>CP092092.1:16388255-16435755 GCA_029203775.1 Neoneuromus ignobilis | reverse complement strand
ATATATTTATATATATAATATTTATATACATGTTATACACTTGTCATAAAAATATATATTTTAAAATTTCAAACAAAAAATAAATTACAGAATTTTTTTCTATTCAACATTTAATATTTTGATGTACAAAATTACCTGGCCACTAACAATATGATCTAAAAAAGAATTAAAAAATAGAAATTAATATTTAGTAAGATATAATTTAGATTTAACAGCAGATTTTAATCTATTAAGCATGGATTGTAAAAGTATGTTCTTCAAAATTGGATTGATTTAGTTGTACTTCTGCTGATGACAAGTTGTTAATGGTTATTTACTAGTTGTATGATGACTAATTAAATATTTAAGGGTGTTTCAAATTGTATTGACACATTATACAAGATACATTCCACAGTTTTCCTATAGTGCTTAGAATCACTGCCTTATTGGAATATAGATTTGTTTTTATTCCTAATTTTTCTACACTGACCATTAAATTAAGCTTCAAAATGGAGATATAAATAAATATTTCCATTTTTCCTTCAATTAACTGAAATTTTGAAATCCTAGTCACCGCCATGTAACCCTACATCATCATTGAACTACTTTCATGTTTTACAGTGTTGCAGGTTTCCTTTATTGAAGTAAGTGCCTGGGTTTCTTTACTCCATTTTTCTATTAATGAATTAAATTTGAAAGAGATGAATGTAAATTTGAAAATCAAAAATTTACATTTATCACTAAAAATAACATTTATCACAAACGTTTTTTGATGCTTTCACGAGCTTTTTAGCCAATTTAAACCTTTTTTCTCTATTTCGTTTATTTATCCATAAGTTCCTTGATGATATCCTATTATAACCACTTTTCTGATAATTCTACGAATTTTTCAGTACCTCATTTCTTCTCTGTACTTTCTCATAAGACTTTTAGCATAATTTATTTGCACACTTTTAAGATTTGTTTTTCTTCTATGCACTTAGTATTTTAGTTTTTTCTGCTCACTCTTTTCTCACGAATTGTTAGTTTTGAATTTTCTAACAATACGTTATTCTGTACTATGTGAAATATTAGTTTCATGTGCAATTTTGCGTCGCGAATATTCTCTTTCATTTCAATATATTTGTTTCACATTTCTTTGGAAATATTCCAAAAATAAAAGATTATTAAACAACAAAGGAAAATCATTAACACCATCAAAGAATATAATATCAATGGAGAGATTTGTGTTTGCGTAACGATGGAAAATATTTGTCAATTTATCAATTTTTATATACAATAAGTTTTATTTATTGTTATTGGTCGGATTCTTTTGTGTGTGTAAATAAAACATTTTGAATTAAAATATTTTTTTGGTATTTATTATTTATTTTAAATTTCAAAATATAATGTTTTCAAAAACACTAATAACCGATAGTAAAAATATTTTTAAGTATTTTCTTCTTTAGCGTTATATTAACTTATTATATAACATTTATTTAGTATAACGTGTAGCCGAATACTTTGTGACCGACTGTATACATACATACAGACATACATACATACATACATATAAAGCTGGGTCTGTTTTTGTGCGGATTATTTTAATGCGATTTTGAAGTTATGCGATTCATATTTCTTCTTACTATCTTTTTATACGATTTTTTTAAGAATTTCTTTAAGAGGTTATTTAATTCAACGAAAAGCTCTTCAGTTTCATGAACAAATAAAGGAATCAGAGCCATTTAATGCCTTAAGTGACAATGATATTATTGCAATAAGTTTAGATACCGTAGAAGATTTAGAAAAAGAGAATGAAACAGAAGTAGAACTTGTTTCTTTCATTATAAAAATGATTCGAGAAGGTCTTTGTAATCAATTGGAAAATCATTTTCTTGTTAATGACACGAATTCTGAACGAGCTTTTAAATTCCAACGAGAGCTAAATAATTGTATGTCTGAATATCGCGAGCTTCATAAACAATTAGTAAAATCATCGTCTTGAAGTTTAATCACCGATTCATACATTGTCGCCAGAAAACCATTAACATAGAAAGAGACAGAAATCGGCGCTAATTCTGTTGTTTGTGTTTCCTATAGTGACGAATCTAATTTCACACCAGTTCATAAACGAACCTAGATATTTTCAAATATGTTTGAACAAATGTAAAATAAATTACACATATGTACATATTGCTTTGAATAAAATTAAATAGTTAATAAAAAATAAAGTAAAAAAGCTATGAATTGTAAAAATTTTATTCAGATATTTGAAATTTTTGTTTAGGCATTCTTTATTTCCTGACTTTTTTATGCGAATTTTAGAGGAATTTCACTTCGTTGCTTTGGTTTTATGCGGTTTTTGAAAATTACGGAACGTATCTCTAATTTTTCAATGTAAGTTAAATCTTCTTTTGTGCGATTTTTTTAAAGCGGTTTTCTGCGGAACGTATCTACCCCATAAAAACAGATCCAGGTATATATATATATATATATATATATATATATATATATATATTATTATCATCTTCATCATTAGTATTTTTCTAACCACTCTTAAATGAAAACCTCTATCAAAACTTCCCATTTCGACTGATTAAATTCTCTCCCAGTCTATTCTAACGAATTTTCTTATATCTCAGTCCCATATATCCATGGTTCTTCCTGGATATTTATATATATCAAGGGTCGGCAACCTTTTTTGGCTGCGGGTCAAAATCAACGAAAATGTGATTATTAAGAAGACGTTTGGGGTCAGTGGTATTTTCATTTTAAAACAGTCTTTTAGTGAATAATAAGATATATTTCATTGGGAAAATAATTATAAGATGCTTTTAAAACATAAAAATTCAAAATTATAATTGTAATTACTATAAAAACAAATATAATTATCAAGTTTTAGTTCATTAATTTATGAACTTTATTTATAAACATTCTCTATGTTTTCAATGGCTCCCCTGATGCTGAATTTGTGATATCAATTTAGTCAAGTCTAGTTTATAATTAATCATCTTGAGACAAATACAAACGTTTGAATTTTCGGTAGTTAAGCTGTTCCTGTTCTTACTTAAAATAAATTTCATGTATGAAAATATTTACTCGCATTTATAAGTAGAACCGAACGCGGACAAAATGGCAAAACTAATTTTTTTCAAACATAAAAACTTCGTAGGAAGTGATGTCTAACACATTGATATCATAAGAAGATGATTACCTTCCGTTTTTTATAAATTTTTCGGCAATGTCTTGAATTTATCAGTCCACAACGTTGAACTTTTAAAATCAATCACTTCTAAACTTAAATTGTCAATTTCAAGATATTTAAAATACTGCAAATCTAAACTATTTTGGTCTATTTCATCGGGTTTTATTATAAATGTAAATATTTCACCGTGCTACTTAAAACTTTGAAATCTACTTTCAAATTCACTTCTAATGTTCAAAATTCAACTTAAGAACATATTTAGATTGCTTTCATTGATATTTTTTTCATATTGGCTTTTTTTAACAAAGGAAAGAAAAGAAATATTTTAGTTTTTATGTCAGTTTCAAAATTATAGTTTATTCGCGGAACTCAAATGGGTCACTTGAAATTATCAAATGGGTCACTTGGTGACCCGCGAGTCATAGGTTGCCGACGCCTGATATATATCTAGATTACTAATTAGTAATTTTCTCATTTCTTGGTGATCTTTTTTTCTTAATATATGACCGTCATAATTCCATTCCAAGCTCCTCATTTTTACTTTAACACTCGTAACTCTTGTTTCCTTTCTAATTTATTTGGTTTTGTTTCTATCTCTATATGATTTTCCGAACATGCATCTTTCCATGTTTTTTGTGTTATCTGAAATAACTGAATTATTCTAACATTCAAAACCCATATTTCATGTCCATAAATAAGAACAGTGGCTATATATACAAGGATCGTTTGATAAGGATGCTGAATTTATTTATTGTTTAATTTAATTAATTAAATTAAATTTTTCAATTTAGTTTTTCCTACTTTTTTACTATATTTATCAAACGACCCTCGTGTATATATATATATATATATATATATATATGTATATATGTATGTTTGTGTTTATTGTAAATAAGATTTCATTCAACCGTTGTTATCGTCATGCTGATACATAATTCGGTTTCAATTAAATCACAATACGGCTGTATAGTGGGCGTCAGTAATTTTCGAAACAACTTATTTTGCAACGTTGTCGGTCCAATGTCGGTGCCGACGACAACGTTCGCGCATAGAGTCATTAGTGCTTAATTCAAGCAGATATAATAGAACTAATGGAATAAGCTTCTCGCTGGTATAATGACTGCGATTTGTCTACGCGTGCGTTTCGTATTAAACATTATGGAAGCATATTTGTTTTTTGCCCGAAAATAGTAAAAAGCTCACTATTGAACGGATGCATAACGGATCTGTCGTCAAACCATCATATATATAGCCATTTACGTAAAACATGTATTTGCATATAAACATATATATATACATATATATATATATATATATATATATATATATATATATATATATATATATACATTTATATATATATACAGTATGTACATATTTATCTCTTTGACATATATACATTTATATGTATATATTTATCTATATATATATATATATATATATATATATATATATATATATATATATATATATATATGTCGAGAATTGTGTACATGACATTTCCAAGTTGCTTTTACAACTCGATATCAAGTTTAAGTGCAATAATACATCGAAGTACTTTATCAAATCTACATACATATATGTATGATGAATTTCTAGGACAACTAAATGTTTTATATTTGTAAACTAGTCATTTTTAAATTATGGACGTTTTTTTATTAATTTCATGACAAAAATCAGTATAAGCTATTTAAATTTAATTAATTTAAAAGTAATATTATAAATAATATGTACATTATTTAATATATAATATATAATATTTTAATTTTTAATATTAACAATTCATTAATAAAATATAAATAAAAAATAATAAAATTTGATCTTGTTCAGCTCCTCTTTCGAAAACAAAATTACATAAAGTGTATTGCGGCATTATTAATTATTCGTGCACAATTTGGTGCAAAAGCCAATTTTTGTTCTTCCACAAATTACGTTTCTGGCGGATTGCTTCGCGCAAATTGCGCATAACTTGCATATATTCCTTATTTACTGTTCTACCCTGTGGCAAGAATATGATGCATATATATATATGGTGATCCGGAATGCCTCCACTGGGACGATTGAGTCTTAGTTTATATGTTATGACCCTGTCGAGTATATATATATATATATATATTGGTAATATTTAGGTAATTTAAAAATTGTAATGCTTAGATTTGTGTTTTATTAACAAAGAAACATGTATTTAGGGTTGGAAGAGTTTATACCACTTGTCAACATAAAGTAGACTCATCGTATGCCACTTTCAACATTTCAAGTGTTTTGGAGCACTTGATTCCATTTTTTTTAATGCAAACTCTTTGATCCATGATTTTCGACAGCGGAAAATCGTAAGCCTGCAAAACACACTTTTATTTTAAACATGCTACATAGATCATATATACGATGTACCAATATAACCAAATATATATATATATATATATATATATATATATATATATATATATATATATATAGGGTAATTTAATTGTAATGCTTAGATTTGTGTTTTATTAAAAAGAAACATGTATTTAGGGTGGTGTATAGTCAAAAGTATAGTATCTTTTGTTTCTTTTTAATTACACATTTTGGCGTCATATTAAATAACTCTGTATATATATATATATATATATATATATATATATATATATATATATAAAGTACAGAAAAGTGCTTGTTACAAATACTACGTGAAAATAGAAAGAAAACTGAATGGACCAGAAAGAAAATAAAAGTTACAAACATTACAGCAAAAGTGAGGAGTTAAAAATGGAAATAGACTTGCTATATAGCAAGAAGAGAAAACCACTGATGTACAAGAAAATATATTTATTGGGAACTTACATTTCGAAAAAGGCCAAAAAGGATCTAATGAGTATATAGGACAGAGATATATTAAAATTCAGTAAAATGTACTAGAAAAGACAGACATTGGATTATTTGAAGTAAAAATTTTTAAAAGGAGTCTTCATCCAACAGTGTATAGAAAAAAAGGATGATGATGATATATATAGGGAAATTGTTTGCGTAATGATATTAAATAATATAATATATGAGGGTCGTTTGATAAGTATGGCAAATTTATTTATTGTTTAATTTAATTAATTAAACTAAATTCTGGAATTTATTTTTTCTTATTTCTTTACCATACTTATCAAACGATCCTCGTACTATAAGTAATGTATAAATGAATGAAATAATTAAAATGGATAAATTGACCAATAAAAAATTAATTAAAATTAGTTTAAAATCATAGTAAATATAAGTATAAATTTGTGAAAACTTATTTAAATATCAGTTAATAAAAATGTATAAGATAATATAGGGTCATCAAAATGTGACGCCTGGATTTATGTTTTATTAAAAAGAAACCAAAGCAACTATACACGTTTCTTTACACACTACTATATATATATATATATATATATATATATATATATATATATATATATATATATATATATATAGTATATATATACACAAATCTAGGCGTCACATTTGGATAATCCTATATATTGTAATAATTATATGTATATATTATATATATATATGAATTGAATCAAAGTTCATCTACTTTTGGAACAGACCCTCTGTAGTTCTCTCTCTCTTTACATATATATATATATATATATATATATATATATATATATATATATAGAGAGAGAGAGAGAGAGAGAGAGATAGCGAGAACGAGAGAGAGTCTGTTCCAAAAGTAGATGACTTTGATTCAAAAATATTTTTGTATTTGGTCTATTCTTATTAATGAATATTCAAAATTATTTCTTATCAATAAATATAATCTTCGTACTGACTATACAACATTCTAAATATATCTAGTACTTTTTTTTTTTGATTGGCTACATCGTTTAAGTTTTTGAAATTTTGAAATTCTGTTAAATTGATTTTATTTTAGTTCCATATTAAGAAACTAGAAGTAATGTAATCGAAAAATGTCAAATTCGGCAAATTCAGTGAATAACTAAGCACTAAGACACTTTTTGATGTGAAACAAATACGTATAATTATGATCTGTGCAGAATAAATTATGCGTAGATATTTTGTCGGTATAAATCTTTGGTCAAAATAGGATAACCTTGTTATCTACTAACAGTATTTCTAGTTAAGCTTACAGAGAAGCAGAAATCATTTTCAATTAAATATTGCATTTTTCCTTTTTCTTGTCTGGTGCGTTTATAATTTTTCAACGACTCTATATATTCTTCACATTTTGTCTACCACTCATATAATGTTGTATATAATAATGCTTTATCTCCAAAAGCGTCGTTTAACATTTGAAACATTTACGTAAATGTTTTCTTTAATTGTACTCTTATTACATAGTGTTGTTTCTACGAGTGTTAAAAAAGTACTGTTAAATTTAACTTCGTGACTAATGACATACGCTACGAAATTTCGACTGAAGTGAACATAGTTATAAATGAAGTGTTAACAAAAAACACTGTTTAAGAAAACATCGATATTAACACCGTTTATATTGTCTAAGTTCGAATATTTTTGAAACAGATATCTTTCTATTTCTTTTTTTATATATATATATATATATATATATATATACATATGTATACTCGTATATAAAGATAGATAGATAGATAAATATAAATAGATTATCATAATTATTATTATAAAAGCTTATATCATCCCAGTATTGGGAAAAAGCTTCACCGAATGTCACTGATTCCTTTTGAATGTTTTCTCGAGATTTTTCCATTGTTTTTGAAATCTACATACACTGACGTACTTAAGGGGTTGTACGCAGTTGCAACTCGGCGCAATAAAACGACGTATGCACCTGTAATGGACCCTTTTTTAGAAACAGTATTTATTTTGCAATACAAATTATGGTTATAACCTTGAATAGATCCTACTTTTTCAAGAATAAAATAACATGTCGATCTTTGATCAGGAAAAATATTCTAAGTGATGAAACCGCTCCTGCAGAGGATGTCCCGAACGACCTCCAACAAACGAGGCGTTTTTGGTCGGTGATCTCCATATGGCGGATAGCTTTTTCATGTTCATTTGAAATCAAAAAAATATGGTTCAATTCTTTTAAAAGATAGATTAATGCAGGTATTGAACGAAGGAATAATCAATGATTTTATTTTTGACAAAATGGCGTCAAAACTTGAAAAAATTTTTCATATTTACTAAAATTTTGAAACCACTTCCAAATTGTTTTAAAAAATAGTAATAATTTTTATAAACCTTATTCCTTCTGTTCAATACCTGAGGAATATATTTAATGAAGATTGTGTGTAATTTGAGACGAAATCTTTTTCAGTCCATTTCTGAGATATCGAATCACCGACTATGAAAACATTCGTTTTGAGAATAAACGCGATATTGAAGTTTCGGAAGTAGTTTACACATAGTTAAAAATTACTTACAAATTCAGGTGTATGTCCGAAAATATTTATTGGATTTACTTCAAATTTTCAGAGAATATACTCAAATATATGTGCATTCCGAAAATGCAAAAACAAATTTTCAGAGAATATACTCAAATATATGTGCATTCCGAAAATGCAAAAAAAATCGATTTTTTGAAATTTCTAACTGCATATAACCCCTTAAGTCATAGTACACATGGGTAATATAAGCAATTTATTGATATAATTCAATGAAGTCGTTAAGTTAAAAAAAATGTTTAATTGAAAATAAATATAATTAATGAATTTAATGAATATTATATTTATTTTCAATTAAATATATTTTTTTTAATTTAACGACTTCATTGAATTATATCAATAAATTTCTTATGTTACATATGTGTGCCATGACTTAAGTGCGTCTTTGTATGTATGTATGTATGTATGTATGTATATATATATATATATATATATATATATATATATACAGTATTATTACTTTCCTTTTTTTATGTCATTGTTGAATTATATATATATATATATATATATATATATATATATATATATAATATATTTATAAAAAATAAACTACCATGCTTAAATAAGTCAAAAAAATATAATCATAAAAAAAATAAAGAGATGATATACATTAAAGAGCATTTGCAGTAATATGAACAGAAGTAGAGTATAGACAAAATACAAACTCGAGCCTAACAAACATGAAATCTCAATCAGTAGGAAGAACATGACTGACTTATGATAGCAAAAAATCAATATCTGTCAAAAATTACTTTCATATAAAATGTACTCCGTATGAATGCTATAATATTATTGTAAGTAAATAAATGAGTTTTTTAATCACTGCAACAGGCAAAATACCAAAATAGAATTGAGTACTCAAATAAGAAACTGATAAAAATTGAAATATTAAAATTTTTAATATTTTATTTTGAAATATTAAAAATCTGAGAGATACTGAAACCAATTTAATAAATTAATTTCAATAATTCATTTCTTTTATAATAAATGAATGTATATTCTCAAATCGAAAGTAATAAAAATAGTAACTTTTTATGATCATGCGTTTATTTTAAAATAGAGAATTGTGAAACTACGAAAAACAAGTATAAAATAAAATTTAATAAAGACACTATACTTTAAAATATATATCGTTCTTGTCTTTTATAATCACAGTCTTCTTCTTTGAAAGCCATTAAGAATAAATTGAAAGAGAAATTTGAAGTCATTTAAACGTTTAATTAACTTAGAAGAAACTCTTTTAGAGCAGCTGTTCTAAGTAAATGTATTTATAAAATTATTTCATTATATTTATTAAACAATAGAAGCATTAACATTGATAAAAGATTAAAATTACATATAAAAAATTATTCTCACTAAATAGGTATGTAAAAAAGTATTTATTCATATAAAATGAATTTAAAATATTAGAATATAAAATTATTATGAAAGTATTTTCACATAATTACAACATTACAAGATATTAATTATTTATTGTTCACTTTATTTGTTTATTAAACTGATGGGTATTTCGATGACACTTCTATCATCATCATAGAGCTGTGTTATGAAATCTAGGATATTGGGTTTTAAATAAAGTAAACAATAAATAATTATTTATTTTTTTTAATATCTTGTGATATTGGTGTGACAATTAGTTTGTGTCAAAGTGAATTCACTACAATTCCAAATTAAATAGTGTTTGAAAAAATAATTAAGAAAACAATTTTTGAAAAAATAAAAAAATAAAATGCCTTTTTTCAAAAAATGTATATTAGGTCATTCCATATGTAATGCAGTTATTTCTGTGTGGTATTGACGAATAGTTACATACATTAATAGAACAAAATCCAATTTTAATAGTGAAATACCGCGTGGATTTAATTGACTGTTATTTTTATGATTATTGAGGTTACCAAAAAATCAATAATATGAATAACACTCTTATTTAAGGCCTAAGTATCCCTTCCGCTTTTTTTGATTTTTTTTTTTTTTTATATTGAGGAAATTCAAAAGACCAGAAGGCGGAAGGGAGATATTTGCCAACCTAATATTATGATGAGGTTATAAAAATTAATATACTTACCAAAAATATCAATTTTATCGCACTGAATAACACTCTTATTTAAACACAATTAACAACAACTAATTGTATACAAAAATTACTAAACAGAATAATGAAATCATTCAAATAGTAAAAATACAATGTGCTGCTTAAAACAGCGACGCCGTTGCTATCTAATCACATGCTAAAAGAGTGCGTATGTGTGATGGACTTTTTCTCACTCTATCTACTACTTTTTCTCACTCTATTGTCTAAGCATTTATGCAAATTCAAATGAACCGCTGAAAAATCGTGAGCAACTTCCGTAATGTAGATCTCTATTAAGTGGTTTCCGCGTCAAGTAAAAATTTTACCCCAACGCCACTAAAGAAGTTTCACTTCAAAAATGATTCAAGCAGCTCCAATCAGTCTATTCAATGATCCATCGACATCTGAAAACGATTGATAAAGTTTCCAAGCTGGGTCATAGAATTCTTTACGAATTATCGGAGTTTAATCTGAAGTAACAAATGGACATCTGCACTTCTCATTGTAAATTGGAAGAGGAGCAGTTCCTAAATCGAATTTTTACTGATGATGAAAAACTGAATATTTATAAGAAAATAAAATATCGAAGACAATAAGTTAACTGTGATAAAAAAGTTATAATTTTTCAACATGACAATACCTGGTCTAACACAACATGAGAAACGTTCTAAGTACTAAGGTAGTATGAATAGGAAATTATGACACATCTACTATATTCTCCCGATTTAACGCTATCAGATTATCATCTATTCCATAGTATCTCAAACTACATCAGTGAAAATCAATTTAGTACATAGATTAATGCCCGAAAGGAATTCTATTTATTCTTTACCACAAAAACATAAGAGTTTTATTGTCAATATATTACAAATTTGAGATTAAGATGAAAAGAAGTTATAAATAATAATGATAAATATATTTAAGATCAAAATTAAAATGTTCTTTTTTATTTCATTTCAAAACTTTCTTAAAAAACCGCAACATTAATGGGATGATCAAATATAATTATTATTGAATTATTTGTCTATATTTTTTAATTATATCTGCATCAGTTTTTTAAAAAAATATTTTTTTTAAATAATATACAGTACAATTAATTTAAACGGATTTATTAATTTTTTAATGAATAAAATTTATTTAAAATCGATAATAATTTCAAATAAAATATTATTTTTAATAATTGTTTTAATTATTACTAAAAAAATGTCAAAATATATTTATCCTATAGAGTTCTTGAATGAGAATGAAGGATATAATATATAAATGTGTGCCTAAACCTTCTATCTAATTGAACACCGGTTTTTATTAAAACCATGCAATTTTAAATATAGTTTTTATTGGTTATGAATATTAATAATATTCAGTACTATCTATTTCATTTTATCTATTTCAATTTTTACATACTTTCAACTCTTTGAAATATTTTACTATAATCTATTTTACGATTAATTATCTTACTGAATAATTTTATATTACACTTCAGATAAATGAAATATATATATATATCATATTCAAATATCAATATAATCAGTGTTATTAATATGATTTAACAAAAATATTGAAATAATATTTATGTCTGCTTCGAATAATTCCATAGTGACATATTTTGATTAATACTAATAATTATGATTGAATACTTAGAGCGAAATTAATAAAAATAGTATATAGGATAGATTTGTTATATAACATAAAAATATTATGTAACAAATAAAGAAATATTGGTAAAGCATTTAATGAATAATTTGTTTATTTGTGATTTAATATATATATATATATATATATATATATATATAAAGAAAATGATTTTTCAGAAAAGTTGTTTAATTAAACATATACTTTTTAATATTATATTTATCTTTTTATCTTGTAATATTATTCCTTTTGTCAAGTTCTTCTGAGATTGTTAAAAAAATAATAATGTTGTCAACAAACCTTAACTGACTAAGCTTCTCTCCATTTGTTTTTAAAACTTCAGATTCCCAATTAAATGTTTTAAATATTTTTGGTAAAGCTCCTGTAAATAAGTTTGATAATATCGCATCTCATGTTTCACATCTTTTAAAATTTAAACTTTTCTCTTTGTTTTTGTTTTTTTTTTTTAATGCAGAAGATGTAACTTTTCTATAAATATTTCTTTAAAATTCAATATATACTTTTTAAATTTCTTTATTCTTTAATGAATTTAATATGGTCAACGTATTGATTAAAACAGAAGTAAGTTCGGGATCGACAAGCGAAGCTAGTAAGGGTAAGAGCACCCTGGTATAAAAAAATGAGAAAGCGAGTTTTTTATCATAACATAACATAGTCATTGTGGTTTTGAGAGACATTTAAAGAAAATTGACGCTTTATTAATCATAAAAATTAAATTTTAATCCACTATAAATTTTAAACATTTGTCTGTTTCCAGTAGACAGATGTTTAATAATACAGTGGAGGCAATTGAAATCCGTACACTATGGAAACACTGTTTTTTCAAGCAGTTTCAGCCAATAAAACAAGGAAATCCCTGTTTTTTGCATTAATTTTATGTAAAAATACATAATTAACACTTTTCCTTTAATTCTGTAACAAGTGGTTGGCAAAATAACATTCTAAGTGAAATTAGAAATTGTGAAAAGTGTAAAAATTCCAAATATGAAAAAACTGATCGAAGAAAATAAATTTAATATTTTGGCTTTGTTAGAAAATTATTTAAGTGTTCGTAAAATAGTTCGTAAAGTCTAACTCAGCAAATCATCCGTAGCTGAAATTTAAAAAAAAATCACGAAACATGCTCTATTAATCGAAAAACAGGATCCGGAGCCAAGAGGAAAATAACGTCCTGCTAAAATTACACTCTAATCGAGCTATCTTTGAGAAATCGTTTCAAAACTGCGGAGGATATAAGAAAAGAGTTTGTGAATAAAATTGAATTGAAAATAAGTATGTGAACTGTTGCTTTAAAAACGACTTTTGTGGGCCAAAGATCATGATAATTGGACTATAATAGACTGGAGAAATGTACTCCTTTCAGACGTTATAAAAACTGTTAAGCATAAGATCAGCCAAAAGATCTGGGGATGCTTTTATTTTCACGAAGTTGGTCAACTGACTCTATTAGATAGTACTGTAAATGGGAATCCATACAAGAAAGTTTTGTGCCATCAATAGAAGAGCACCTTTCACTAGTAGGAAACGTTATCTTCCAACACGACTCTGCGCCATGTCATCGTGCTCAATTGGTAGGTATTGACGTTTACGTCTTTCTATTTATTTGAGTAACTGGACAGAACACTAATTTTTTAATTCAATGTCTATTTTCTTTTAATGTGGAAAAATATCTTGACGAATTATTGGTTTCAAAGCCATCATAGCTCGGGAATAGCCCAGATTTGAATCCCATAGAAAACCTTTGGGAGGTTTATTAAGGTTAAAATTGCAGAAAAATACCAAAAACATTAAAAGTGTTGGCTTTCTTAATCCAAAAAGTGTATTGCGAAGAAATCACGCAGGAAACTTTAAACAAATTAGTCGATTCAATGTCGTACCGCATTATATGAGTTATTCAAAAAATGGGAGGTCTAATAAAATATTAATAATAAGTCTCTTTTTATCATGATGTATCTATAATTAAAAAAAAATAATTTATAACAATTTAATGTCCACATGATTTATTAGAGCTTGCTTATTGAATAAGGACCTCAATAAAACAGAATTTCTTCGCTTCACTCATTTTGAACAAAACTCATCCAGTAAAAGGGATACTTCTATCAAATTTAGAAAGAGCAGAGGCATACAAAAAACTTCTAGAAAGCACATTTCATCTATCTACTTATACAGAGGAAAAGTACTGAAAAAAATATTTTATTTGCGTGTCCAGATTTCAATGGCTGCGACTGTAATATAATAAGATTATATGATCATCTTAAATAATATTTCCTGATAATAAATAACGATTTTTGATCAAAACAAATACTCAAGTGATCTTAAACTCTCAGCAAAATTGTTTAAATAAAAAGATTTTCAGTAAAAATAAATATAGATTCGTCTTTGAGTCTTATGAGTATATGTTTATATATATATATATATATATATATATATATATATATATATATATATATATATATATATATATAAAATATATATATAGTACTGAACAATACGATAAGTGTGGGCGTGTATATAAAACTTTATGCTACAAGATCATAACGAAAGAAATACCGCCCGTCCATTTTAGTACGAGTGAATTGTTCGGTTGATTGAACGTCAATGTTTTCATTTTTTATAGAATCTCATATTAAATATTTAACGAAAACATTATTAACATCTAAACACACAAACACATGTCTGCGTATGCCCTTTATTAGTGCTTTATTAGTGCTATATTGACTATTCAACCATCATCGGTACCTCAAATTTTATATTTTTATATTATATTTCTCATAAAATATTCCAGATAGAAGAATAATGTTTTTAATAATATTTTTTTAACGAAAATATATATTTAGTTATGTATAGTTTTTATATTATATGCTTTTATATATATATATATATATATATATATGTATGTATGTATATATAGAATATACTTTTTCATCAAATAGTTATTAAATCTTTGAGATATTTTTAAGATAGTAACACAATTTTTCTTCAAAATTTATATGTTTATATATATATATATATATATATATATATATATATATTCTTGAATGTATGAAACGTGAACATTTCTAATTGAACTGTCACAAATAAAAATTGGAGACGATGTGTAAATTTTATAACTGTCGTAGAGCGTAACAACATTTCGAAATGACATTTCGGTAGCGTCGAATCCGAACTTCATTGTCTGAATGTTAATTTGAAAAGGTCACTGACGAAATTAACCTTTTTTTCAAATTGTACTTGTATATAACAAACAGGTCGACGGTATTTCACATTTCTTTAAATGTAAAAATATATTGGTATGACACAGACAATAGTAAATTAGATTTATGTTAAAATCGTTAGTTAACTATTATATAATAATCTTTAATAATAATTATAATAAACGCACACACACACACACACATATATAAATATATATATATATATATTACCAACTAGATTGGTCAGCTTGGTGAGTGATCAAAATACAATGAATAGTAAGATTGAATGACGTTTTCATCCAGCAGTGGGCTAATTAAAGCTGATATGTTATTGATAACGACATATATATACAGGACCTAACAAACCTATTGGCATAGTTAAGTAATTAGAACATTATAACATGTATCTACATATAGAAAATTATTAATATTTTTTATAAATCACAGTATAATACATTATTTGTTTACATTAAAATACTGCAAAATATCTTACCTCTAAAAGCAATAATAGCGGCTGTATGAATAAAAATCTATTGCATTGCAAATAATTAAACGAATAAATGTATTGGCACACGTTTACAGTTGTTCATAAACTACTTGTTAACGAGCTTATTTCTAATGTATATTAATATTAGGTAATTTTCCAAAGTTTTTTTAATACTTATAATTGTATTTCGATAAATGAGGTATTCAGATTAGTGTTATTCTTACTTGAAATTTAACCAAAGTGTCTAAAGGGAAATAAACTACAGTTGAAGAGCGACAAATACAAATTATAATTAGCGACAAATAATATTAAAATTAATTAAACAAAATAAATCTTACACAAAAATAGAAAATAATAATAACATTTCACTGTTAGAAATATTGTTAAGCGATTGTATAGGCAAGAAAATCTATAAACTGAGAGAAGTGGTTACCCATTAAAATTGTAAAATCTAATCCCCAAATTACATCCTCCAAGATAGCAGCTGAAAAAGAAGTAAATCCAAAAATAATACATAAAGCTCTCAGAAATGATAGCTATAGTTGTATAACTACAAGAAGAACATCGTACAATGGTAAGAAAAATAAAAAAAACGATCATTATTTGTAAAAGAATACATTAAGGATAATGAGTTTTGGGACAAAATATTATTCTCTGATGAAACAAATTTGGTATTTTTCAATCAGATGAAACAATTAAGGTATGACGCAATCTCCACACTGAATTAGAGAGAAAAAATCACATGCAACAGTTAAATATGGGGATGGTGGAGTCATGGTATGGGGATGTGTATCATCTTATAGTGTAAGAAATTTGGCATTTGTGGATATTATTAAAGGTAAATTCGTTTACTTAAATATTTTAAAGAATTTTTTTGTAAAAACTACCAAAAATTAGATTTAAGCAAAAATTCTATTTTACATATGACAATGATTCGAAATATATAGCTTATATAGTTCGCCAATGGATAATTTTTAATTCTTCTCATACCTTTCTAACACCACTCCAATCTCCTAATTTAAATACTATCAAGAATCTTTGATCACATCGAGAAAAACAAATCAGAAATCATTATATATCCCTCAAAACATGCTTAAAGGAAATAATATTAAAATAATGGGAAAAATAGACTTGACCTTAATTTAAAATTTAGTGTATTCGATGCCTAAAACATTATTATCCGTGATTAAATGCAACGGGCGATCAACAAAATACTAATATAATTTTTTAACACAAATGAATTTTTATTCTTAACACTACAAATAGATTTTAACAACAAAAGTCTCTGACAATGATGACATTGCCATCGAAATGCGAATCAACCGACTATTTTTATAAACAAAAAATGAACAATAAATGATTATTAAACACTTTATAATCATTGCGGTGTTGGGGATAAAAAATAATTTGTGTTAAAGTGAATCCGCCACAGTTCCAAAACACAAAATATTTTTTTTAAATTTAGTTTTTTTTCCCGTGCCAATATTTTTGTTTAACAAATAATTAAATACAGAACTTATTTTCAGTTATTTTTTTTTAATATTATTTATGAGTTATATTCCAAAACAATAAAAGTATGTTACTTTAAAAGCATTTACACTTTTTTCTAAATACAATGAAATATTTAGAAACTTTATGATTGTAAAACCGCTGTCTCAATATATATATATATATATATATATATATATATATATATATATATAAATATATATTCCTCAATTTACGGGAGACTTTTTTTACGCGAGTTTTTTTACGCGGCAAATTATATCTCTATTTACGCGGTATTGATTTACGCGGCACTTTTTATACACGGTCAGATAGATTTCATTTTATATAATTTTTCATGGAATTTATTATATATCAGAGTGATGCAAATTCTTACTTGAACGTATAAAAGCACGATGTAAATTTATAAAAGGTTGATTGTTTTGAATTGCAATAGCTATAGTGACACCGAATAAAATTTATCTACATTTGTTTTCTAAAACGTCATTATTTTTTTGTTAAGTTATGTGAAATAAATATGTGTTTCTACAACTTTACTATCTTTTATTTTCAATATTTTTTCTATTGTACTGACAGATTCAATTTACGCGATTTTCATTCGCGTAAAACAAATCCATGAGGAACGGATACTCTGCATAAATTGAGGTACGGGTGTATATATATATATATATATATATATATATATATATATATATATATATATATATATATGCAATAACTAAATCTAAGTCTATATAATAAAACAAACTACATTTGAGTATAAATTTCACTGTAGATTAAATCAATATTAAAGACGAGAACGCTACATGCACTTTAAACGAAGAATATATAATTCAGTATATAATACCCACATCAGCTTCATAAATCATATAGGAAATTTGTAGCTACTTGTGTTTGGAATTTACATTTAGTTTCTAGTCTATCCTAATTTCACACTTCTATTATTTATTTGAAAAATGCTGCTATATTTTCAAGCATTTATTGAAATTGAAATATTTTATAAATTATTATTTAAAATTTATAATCATAAGAGATTTATGAATTTAAATTTAGGGTTAATGATGTATTACATATTTATATTTGATTAGATTTATAAAAAAATATATTTTAATTTTTATTACATGCATCACTTACTATTTGTTTTCGAACTGTGACAAATTTACTTTCACACAAATGAATTATCACTCCAATACCACAAGATATTAAAAGGTGTTTAGTAATCATTTATTGTTCATTTTATTTGTTTATAACAATGGTAATCGAAATGCGTATCAGATTATTGTTGTTATAAACAAACAAAGTGAACAATAAGTAATTATTAAATACTTTTTAATATCTTGTGGTGTTGGGGTGGTAATTCATTTGTACGAAAGTAGATATATCATTTCCATGACTTTTATTGGAATGTTATTATGCTATTCTCGGAAGTATTTTTAATGTACTAGAAACGAAAACATGTCTAAAAACATTTATTATTAATGGATTTTAATCATACTTTTGGTTCATTTCACTTAAAATAATTGTATATCTATACCTAATTGCGGTTCATATTACTTTTTAATAAAAATATAAATAAATGTTTTGTTGGAATAAAAAAATATTATCAAATAACTGAATTATTTTTTTTAATTTAATTTTCAAAATTTACACCACTGTAAATCGAAATTTTCCCATTTTTAATTATATTATTGTTGAGCCTTTTAAACCGTTACTTATTTCATTACATGGTGTACCACCTAAATTTCTACAGTATTGAAACCCAGCTGTATAGAAGTAAATCAATAAATTAAAAAACTGTAAAAGACAAAAGGTTGAACTAAAAATTAATTTGTGTAGCATATATGAATATTGATTAATTTTATTCATTCTGTACAAGGCAGGAAATATGATTTTGATGATTGTTCGATAAGTACGTTCGGTTTTTGAAGATAAATTAACATTTTTATATTTATGCAACTTTATAGGTTAATAATTACATCGTTTATATTGATGATCTTTCATCTTCTTACAAACAAATTAATAATTCCATTATTATAGAATTTTTTTAACTTTCTGACTAGAAAACTTTTTTAAGTAATTTTTGTAGACTTCTAAATAATTACAATTTTCCTCTTAAGTGAATTCGTTACAAACACGAAAAAGGTAGTCCAAAGATGTAAGATCTGACAAATATGTTGGATAAGATCGACATCCCATCCAATCTCCTATAATTTTGATAAATAATTAAATAAACATTTGACTTGGTACTGTCATGATGGAAATCAACATCCGTTCTATTGGCTAATTTCGGACGCTATTCTTGAATTGTTGCTTTTAATAGATCTAATTGGAATCAATACTTGTACTAATTAATGATTTTATTGTTCAGTAAAGTTCATAATACAAGAAACCTTTACAATCCCACCAAACATACAGTAAAACTTTCTTTGAATGAACATTGGCTTCTGTCTTTGATAATGACAGTTTATTCTGCTTTCTTTACACTCTTTTAAACTCGACATTATTGTAAATGACCAATTTATCATCTCCAGGTATTTTTTTTCAAGAATGATTTGAATTCATTGCGTTTCAATAATAAATACGATCAAATATTTTTTTCTAATTTAAATTCCATGGCACACAAATATCAAAAGAGCTAAAAACCCAATTTTTTATAAGTGATCATATAAGGTGCTATTCGATATTTTAAGGATTTATGTTAATTCACGTGCAACGAGGTTAGATTCAAAGTCTTAATTTAGTCATTACTAATCTTGGGTAGTATATCTGAGCGGAGTTTATTATCAAGGTGGAAGTTTTCTGTGAATATAACTCATCCACATATTACCTTTTTATTTATGCTTCTATTTCTGAAGAAGTTGTTTTGGGCATCTTTCTGACATACTTAATTTTTCTTTTTCAACCGGTTAATAATAAATTCTAAATCGATTTTTGAACTTATCACTAATTTTAGACCTTTTAATACTATCACAAACTACATAAAGACTTCTCGAAACAATGTTAGATATTACAGATTTTTTCTTTAATTATAAATTAATAATAATTAGTCTTTTTGATATTTTTTTTTCATTGTAATTCCTATTTAAAGGATACTCAATTAAAAACTGTATAACATGCAATAAAAAAAATATGTGATAAAATCCATTATTGTGGAGTTCCAAAAAACCATGAAAATATTTATTTTAATGCATCATTGGCAGATATAAATTTATTACATTTCATATTTTTTGTTCAGTTATATGTAAATGGAGAATATTTTTATCCAATGTAAATTTAATATTTCATTTTATTTTATATGATTTATGATAATTAAAGAAATAAATTTAAATATTTTACTACTAACGATTTTAAATATTTTATTGGCCATAAAATGTATAGAGTTATAATAAAATGGTTGTTTTATTTAAGATTTATGATTTGTTTTCCAACTTCTTTATTTCAAAATGCTTTCTGTCTGGAAATAATTTTATTCATCATTAACTTCTAAATTATTTATAACTCTCTCTCTCTCTCTCTCTCTCTCTCTATATATATATATATATATATATATATATATATATATAATTTGTTATTATTAAAATCTTAAAATTTAAACAACTTATTATTAAAGAGTTATAAAAAGTACACACATGTACTCACACACACACACACACACACACACACACACACACACACACACACACATATATATATATATATATATATATATATATATATATATATATATATATATATATATATACACGAGGGTGGTTTGATAAGTATGGTAAATTTATTTATTGTTTAATTTATTCAATTAATTAATTTAATTAAATTTTTTAATTTAGTTTTTCTTACTTTTTTACCATACTTATCAAACGACCCTCGTATATATATATATATACGAAATACATGTTTGAAAATTTTTGAATATGAAATATTATAATAATCTAAAAAAATATGTAAAATATGTGCAACTTACCTGATGCGTGTAGTTTTTTCAATGGATCGACAATAGCGAAGAATCTATCGGCTGATAAAGCTGTTAGTGTAAAGACGCTGACGCCAATACTAACATCTTTTGTACTCTCCGACATTTTGCATACAAGTGTACCGAATGGCCATGATTCTAAAGTATATACTGTTGATGTAAACGGTACGCTCGATACGATCACCAAAAGGTCAGCAAGTGCCAAACATAAGATGTAACTGAAAGATAGAGAAATTAATCATTTAAAATTTTTATACTTGCAATTTAATAAAAATATATCAAAAATTTATTAATATTTAACGATACATGAAGGTACAAAAATAAATTAACAATTTTTATACGTCATGATGTAAAATTTAAGCAACTGTCAGAAAAAAATAATTTCTTTTTAATTATTGTACATTTACAAATTGTTATAAAATATATTGAAAGTTCCCTTAATTGTTTTCAATACAAAAATATTTACAGGGTGGGAGATCGAACAATGTCGAAAATTGTCACTGAGGTATCAATTTTTTTATGGAAAAATATTTAACCACTTTATTTTCCATAACCTAACACAAAAAGTTTTAAGCCATTACATTTGGTTTTGAATTAAAAAAGAATTTTTCATGGCATATAAAAGCCATAGATGGGAAACATATTAAGATTACGAAATCACCAAAAAGTAGTTCTTCTTACATTAAATACAAAATTATGATGCTTTCTCTATATGCAAGATATTATTTTATACAAATTTTCTAATAGCACTTTTGCGAAAAAAATTAAAAAACTAACTTTACAGCTGACATCATTTGCATTAATGTCAACAGTGTAAGATCCTTTACTTTACATCTTTGTTCGAAATAAAGAATTTTTATTATTGTAAAATTTAATGAGACTTTATCCCAAAAAGTGTAATTGGGAATATTAAATATAAGATTTTTAATTATAGGCTTTCACAAGCACGGCAGACTGTTTGAATTTGCTTTTAAAATAATGGGTATGTCTATAAAGAAGCTCTATCTTTAAAATTAAATAAAAAGAATTTTACATAAGGTATGCTCGAAATCTTTATTTTGGATTAAAGTACATTCAATGCCAGTATGTTTTAAAAATCATATAGTTTGAATGCCCTTCATAGTTTCGTTTGAAAGAATCGATTCAAGAAACACAATTTTGGATGACTCTTCCACATAAATAGGGTTGAATTTCACCAATGGCTTGAATGACGTTATTCTCCAGGTCGTTAATTGTTACTGGTTTATTTAAATAGTCCAGAGACTTAACGTAGCCCCAAATAAAAAGTCTAAAAGTCTAATGTTATGTAGAAATCATTTTTCATCACATATCGCTAATCTAATTAAAAATGGTTAGTTTCTGTTCCGAACGATTCGAGAACTACAAACTTCCAGTCAATGCGTAATGTTTCTTTCAGTGAGCTCATGCAGAACGTACATATTAAGTTTCTTGACTTTTTTAAGCGCTTACAAATAAAGGAAAACTGTTAAATAATACGTCTAGTTTCTCTACAATATCATTTACAGATTGACGAAGATTGAACTTTACTAGTATGTAGAGTTAGTCGTTGTCGATGGATGGTCTTAAGTATCGAATTGATATACCCTGATCGAATTTTTTTTAACTGTTGTCGTGTGGTTCCATAATTTACTATATTAGTTCCAAATGTTCTGTTAATATTTTTTTACCTCTGCCAAGTTATGACCAAGTTTATACTCGTAGGGAAAAGAATAGAAATGATATAATAATTCTGTACACTGATAGTCATATTATAATACCAACATAGCACGTACCTGCAAAAGGCGGTTTTAATTATAAAAACTACAACCATCTTCAATACATTCTAAAATACGCGATTTCATATGTAATAATCTAATACGTTGTCATATTTGTTAAAAAATTAATGATTTTATTGTTAAATAGTATTAAAATTAAACCAGAATATATATATATATATATATATATATATATATATATATATACATATATCGTAGATTGACAAAATATTCAATTTATTATATAAACATTGAAATTGGAAAATAATAAAACATTAAATTTTTCGATAAAAAAAATTATCTCGCAAGAGATGTAATGTTTGATGATTCAATGTAAGTGAGTTTAATAATAAAATCACATTTTTATCTATTACGAAAATAGATATAACTTTATTTATTTCAGGAAATATTTTTATGATACAGACACACATACATATATATATATATATATATATATATATATATATATATATATATATGTACACACATATATGTATATATATATATATATATATATATATTATCTGAGGAAATTTCAATAAAAGGATGGCAATATATGTACATTTGAAAATACAATAATATAAAATTATATCGTAAAATTTTCTTTGTTATGTTAACTGATTTATAATAAACTATCAGCTATTCAAATTTCATTTTGAATTCAATTTTAAGGTCATATAACATTTCTATTTTTGAAATTTAACAAAAATAAATTTATTTTTCCATTGAATTAAAATTATTGTATTATTTTTCTACATAAATTATTAATAAGCAATATTTAAGACAATATATATATATATATATATATATATATATATATACAGTTAATTCTCATATTACACGGCACTTTTATAACACGGGTTCGCTTTAACACGGTTCGAGAATTAGGAAAAACTCTCATACAACACAACAACCTAGAACACGGTTTCACTCTAATACGGTTTGAGAATTAGATAAGTTCTCGTAAAACGCTTAAAATTTTTAAAAACAAAATTCGAAATTAGAGAAATCTCCGTACAACACGGAACGAAATAAGAGCTTTTAAGTGCACAAGATATCTCATTGGAAATTTTTCATTTTAGTGTATATGTCATATCAGATTTGCCTGCAGAATTTTGAAATTTATTAAAATTGAAATCTATTTTGTTCGTGGAGTATTAAGTACGTTTTAAAATTTTGTGATTTTTTTTACTATATTATACATAAATTAAAAATTTTCGGGTGCGTATTATTCAACATTTTTCAGAAATGGTAATTATGTTTTTCATTTTTGTGAATTAATTTGTAGTCCGGAACCATGTCTGGCGGAAATAAAAAAATACCTTTACAAAGACATTTCATCTCACTAGAACAAAAACTACAGATTTTCCTCTCAGCTAAAAGCAAGCAATCTAAAATAACAGATTTTTAGCGAAAAGGAGAGCACATAACTCAAGATAATGCTGAAGAAAGTTCAGAGGATCAGGATATCTTGACAAAAGGAAACCACCCTCGGTTAATTGTGCTTATTGTGATGACGAAGAAAACATTATTTAATACATATTAATATGTAATACTTTTGATGAAAATTGCTTTAATAAATATATTTCTCTTAATTATAAAAATATAACAGTATGTTTTTCTAATTTTTGTAACCTAACTCCCTTTTTTGCATTAGTTCTTTGTTTCATATAACACGGATTCGCATAACATGGCATTTTTTAGGAACGTAACAACCGTGTTATACAGGGGTTACCTATATATATATATATATATATAATATGCGCGTTTGTATATTTTTAAATTTTATTCTCATGATTACCTAATTTTTATTATAAACACATCTGGTCTATATTCATATTATGCAGAGCTTTTAGTTCAGTATTTTTTGCCGGTGGCAATCGCATAAGTATTCTGAAATATTGCTCTACATGTGATTATAACTAATTAAAAAACAATTATTATGCTCATTCGTGCGTTCTAGCTGTCAATGCGTATCAGTTGAGAGAGATTCATCGATATTGGTTTAATAATGTCGACAACGGTGCGATAATTCAAATGCAAGAGAAAAAAATAGCAAAATCACAAAATATGAAAATGTGACACAAAATCAAAGTTTGTTTATGTTATAATAAGCCGCACAATTACCAAAAAAAAACTTAAAATTATTGATATATTATATTCAATTTCAAATAAAAGTTTCTTAATGAAATATTTTTCTATTGAATTTTTTTTCTTTTTAAATTAATTCATAAAAATACTTTATATTTTCCGTTTGACTATTTTTTTCCTTTATATATCTGAAAATTCATTGATAATTTATTTTTATTCGTAATACTTCATATATATTTTATATGATTCAATATTCACTCATTTTTTTCTTTTCGTTTTATTCGACCATACAATTTTCGTTCATGAATTTTCATATTTATATGCTATTGAATAAAAAAGATTAAATTTTATAATATTGCAAACATATATTTACTTCAAAGAAAAACTGTTTCATTGAAAATATCCTCTTTAGTAAAGATACGTTAAATATTTTTTCATATATGTGCAATTACTATATAAAATTTAATTTTACTATGTAGAATATTTTATTCTAAATTATGTTCTGTTTATAATATTTTAATTTGTAATTTTTAATTACATTATTATACAAATGAAAACAAACACACTTAGAAACACACACAGGTATATATATATATATATATATATATATATATATAATCACCCTTCTTCTATCCACTGCTGGAAGAAGACCTGTTCCAAAACTTTCCACTTCGACCAATTCAATGCTTTTTTAATCTAGTCCATTTTGACGGATTCTCTAATATTTCCATCCCCAACTATTCATGGATATGTAATCCTTATATAGGGTTTTTCAAAAAGAATGTTGAAACTTTACTTTGACAGCTTGTGGCAGCCATGTTTGAATTTTTCAAGCTCATTCTGACATTTCAACTTAACACATATTCGTCCGCTTGACGAAAATTCGTCATCTTCCAGAGAATCACCCACAAACAAATGACGAAAATTCGTCATTTGTATATTACAGAGAATAATTGATTTTTGTTCTCTTAATTCTGAGTATATTAAATTATAATTTTAACCAAATAGAGATAATGCCATGAGAGAACTGATTTTAGCTTCAGTTGCATCGCAAAACTGTGCTAATGTAATCAAAAACAAAGTAAAACTGTATAAGTCGGTATTGGGTATAAAAGAATTTTATTCAAAGTTTAAGCGCTCGGGTGTTCGAATAACTAAACAAATTTAGTTGTATTATTGTTAATTTTTTTACCCTTTCTTATCAAATAATAAAATATACCTAAAATGGAGGACAAAAATGAAATATATGCAGGCATTTTATCTGATTGTGAGGCAGATTTTTCACAAACTAATTTTGATAATAATGATAGTGACAGTATGTGACTTTTGCAACATTCCCCTTCATACTAGCACATGTTTTGAACAGTACCATTCACTGAAAAATTATTAATTATTTATAAAATTAAAGACTCAAAAATAATGTACTTCATCTAAAAAAAGAGAATAATAACTTTGTGTTTTTAGAAATTCATTTAAACTTTTTTATGAATTTAATTGTTTTTTAACTAAGGAAAGCCAAAAAAAATAAAAATTTATATATAAAGATAAATTTGTTTTATATCATTTTCCAAGATTTCACTGAAAAATATATGATTTCTAACAAGTTACATTAGTTTTATATAGACCATATCATTTCTACAGATAGTGTCAAAAAATGCCGGCATTTGGTGAATGGCGGTGCAAAAAGTTACCCGACGAATATGTGTTAATATAATTTGGAAAATTATCATGAAACTTTTAACATTTTAACAACACTAAGAAAATTTAAAAACTTATTATAAAAATCAATGTCGGTTCGTAAAACTTATCATGCGCTTCGTGAAACTTGCGGTCAATACTAAATAAAAAAATGACAGTATTTGAAATGAAAGCAATCCACAAGTCATTGAACAAAGACCATTGCATCCACAAAAAGTAACTGTCTGGTGTGTGTTATATGCTGGTGGTGTCATTGGACTATTTTTTTTCAAAATGAAGCTGAAGATCACGGTAAATGGAGTGCGTTACCTAACCATGATTAATGAATATTTTTTTCAAAAATGATTGAAAATGGTTTGCACGATATGTGGTTTCAACAGGACAGTGCTGTGTGCTATATATCTACGGAAGCAATAGACTTATTGGAACAAAAGTTTAATGAGTTCATTATTTCTCAAAATGGACCCATCAATTGGCTACCAAGATCATGTGATCTATCTCCATTGGATTATTTCTGTGGAGTTATATGAAATCATTGGTTTATACTGATAAACCACAAATAACATAATCATTAAAAATAAACATTGAACGTGTAATTCATGAAATTGTACCACAATTATTTGAAAGAGTGACTAAAAATTGGACTGAACAATTGCACTATGCCTAGCTAAATCGTGGTAGACATACAAATAAAATTGTGTTTCATCATTAATGCCATAGAATATGCCTAAAAATAAAAAAAGAAAACTAATTAATTAAATACTTTTGTTTCATTTCCATTAAAACTTCTGAAGCGCTTATTGGAAAACCCGATATATCTAGGTTTCCAACCAGTAGTTTCCTGTTATCCAACAGTGATCCTCTCTTCTTGCTATATAATTGGTCCATTTTCATTTCAAAGTTTTCACTTTTGCAACCACATCTGTAACTTTTGTTTTCTTTCTAATCAATTCATTTCTCTTTCTACGACGAACACGTCGGCCAAATCAGGGCATTGGTGCTCAAAAATTAGAGAGTTTTCAGTTGAGATGTAAATCTCAAAAACATAATGTCATGTCATTTTAGCTGAAATGTTGGGCATAAAACGCGTCGCTGCTCGCATAATGCCAAAAACACTGAATTTGTTCGTAAGTTTTTGGCCAAAAACTCAAGCAATATCGTTCCGAAATCTCCGTATTCGTCTGATATGGCTCCATGCGATTTTTTTCTATTCTCAAAACTTAATTTACCACTCCGAGGATATTGTTTTGAGTAGATTAGTCATAAAAGAAAATTCGCTACATGAATTGAAGGATATACCATAAAACGCATTCGAGAACTGAAAGAAGTATTGGTATATATGTATTGCTTCCAATAGAAAGTACTTTAACACGTTAAGCGCCATGTCAGCCACCAGTGACTGACACCGAACTTTCCATTCAGCCCGCGTCAGTCATCGGTGACTGACGATATAAAATTTAATTACATTCTATTAATAAATTTTAAATAATTTCAAGATCATATCACGAATGTACCTAAATATTATTTATATATATATATATATATATATATATATATATATATATATATATATATATGCGGTTTTTATAGTGTCTGACGACGCTTTCCTATTATTCGGGGTATTACTCTCGAATGGACAGCTATTTTTTTACAAGATGAGGTTGTCAGCCTTCATACTCAATTCTCGAAAACATGAAGGACTCTCCGACTGGGATTCGAACGCAATCTCCCACATGACACGCGGTGATGCAAACCACTGTGCTACCCACTCGGTATCCTAAATATTATTTACCAAAAAAAATTTTAATGAGTTTTATTGAAACACGGTAAACATAAAAATGGTTGTTCTTTACAGGTTTCACAAAATGTTTCAACTTGTTTAACACTAAACCTACCGACATATTATATATACCTATTTCTACCGATGGCGGTCAAATGACCGCTTTTGAAATAAACTTTATAGTCTTTTCCAGTTGATTGTAATTAATACAGAATTTAGTATAAACAATAAACACAAAATAATTATCATATAATAATTGTGATGAATTTTTTTTAGATGTATTTTAGAAAGAAGGCTCAAAACTGAAAAATATATGTTACTTCAGTAATTTACGACATATCCTTATTTAAAATAAAATTTATTCGTTGTATATTTTTACAGATGGAATCTCAGTAAACATCCACAAACATATTTTTCATTGAACAAATGTTTATTTTTATTTTTTTTGCAATATCCAATATGAGCATTGAGAACAGAAATTGTCTTAGTAGTTTTCTCATACTTCCATTTTTTCTTGTTCATGTATATCGCGGTATTCATTGGCCACTACGACTGCCAACTGAATTCAACCTTATTGCAACGATAACTTTCTCCGACCGCCAGCTTTATAAAATGAAATCTTATATAGCTAAATCTAGAATGAAAAAAAATCCTGGACAGGTCATTATTAGATTTAGTGTTTTGTGCCATACTTTCTTTTATTTGATCCGTCATATCCACTTCTAATGTGTTTTATAAAAAGCAATAGTTCAGGTATAATTTACCGTTTCTTCAACTGTACAATAACTTAATAAGAGAACATTTTAATCGGTATTTTGTGGTAAATATTATGAAAATAAATACAACGTGCCATTTTGTCTTTCTTTTTGTGCACAATAATAATTCATTGATTCGCCCGAATATTGTTTTACTATAGTTCTTTTTGATTAAAAGTTTTGTCTAAAGACATGCTCATATATATATATATATATATATATAAATATCATATATATATATATATATGGCCTCGTATATATATTTCCAAATACGGAAATCCTTGTATATTTTACTATCGACGTCCGATGCCAACCAGAACTTAATAACGAACTTATCGGGTTTACTGTTAATATATTGTTAAACGACATCATTGATTTTGTCATCAAATAGCTTTAATCGACAGTAATATTTGCACCTGGTTTCGAGACGAATTTACTGAATATTTTTAAATGCATTCCATACCTTGGAAATGATAGAAAATTTATCTGCAGTTATGGCTCCGACTCGCTTCTTTTATCAAAACGAATAGTATATAATTCCTGTGAAATACACGAATAAATCGCATAATTCCTGTATACTATATTGTGTTATATATATATCAATGCAGATATTTCATAAAATTTCATAATATTCTAGCGGTCAAAAGAAAAAACGGTAGATTATTATTATAACACACGTTCAGAAGAAGTTTGCAGTTAGTTCAAGAAAAATAAAAACCTGGAATTTAAAAATTTTGATTAAAGTCTCAAAAGCGGTCATTTGACCGCTCTGGTAGGTTTAGTGTTAATCAACTTTCTGACAATTTTTCTTCCAAATAGTGCCACATTGTCTTCGTAACATTGTTTGCAATATCTTCGCACTTTAAACACTTTTCCAGGTTTTTTTTTGAGTTTGTGATGAAGTTTTTGAGATGTATTTGCAATACAGCTACATGGAATTTCTTCATCCCGACAATTTGTAAGATGTACAGTTAATTTTTTCGAAATTCAGTGATACACATATTTTTCTTGGTAGTATTTTTATATAAAATATGAGCATTGAGAACAGCAGTACTTAGTAGTAGCTCAAAAGCTAGTTTTTTATACCATTTCATGACCACTACGACTTCAACATTCAACCTTATCGCAACTTAAACAGATCTCCGGCCGCCAGCATTTCGATGAAATCTGATATAGCGGCCTAAACAGAAAGCAATACAAAATAGGCTTGGCGCTTAACGTGTTAAAGGCCACAAAATAAATACTGATGAATAAATAACTTCTAATGTGTTTTATTTCAAAAGTTCCTTTAATTTCCGGACTAACTGTACAATAAATAATTTTCGAACATTTTAATAATATTTTGTGGTGTTATAGTAATAATTAATTTATATGAAAATAAATACAACATAATTTTGAAATAAATTGTACAATAATAAATCATTGACAAATTATATGTTTTACTATATTTCACTTTATTAATACATCGTACACGCGCACATATATATATATATATATATATATATATATATATATATATATATATATATATATATATATATATATATATGTATACTTGTATATTTTGTTTATCGATAAAATCAACAGACATTATAACTAATTGCTCCATAAACTGTTAATAAAGTTGACGACATCATTGATCTCTCATCAAAGTTTAAACGACATTAACTTTGTGCTCGAGACGAAGTTTAATGAAGTTTCGGTTTCGATGGAAAACATATGAAATTTATTCGCACCACCGACTTCCTTTTATGTATGGAGTATATATATATATATATATATATATATATATATATATATATATATATATATATATATATATATGTATATTATAAATTAATATTTTTTTAAAAAAATAATTACTATAACACACGTTCATATTAGTTTATTATTATTATATATAAACCTATATTTATTAAATTATGATATTAATACATATAAACATATGATACAACGAAAATAATTAGAACTCGTATCATATTCTATTTAAAAAAAAAACTCTCTAAAAGTACTAAAATATTGCACAAATAGAAAAATCTATGGTTTATTGCTCATATTTCAAAATTCTTAATTTGTACGTAAAGGAAATTCGTTTATATATACGAAGGTCGTTTGATAAGTATGGTAAAAAAATAAGAAAATCTAAATTGAAAAAATTAATAAAATTAATTAAATTAAACAATAAATAAATTTACCATACTTATCAAACGACCCTCGTAGTAGCCTAAATGAGATTGAAGGATAGTAAAGAATAGTAAACAAGTAAATGTGTTTTAAACACTTCAATTTCATTTGGGCCATCCTATAGATCAGGGGCGGCCAACCTTTTAGACGTTGTGGGTGACTTTTTTGGTGAAAGTGTACCTGAGGGCGATTACGTTTTTTTTTTAGAATGTACTTACGAATTGGTGTCTTTTTATAAGGGGCTTTTTAGATACTTATAAATATTGGTGACGTTTTTAGAAGATACTTACGATCTGATGACTTTTTTTCTATAAGACACGAACTGACGAAGGCATTTTACTATGACTACTATTAAATTACTTTTAAATAATTATTTTCTAGAACTGGTCCTGTCCTGAATTTTAAAAAAAGTTCAAGAAAATATAGAGAAAAAAAGAAAATTATTGTTTTAGAATTGTATTAAAATGAATTAGATGCAAATTTTACAAAAAAAAAATTGCAAAGTAAAAAAAACAGATTTTTTTTATTTTGATGACACTTGGCATTGGAAGTTTCGGCAAGTTTGTCAAAATTTGGCTCGTATGAACTTAAACTAATTCTTAAACACGATTCTAAATGTAGATCCGATAATTGTGACCTATGTTTAGATTTTATCGCATTCATGCAGGAAAATGCTGATTCGCACAAATATGTAGAACCAAAAAATGCATTGAAATATAAATTTATCACTATAATTTGCAATGTTCACGTAAGCTTTGCGGGCGACTTCTAGAGGCCGTGCGGTCGACGTCTTGGTCGCCCCTGCTATAGATAGTTAAATATTTTCATTTTTTATTTGTGATGGATTTAATTCCACTTTTATTATAAGTTTTAATTACATGATTGCAAAATAGTTAATTAATAGTTTAATATTTAATAGTTTAATTCATAAATATTATTATTTTAAATTTGTGAAATATAAAATTCCATAGAATTTACAACTGAGTAAACTACAATACTTGAACATTTTTTAAAAAACGATTTTTGTTATTACTGTTTTTCAATGAGATAGAGTCATCCAAATGTGACGCCTAGATTTGTGTTTTATTAAAAAGAAACATGTGTATAGGGTGGTGTATAGGAAAACATGTGTAGAGTTTCTTTTTAACCACTTGCGCTGGAATGACGTACTATGCACGTCAACTGCTATCTGTACCAAATGTCGATATGTGGTACTTAGCACGTCATGTGATTTTTGCTAAGTTAAAAAAACATCGGAGTTCAGTTAGTAAGTGTCACACTTCTGTTATGAAGGCATACAAGTGCGTTTTTTGTAGAACTTCATTAATTTTACATATTTTCATTGAATAATAACCGAGTAACTACAAAACACAATAATTTTTTTTTATTATTATAAAAAACTATTTTATCTAAGAACTATTTTATTCTAATAATAGCGCATCAGAAAATGTTGTACTGGATTTATGTAAACCTTTAGTTGATTTTAGACACACCCTCTTTTTAGATAACTGGTATTCGTCACCAAAACTATATTGGAAATTACATTTACAAAAAAATAATACTATTGGAACAGTCAGATCTAATAGAAAGAATATGCCAAAAGATCTCGCAGCGACAAAATTAAGAAGGTTTGAAGTTTTTTTAAGATCTTGCAATGGTATCTTAGCTGTAAAATGGAAGGACAAAAGATATATATTTGCTTTCTTAAAAACATTCCAAAGTAGAAATGATTACAACAAAAAAGAAAAATTTAGAAATTATACCGACCAAAATGGAAACATTACAAAACCTAATATAGTTTTAGATTACAATGATGGTATGGGTGGAGTAGACTTGCAAGATATCTACTTATCATCTTTTCCTTTAATGAGAAAATTTGCAAAAAATTACAGAAAAATATTCTCTTATCTAATGGATATAGCATTTTTTAATATCTATATTCTATTCGGTAAAATAACAAACGTACCAAAACTCAAGAAATAATTCTTTTCAAAAATTATTAATCTTATTAATAAATTTGTTAATCAATTTAAGAGTTTTATTATAATGTTAATGTGTGTATGTTTAAAACTTTATAAAAAATGATTTCAAATACCAACTCGCTGAGAATTGTTTTAGACGGGTATGCCACGCGCGCATGTTAATTAATTGCCAACGCAAGTGGTTAATAAAACACAAATCTAGGCGTCACATTTGGATGGCCCTATATTTGTAGATTTTGATTGATATAATAAATGTATTTTTCACACAAATAAATTACCACTCTAACATCTCAATAATTACTTGAGTCAATTTGTTTATTTATAACAATTATATGCTGATACGCATATCAATGACATTACCATCCTCATCAGAGCTCTACGTTATAAAATCTATAACTTCTATATTTATAACGGGGTACTTTGATAATGATTATATTCCCATGAAAATACGCACCAGCTTATCGTTACTATAAACAAATACAGTGAACAATAAATAATTATTAAATACTTACTAATATATTGTAGTGTTGAGTTGATAATTGTATGAAAGTGAATTTGCCATAGTTTAAAATGGAATAATAATAAATATATATTTAATAAAATTACATATTTCAAATATAAACAAATATACCTGTTAAAATATATAAGTATAATTATTTTTTTAAGTATTACCTCGAAATTAATTGAGAAAAACTAGGATATTATTAATATAATTTCTTATTTAATTCAATAATATTCCTTTGTTATGCGCAATTTCATTCTTCAAATAATATTAAATTTAGTTAAAATACAATTTCATTCCAATCATTCTAAAATAATTAAATTTATGTATATATATATAAATGTAGGTGTGTGTATGAATCTCTTTTAATCTATATTTAATAACGATGGAGCCATAGCCTCGTCATATCAAAATATTTGAATCATTCGCAGATTCCTCGTCAAGATAAAACTAATTGTGCAGTTGATACGCAAATAATACACAAATATTTGCTCGAGATGAATAGAATTCGTTCCTTTGTTAAATTTTGAATCAAGCATTACCCTTGTAGGGCCTATTCACTTCGCTAGTTCAAGAATTTGACCGGTAGCCCGTGAAATATGTCAGTTTACAATATATGGCCTCGATTACGGTCCACTCTACTTATAATGTCACTGTCTATATACATTTACACATATAGAATTTTTATTTTTTATATTTATACAATATTTCATTATATGTATACTATTATATATATATATGTATGTGTATAAAGCGCGTTCGGAAACAAAGAACCGTTGGATGTAAAAATATTTAAAATATATTTATTACAGAATATTTTGTTTTTATTATATTATTTTTCCATGTAGTCACCATAAAAATTAAGACATTTATCGTATCATCAGGTTAGCTTTTATATTTTTTCGTCAGAGAAGGTCACCTCCAATCATTTCAATCAATCCTGCACAATGTCTCTTGTTTCCTTACTATTTTCTAAATTTTCATCAATTAAAAATCTCCTGTAGTAAAGAAACAAATGGTAATCATTAGAAATAACATCAGGACTTAAAAGAGGATATTCAAAAATTTCCAACCCGAATTATTGGAGTAACTACGCGTGCAAGCACTGGTGTGCGGCCACGCATTGTCATGTCATTTTTTTTATTACTCTACATTATTTATCCTTGAATCTCTTTTTAGACCTTTTTATACTTGTAGATTTCGAAATTTATTAGGTTCTATTTTATGAAATATCGGTTATTATATCGGAAATAAAATAAAAATCCGACATTTCATATTACACGACCTAATACATAAATATCGCTCTCCCTCTCTATCACACACATACCCACACACACACACATACATATATATATATATATATATATATATATATATATATATATATATATATATATATATATATATATATATATATATATATATATATATATATATATATATATATATATATATATATATATATATATATATATATATATATATATATATATATATATATATATATATATATATATATATATATATATATATATATATATATATATATATATATATATATATATATATATATATATATATATATATATATATATATATATATAATATATATATATATATATATATATATATATATATATATATATATATATATATATATATATATATATATATATATATATATATATATATATATATATATATATATATATATATATATATATATATATTATATATATATATATATATATATATATATATATATATATATATATATATATATATTTATATATATATATATATATATATATATATATATATAAATATATATATATATATAATATATATATATATAGATATATAAATATATATATATATATATATATATATGGTATATATATATATATGTCCGTCAGAATATGAACATATATATGGGAATATAAAAATATATTATATATATATATATATATATATATATATATATATATAGAATATGAATATATATATAGTTTATATATATATATATATATATATATATATATATATATATATGTAATACGTTCTTTCCAAATATAACGAAACTTTCTCATTTAAACTCTACGCGCTTGTGGAATGTCACATAATTTTTTTAAATTGGTACATCTGTCAATGACATCTGTGTCAAATTTCATGACGCTACACTCATTATTGAATAATTTACAGTGGTTTTTGTTAGGCAGTGATTGTTGTTTACGGCGATTTTTATGATGTCGAAATCAGTTGATCAAAGAATTTGCATTAAATTATTTGTTCCAAAACAAATAAATTTGACGTAAACGTTCGAAATGTTAAGAAAGGCATACCTTGAAGATTTTATATCACAAGTAAGAGTTTTTGAGTGACATAAGGTATTCAAAGAGAGATGTGAAGCTGTCAATAATGAACCACGATCTGGACGCCCATCGACATTAATTAAAGACGAACATGTCGCCCTAGTCAACGAACTGGTGTTCAAAAAACGTCGTATGTTCATCAGAAAGTGAACAGCTGAGGTGGGAATCTCAAAAACACAATGCCATATCATTTTAGCTGAAATGTTGGGCATGAAATACGTCGCTCTCGCATGGTGCCAAGAATACTGAATTTGTTCGTGAGTTTTTCGCCAAAAACTCCACCAATATAATTCCACAAGTCCTGTATTCACCTGATATGGTTCCGTGCTACTTTTTTCTATTCTCAAAACTCAAGCTGCGTTCCAAAGGCATCGTTATAAGTCGATTAAAACCATTAAAGAAAATGTGCTGTGTGAACTGAAGACTATGCCACAAAACGCGTTTACAAGGGCATTCGAGGACAGGAAGAATCGTTAAGATATGTATATTACTTCCAATGGCGAGTTCTTTAAAGGTGAAAAAATGAATATTGATAAATAAATAACTTCTTATGTGTTTTATTTCAAAATTTTTCGTTAGTATATATATATATATATATATATATATATATATATATATATATATATATATATGTATCTAAGTGAGGACTCTATATATATATATATATATATATATATATGTATCTATGTATATATATATATATGTATCTATGTATGTAAGTAGATAAATGATGTATCTATATATATATATATATAAATACATATATAGATAGATAGATAGTTAGATATAGATGTATAGATTTCAATAACTCTTGTATTATAATTTCAGACTCAATTTATATGATTGATATATTATTATGGCAGGTTTCACAAATGTGTGTCATGTTTTGAAAACCGATTGATTATCTATTAGCTACCTGTAAATGACATATATTATTAATACGTACTATAATAAAATACCAATCATAAAGTAATCCCAAAATCTTATTAAACTAGATATTACAATATATATTAAAAGCCTACATCAGATCACTGTTGAACAAAAGCCACAACACATTTCCCTGACTTTTCTTAAATATTTTCTCAATATTTTTCCATAGTAACCTGTTCATGGAATATTATCCAACCTTTACCTCTACTATTATTTACAATTTCATTCCTCCATCTTTAAATAGGGTCTGTTTACTTTAGTCGCTATATATATATATATATATATATATATATATATATATATATATATATATATATCACATCATTAAGCCCATATCAATCCACTACTGGACGAAAACCTCAATGAATTTTACCATTCACTGGTATTTGATCATATTCACCACGCTGACCAGGCGGATTGGTGAAGATTTTTTATTCGAGGTTTACTCCCTTATCTTTTCGACAGTTATTTTTTACAAGATGAGGTTGTCGGACCTCATGCTTAACCCTCGAAAGTGAGGGACTCTCCGACTGGGAATCGAACGCAATCTCTCGCATGACATTCGGTAATGCAAAACACTGTGCTACCCAATCGGTATATATATATATATATATATATATATATATATATATATATATATATATATATATATACATAAATTTATAAGAAAATAAAATCAAATGGTGTGAATTCAAAAAATAATTGTTATTAGGAAATCTAACTTTTCTTCATGTATAAAACGGAAAGTTTGTAATAAAAGCATACTACCTGTTTTCACTTATAGCTATAACATGGGTATGAAATTCCACAATAATTAATTGGTTTTAAAAAATACAAAGTAGCATGATAAGATACATGTTGAGAATAAAAAAAGATACAAAGATAACTCTGAACGGATTAGAAAGAACATAAAAATTACGTATGTTATAGCAAAAATAATAAATTTGATATGGAAATGGACTGGTCATGTAGCTAATAGATCACCGATAGACGAGAGAAATGAGGATTGGGAACCTAGACATACAAAATGCTCAGAAAGATACCCATAGACAGATGTGGAAGAGTTATAAGGATTTTTTTGGAATAGATTAGAAGAGAAAAAATTGGATCGGTCAGTGATTGGAGTAAAAAAATTTGGGAAAGGTGTTTATTCAGTAGTCGCTAAAAAAAAAATTATATATATATATATATATATATATATATATATATATATATGTGTGTGTGTGTGTGTGTGTGTGTGTGTGTGTGTTTAAGCGTAACAAAATTAATATTGAAATCAATTTTAATTTTTATCACACTTAAAAAACACTCTTTCTTTCTCTTTCCCGCTCTCTTCCTTTATATATATATATATATATATATATATATATATATATATATACATATATATATATATATACATGTATATACATTAAATTTAAAAATATTTTTTCGTAATTCACATAAATACTTAAAATTAAGTATTTTCTTTTATAATATAACAATATAAATTTGAAGTTAAAACAAACTTTTGTCGTTTTTCTTCTTAGTTTATACACTCAACATAACTTTATGTTCAGGAGCATTAATTTCTCCAAATTTAGTATTTACTACTAACTTATCTCATTATATAAAAAATTGAATTAATTAACCTGCATCAAGAATCTTGAATTATCAAACCAATAGTTAATATAAGATTCCTACCATGAAAACATGATGTATCATTGAACAGATAATTAAATGTATCTTTACATATATTTATAATATATTTATATATTGTATTAAAAACAGAATTTATTAATGAAAATACAAAAAAAGAGTCATTAAGATGTCATAATCTTTTCGTAGTCCTTTGTTAACAATTAATGTGTAAGAAATTTTATTTTTCGTCTTTATTTTAAACCAACTATGCGAAAAAGTTTCGTAAAAAGATCAGATTTGTCAAATAATACATAATTTTCTAAGATAATACACGTTTTCATAAAAATGTCCTTCTAATGGTAGAAACCACCGTTTCGAAGTACGATATGATACCTCATCTACTTTATTCAATTAATTTAGCTCTATCTAACTTCTATCTATTTTTAAAATAGATGAAAATTCCTTGGTGATAAACTATTTTCTTCAAATGATGAACTTAAAACGAGGATAAACGACTGTTTTCAAACCTTTGAGAAATTGAATTTCTGAGATAGGATAAAATCAATATAAAATCCCTAGATAAAATGTTTTCAAATTTAAAGAAATTATTTTGAAAAATAAAATTAATTTCAGAAAGAAAAATACAACGTTATTTTTCAAATGATTTTTGTATATAAAATTTCAACATTTAATGTATATCTAATAATAATAACATAATTTTATTATTATTTAATTTCTTTCGTCAAACAACATAATATATAATTGTTTAAATAAGAATAAATCATGCAAATAGTTAAGAAAAGTATTTATTTTTTTAAATTCGTATATTAAATACTGCTTTATGTTGGAATACAACATTTTACCGCAGATGTGAATTTAAAACATGTTTTTCAATCGCATTAGATTCATTTAAGAATATACTACCATTAATTTCAAATACTGGAATAGTTCCAAGTGATTTTTTTATGTAATTTGTTTTGTTTTATTTATTTTGCCAAATATAACACTTGTCGACGCGCAGAACAAAATGTTCAAGTGTATGTTGCTATTAAAAACTCATTTATCAACGCGTACATACTTTGTATCGTTTGCAGATATTACCATTCTTTGTAAAACTTAAAAACTAAACGAACATAAATTAGTAAAATTAATTTAATATGTGCTATGTTTACTTCATTTCATTATTTATTTTGTTTTCTAAATAGCTATTTTATAATTTTATGAAATAATATTCTTTTAATAAAATATCGTTCAATTATAACAAATGTTATTTTTTTAAAAAAAATAATACCAATTTAAAAAGAATATTATTCTTTGAATGTTTTATTTTCTAGACATTACTGAATAATTATGAACTTATCAAATATTGATAAGTCTATCAATTAATTTTTAAAAAAATAATACGTTTAACTTTGTGTAATACTTTTATACTTAATTCTGTTAAATTAGTCATAGTATAAAATAATATTAATATCTATTTATAATGACAACTCTGATTTTAGGGTATATAATTTTAAAACAAATCTTTATATTAATACATTTTATATCTTTTAATTTACAAAATAACCCAAATGAGATTAACATTAGATCTACGGAACCCGTCAACTTGACAGATTTGAGATTTCATGCTTAAAAATAAGGAAAATATAAATAATAATTTTTTGAAATATTATATTGATTTTTATTTATATATTAGGTTGTCAAAAAAGTCATGACGCATTTTGATTATGTTTTTCAAATATCATTTATTTATATAAAGTACAAAGTATTATCAATAACGTATTTGCCATTTTATTGAATGACTTTTTGTCATCTTTCGGTGAGTTTCATAATAATAATAACTCATAATGACTATTCAAAGTGACTGATCTCAACTAACACGTAGGGTAGCACAAATACTGTTGTTTTATTTGTGACAATTTCTCACAATAATTTTATTTATAATTATGATCAAATTATTCTATACTTTTATCAAAAAATGTTGTATTAAAATTATTATGAATTCTTCGTTTTCAGATGTCATTTATTGAATTTTACGTGGTGTTATAAAATTATCAAAATTATAAAAAATTAATTTATTTAAAAAATTATTCATTTTCTACTTAAATTTTTATCCCGTGTATTTACCGCCTCTCTCCCTACTACATTTCTTCATTTTGTTACTTGTTTTATCCTGACGAATTTGTTCATTTACGAGTTTTAGGCATGCGCTTGTCCGTTTACCTTTTTATTACTTTACTGAAAAGAAGTTTCACTTCTGGCATGCGTACATAAGTACACATACCCTTTTTTACACTGTATATTTTAAAATAGGATGAATAAATATTAACTTAAAAATATTACTATTTTTAACTCTTGATGAGATTGTTTTCTCTCTCTCTAGCTCTCTCTCTCTATCTTTCTATATATATATATATACACACACACTATTCTTTAATTTTTTTTATTCTCATTATCTAGGCTCTTATACTTCTCTGTTTAAACAATAAGTTGACTTTTAATTTGAAATTCTTGCAAAAGTCTTAGTTCAAAAAACTTTTTTCTTATGTTGCATAGCCTTCAGTGACATTCACTCCTAATTTCAGTTTGATATGTCAAATAATTTATAAGTAACAGCAGTTTATTTACATCAACTTTTTTCCTTTTTTCGATTTTTAAAATGTCTTATTGTTGAACAAAGAAGTTGCATTAAATTTTGTGTTAAAAATGAAATTAATGCTACTGAAATATTTAAAATGGTGCAGAAAGCATTCGGTGATAAATCTTTATGGAGAAAAACTGTATTCTAGTGGCATAAGCTGTTCAGAGAAGGTCGTGAATCCGTAGAAGATGAACCTCATTCTGGTCGCCCGTCAACATCAATAACCAAAGAAAATATAAAAAAAAAATTAGAAACAAAATAATTAGAAATCGTTATTTTACTATAAGAGAGCTTGCTGAAGATATTAGCAGAATAATAGGTTAAGAAGACGAAATTTTAACTGATGTATTGGATTTGAAACGTTTGTCAGCAAAACTCGTTCCAAAGTCATTGAATTTTTTGCAAAAACAACATCGTGTTGATGTTGCTGAAGAAATACTTGAACGAATGAATAATGATCCAACATTCATCAAACTTGTCATTACTAGTGACAAGACATAGATTTACGAGTTTGACATGTTAACAAAACAATAGGTAAGTGAATGCCGTGCTGCAAATGAACCAAGTCCGAAAAAAATTTGTCAAACTCAATCAAAAACCAATATTTTACTCACTGTTTTCATGGATTACAGAGGTCTTTTGCATCATGAATTTCTTCCAGAAGGTGGAACACAATTAATAAAGATTACTATTTACAAGTTATGTGTCAAAAAAAACAGATTTATGGGAAAACAATTCATGGACTTTGCATCACGATAACGCATTTTCTCATAATGCAATCATAATTCGTGAGTTTTCGCCAAAAATTTAACAAATATTGTTCTACAAGCACCGTATTCTCCAGATATGTCACCATGTGATTTTTTTCTGTCTAGTCAATTAAAAAAAAAACACTTCGAGGAATCCGATTTGACTCAGTTGAATCGATAAAACAAAAATCAAAGGAAGTGCTGATGGAAATTCCAAAAAGTGAATAAGACAAGTGTTTTTAAGATTGGATTAAATGTTGACATATGTGTATCTCAACGGGAGGGGATTATTTTGAAGGAGACGAAATAAATAAATAGTATATGTTTTATTCAAACAGTTACCTTACTTTTTGAACAGAGTAGTATATCTTAAAAAAGGGAAAAAAGGGAATGACAATATATAAAAAATTGGTCATCTGTATATTATAATAAATATTATTGAAAATCTCCGATAATATGATGTAATTTAAATGAGAATTTTTTATAAAAATATTTAATCAGTCATTTTGATTTATTTGATAGTTTTGGTATAAAGCAGAAAAATATTTACTTAACAAAAATTTATCTTCATCGAGTTTATTTACATTATGTAAACGGTATTAACTACAGTATTCTTTTCTCTTGCTACTAAACTACACTTTCATATTGACGTAAAGTCTCAACAGACTATAAGCTCTTATAAAATTTCTCAGATGGTACTAGAAGCAACAGCTATGAATATTCAAATTCAGATTAAGATCTGTTTCGAAATATTAACAGGTCACACGTTTAAGTACATTTTTCTAAAGAAAAATAAGTACTAAATACACAAATTATCGATGTATTTGTGTCTGCACATTGTAACGTTTTATCTACAATACATTTAAAAGCGTATTTATGTTCTAGTAAACGCAATTTCTGTTGCTTTTCTTCTTTCACATAAATTAAAACAATATGTATATATATATATATATATATATATATATATATATATATATATATTATATATTGTATGTAATAAATATTTATATATAAACATAAACGTCGTCTAAAACTTGTTTAATAATAAATATAACGTGACCTGGACGAAAGATGTTAAATTCAATATGAGTTTATTACAAAATTCATTGTATCAAATATATATATATATATATATATATATATATATATATATATATAAACAATATCGATTTAATATTACAAAGTGCTTTCAGATGGATCATAAACGTGATATAAAGTATCTATTAAATGAGATTTAAAAAACGATCGACCCGCGTCGACGTTTGAAAACTTTATTGTATTTAACGGTGAAAGGAAATCAGTTTCAAGGGAATTGTTTATCAATAAACACAAAAATATTTACTAAACTCATGATTAAATTTTTGATAAACTCAACATATGATTTTTTCGTTAATTTTTGATCAGAATTTGAGATTATTTTCTCATGTAGGGTGGCTCAAACGAGATTGAAAAATATAGACATACATTTACTTCCTTCTATTATTTACTATCCTTCAGTCTCATTTGGATCAACTTATATATTAGATTATAATCAAATTGTTTTATATGAATTATCGTTCTGTGTTCAGTCAAAAACTGAAATTAGCGGGAATAAATAAATAGAAAAAGTGTGTATTATCATAGTATTTAGTTTAATACATAATATTAACTGTTATTAACCCTTTCACCACGAATTAAATATTTTTAGTTTTTAAACTTCTCTTTCGTTTGAGTTACTTAAATAATCTACTTTTGGACAAAAAATTGATTTTTATTTTCAGATTTTAAATTTGAATTATGGACACATATGTCCCATCAGTAGTTTAAGTTGGGCATATTTGTCCCAATAGTAACAACAAACATATTTTAATGAGTAGAAAATTTTATGGGACACATAGGTCCCGTTAGTGGAGAAAGGAGTAAGAAAGTTGTTTGATTTTTTCAATTATTCGTGTTTATTTGAGTAATTAAATCAATCTCAACAACAGAAAATTACATACCATTATTTTATATGAATTCAAATTAGGTTAGAACGTTGTAAAGCAATAAAAGAGATTTAATAAAATGGGACACTTAGGTATCTCATAAAATCAATGAAATTTAAAGGTTTCATCATCTAGTAATTTGTTCTTTGTGATTAAGAAACGAAAAGAACTCAATTATAAGATGCATTATTATTCGCGGTAAAAGTTTTATACAATAATTGTAAGACTGGGACAATGACTAGATATTAACGAAGCTCTAAAACAGTTTTTCATTAAAAAAAATTAGGTAATAGTATGGTGAATATAAAAGGGATTATTTATTATTTTTCTTACAACTAAATATAACAATTATCGTAGAAAGTTACTATCAGGGACTAAAATAGTGTACCAAAAATTACTTTAAAAACAGATTAGATCTCAACATTTTGCATAATAACACTAGAACACAACTACTTTACAAATTACAGCACAAAAACTTTCTTAGCTGAGATATAAAATTCTACCGCATCTACCATATTCTCCCGACTTATCACACACTAATTTTCACTTATTTTGAATGCTTTTGAGTTGTTTGTTTGCAATAAACAGTTTACAAATCGATAAGTTATTGTAAGTACCTTTGAATAATTCGTCACAAAAATATTTTTTTTGAAAAAATAATTTTTCAGAACGTTACAATAAGACTAATGAATAAAATGGATGATATTTCAATTAATAAATGTTCATTTTGGACAAAATTTCAAAGTTTCTATGTATATATTAAATCAACATTTCATATAAATATTTTATACATCTATATTCCAAATCAATAACTTTTTTTGTCCATAGACAGACTTTTATTTTTGCTATAAAAACGACTAATTTCCATTTTAAATTACCCAATTTTGCTACAACGTCTATAAATTTCATTTTGTTTCTGATCCAAACTGTTCTCTTTTTATCTGTAATTTCATTCTTAGTACTTATATTTCCATACTATTCTGTGCTGTTTGGAGCTATTGAATAATTCTGGCATTTAAGACTATATTTTGTTACCATAAATAAAAATAAACAGAATACATTGATCAAAAACTTTTTTTATTAAATATAGAGGAAAATTCGAGTTCATAAAATGAGAATTTCTTCAGAATTAGTATTATTTAATTTTTATTTTCCTGTTAAATTTATTTATTAATGATTATTTTTTTATTTATAATTATTAAAAATTATATTTACTTGTATTTTAATATAAAATTTGATTTTCTTGTCTTTTTGAATATCCCATTTTTCTTATAAAAATGAATTTTCGTAATTGCTAAAATAATTTTTATAATTTCGATTATAAAATAATTAGGTTTATAAACCTTCCTTAATCATTAACTAAAATTGTTTTTCCAAATTATATTATATATATATATATATATATATATATATATATATATATATATATATATATATATATATTATTCTATGAAATCGATAAGACCTTTGTCGTAATATTTTATAAGAATAATTTAAATAACAGACATTGTGTACTTAATTTAAATACACATTTCCTACACGATCTATTTCATATGGTCACCAAACTATTATTATAAATATATAAAGCTGATATGTGTAAACTTACAAAGTCAATAAATTCGCTTTAAACTTTAAACACTCGCATATACACGTATGCAAGTCCTAAAAGTTTGTTTAAGTTCTGTTTAGTTCATATATTATGTAGCACAGAGATGGATACACCTATATCTTATGATTTACCTTGAAACTAAGTAGATTCTGAATTTTTTGATATAAAGATCAAAGTAACTAGCATGTGGGTCATTATATACAAGTTATATTTAGGTCATAATAAATTAAATACTTTAATCTAAAAATACCTTTTATACCATATACTATAATTAAAATTAGATAATTAATAACTGTATATATGTTTAAAAATAAAACGAATTTTCATAAATATTCCTCATTAACCCTTTAACTGTTTAATTTTGTTTCGAAAAACTTTTTCTGCCTGCTTAATTATTTTCCAGCGAAGACGAGTATACTCGACATAAACAGAGTAAAATGTTTCTGCCTATAAAAGTAGGCAATTATGATTAAAAATCAAAAGTTGCGTGTTGGTTTTTTAGAAAATATATATTTTTTATTTATAAATATATATTTTATAAATATATATTTTTTAGAAAATATACAAGCTATTGTGTATTAAAATAAATAAGGTTGCCAGACTAACGAATATTCTAAAATGTACATTTTTTAAAAGATCTTTATTTGCCCTTTTTCAGGGAAAAAAATTACAGTTGATTCGTTTAATAATAATACGAATGCGATTTTTTTTTATCTTTACGACGAGTATACTCGACATTATGCGAAAAATTTTCGTTTCGCTCTGACGAGTATACTCAACATAAACAGTTAAAGGGTTAAATATATCTCTGATATGAAATATAAATATTAGGTCTATCGGAAAGTTCTTTCCGATAATGTTATCTTAAATTTCAAAGTTGAATCATTCTACAGAAATGGAATTCACAAATTACCATCACGCTGGGAAGAGGTCATTAGTAACGAAGTAAAAATTATATTGTTCAGTAAATATTAATTAATATATTGAAAATGTATTATTTTTATTAATTCAAAAACGGGCAGAATTTTCCCGTTTTTGAATTAATAACCTAATATTATCTTTCAATTTTTATGAAATATTTTTTCATATAAATTTCAATAATTATACAAAATAATAGAGACATAAATCACTACTTATATAAAAACATTTTTTTTAAATAATAAAAAAACAAAAAGATAGTTACCGTTCATTGTAAAAGCACATTTCACTGAAAGCTTAAAACCAAGCTTCGCACCGTGTTATCAACGTGAAAATGCAATGAGAATACTTGTTTTTAATAACATCATTACTCTGTTGCAGCTGAGGGTTTTTTATGTCTCCCGGGACACATTCCAAGTGCTCTAATTATTAAAAAAAAACGGGATAACTTTTTTATTATTCTTGTTGTGAATGCGAC
>CP092092.1:16248255-16383255 GCA_029203775.1 Neoneuromus ignobilis | reverse complement strand
GACTAAATTATTTAAAAGAATTGATAAGAATAAAGATGATTTCAAGACATAAATGGATCACCAAATATTGAAATTGATTTAGATAAGTTCAATGTTTGCATAGCTTTACTTCTAGTTTAGATTAGAATTAAACTCTGAAAATAATGTCATTTCAAAGATTCAAAAGCATATACTGTTCACAAATAAGTGTTTCCATTATCTAGAAAAATATTTTAAATTTCATCCGGTACTCTAGAAAACATAATTCACGATGTAAAAAGTTCTTATGAGATCATTTTACATGTATCATAGATTTGGACTTTGTTAAAATTAGATGAAGAGCAAAATATATTTAAAGAAAGGATTCTAAATAATATTATTGAATCCTTAGAAGAAAAAAGAGCATGTAAAAATAGAAATTTAAATTTTACAAATTATTTAATGAACCAAATATAGTTAGATCAATAACAATAAAAGATTAGAATGGGTTAATTACATAATAAGTACTAATAGTAACAGTAGAATGATTAAAAAAAGTAACACCAAACCGAAGCAAGTTAGAAGAGCTGGAAGACATAAATTGAAATTAAAGATTATGAGTGACAAGATATCAGGATATTTAAAGTAAAGAACTGGAGAAGCATGTATATCAATAGAGAAGAATAGAGAAAATTTCTGAAGGAGGCCAAGACCTACAAAATTGTTGAATCAATGATGATTGTGATGCACACAAAAACATGGTATGTCCCAAAAGTGTCCAAACTTTAATTATATAGATAGTATTTATATGATGTCTTTTGAAATAAAATCATATTTTTTAACATTTAATTTGTAATTGTATTCAGTTTAGTTAAAATTTATGTGTGTCATTATTAAATGAGATAGTATTTTCTTAACATTCGTCTAAAAATCAGTATGGAACAAAACAAACATTAAATTTTGAATAAATGATACTTTCAATGCTAAATAAAACTTATGTGGAAGGAACTGAATTACGTACTACTATTTACGATTAGCAAACAAAATTTAAAAAGATGGAAAGTCGTTAGAAGATTATAAACGTAATAACTGTCCTTTAATCTAGCAAAAGGATGAAATTGTAGAAAAAATGAGTGAATTAACTGAAAACGATTGTTGTTGCATTTATGTAAGATTAATTAAGAATATCACTCGTATTAGTAAATAGCATTTTGATTAATGATTGATAATGGAAAAAAAATTAATACATTTTTTTAAAAAAAAGGTACAATATTTTTCGTATGTATTAGTATTTTTAATCAAATTTAATATTTTCATTTATTGTTTTAGTTTTATAAATTTATTAAAATATCTAATGTACTTGTGATATTATTAATTAATTTTAATGTAATTGCATATTTTTGAATACACATACACACACATGTGTGTGTGTGTGTGTGTGTGTATATATATATATATATATATATATATATATATAATCGAGGGTCGTTTGATAAGTATAGTGAATTTATTTATTGTTTAATTAATTTAATTAAATTTGTCAATTAAATTTTTCTTACTTTTTTACCATACTTATCAAACGACCATCGTATATATATATATATGTATGTATATATATATATATATATATATATATATAAACATGCAAACGCACATACGTACAAATATCAACAGTATCAGAAAATAATAATTCTATAAATTCCAAAAAAATCACATTGAATGACGCTGATCCAGTCAAAAGTTTGTTCAGAAAAAAATATTTGTGGGGATCATGGATCACATTCTCATATGTAAATATGTTATCGAACATTTATAACACGCATAGCTACAAAAAAGATACTCGCACGTGTCGAGAAGTAAAGAATCAGAAAGTTGCGTATCGGACAATGTTGAAAACTTTTCGGTATCTTGAAACAATCCCGAAATTATATTTAAAATTCGTACCGATACGTACTCGAAACCGGCACGTCAGCGAAACTTTTCGATTTGATCTTGCTAAAAAGGATGGACAAACAAATCCCAACGGTTTTGTATGTTCGTTATGAGATTCCTTTGTCCTTTATATGCATATGTGGTCAAAAGTTTTCTTCGGTATTTTAACTTTGTCAATTCTAGTTTCAATATTTTTAATTAAGCAATTGATGGAAAATATCTTTGAAAATATTTATAAGTAACAAAATACTTGTCAAAAATTAACATTAAATTTGAATTAAAATCATATAATGAAACATATTCTATATTTCACCAATTATTTATATAATTAGATTAAAATACATTGAAATTATTTATAATTAATTTTAGTTTTTTTGATTTTATGTTTTTTCTATAGTTTGATTTTATTCCGTGATATGTTATATATATTTATATTTGAAAAAAATTTGGTCATAATCCAAAATGTTTCAATGATCATTGCGTCATAAAAAATATTAACCATGGGATCAGTCGAAAGGTATGGGGATGCTTTTATTTTCACGGGGTTAGTCAACTGACTCTAATAGATGATACTGTAAATAGGAATCGATACAAAAAAAATTAGAAAAAAGGATATGTGTACTCATATACACATGCCAGAAGTGAAACTTCTTATCAATAAAGTAATCAAAAGGTACATGGACAAGCGTATACCTAAAACTCGTAGATGAACAAATTCTTCAGAATAAAGCAAATAACAAAATGAAGAAATGTAGTAGGAAGAGAAGCGGTAAATACACGGGATAAAAATTTAAGTAGAAAATTATCAATGTTTTAATTAAATTAAATTTTTACAATTATTTCATATTAACACATCGTATGCGGACAACGCATCTCGATGATGATCTTTCGCACTGTAGTAATAGTATGTCGTCGAGACGTTGTCCGCATACAATGTGTTAAGTAAGATTAATAATTATTTTCAAATTAAAACTTTTATAAAATTATGAATTATGAGAATTTCTTCGATTTCCATTGCTTTCTCCGGTAATGACTGAGTAGGTATAAACGATACAATTGGTTTTTGATAAGAAAAATTTTTGCGCAATAGACATTACCATCTTAAAACCTGTAAAAAACATTTTTTTTAATTACTATTACATTACTATTGTATAATATAAAATATACAATTAGATCAATGTTTTAAAAATTAAACAATTAAAGGAAATACTCACAAATAATATATAACTGCAATGAACAACATCTATTTAGATACTATTTATACATAATTGATAATTTTATAACACCACATAAAATTCTATAAATCTTCAAAATGACACCTGAGAACAAAGAATTCATAATTATTGTGAGAATTTGTTACAAATACCGTTATAGGTTTCGATAATTTTTAAATACCATATGTTTTCAATAGTATTTCTTTTATTTGATAAATAGATTAAATGTATATACATAATGTTATAAAATACTATATCTGTGTGTTGATATACATGCACATAACCTCAATTTCACGTTGATTTGATCAATTTTTAAATACCATGTGGAATGTATTGTAATCTTATTAAGCTTATTATTATAATATGAGATTATATAAATTAATATACTTATCAAAAATATCAATGTTATTACATTAAATAACACTCTTATTTAAACACAATTCACAGATTGGTTGTCAAGTGATTTACTTAGCCGCGTCGCTGGCTATGATATAAACCAACGCGCATGCGTTATTATTACTTCTCTTTCAATGGTATTGCTTGAATTAAAATAGCTTAGCAATCTAATCACATGTTAAAAGAGTGCACATTTTTTTCTCTCTACTGTAAGCATTCAATACAAATTTAAATTAAAATAAAATTTTTAATCTAAAGTATATATATATATATATATATATATATATATATATATTATATACATAAATTTTACAGTAAATGAGATAATGAGTCGATGTGGTCTGTTATCTGTTAAGATATTTTACCAGTATCCAGTGAAGGTAGGTGTTTATATTTTGATATAGACCAAGAAAACATTTTTAAATAACGCGGTAAAAAGGCGATAATCTGTTGCAATGCAGCTTTCCGCCTCCGAAAAACGCGACAAGAGAAGTTCCACTTCAAAAAGCTTTGTATCATCGATGGAAGAGCACCTTTCACTGGCAAGAGACGTTACCTTTTAAAACGGGTCTGCGCCATGCCATCATGCTTAACTGGTAGGTATTGACGTTTATGTCTTCCTACTTATTTGAATAACTGGACCGAACATTCATTTTTGAAGTGAAACTTCTTTAGCGACGTTGGGGTAAAATTTTTAGATACAACGGAAGTTACGTACCAAATTTACACAGCGGAAATCTAGTATACATAGAGCATAGGGCGGAGGGGTAGTGAAGCCCATCATGCATGCGCTGAATTTTAACATATAATTACTATTGTAAAGCAATAGTACTATTGTAAGCATTTGGGAGTAAGCAACACGCTGTACTCGTATTTACTATTTGAATTATTTCACTGTTTTGTTAGTAATTATTATTTACAATTAGTATGTGAATTGTGTTTAAATAAGAGTATTATTCAGTGTGATAACATTGATATTTTTGGTAAATATATTAATTTATATAATCTCATATTATAATATTAAGATAAATAATCATACAATTAAGACTACATTACATCCACGTGGTATTTAAAAATGTATCAATTCAACGTCAAATTGAGGTTATGTACATGTATACCAATATATAGATACAGTATTTTATAACATTATGTATATACATAAAATCTATTTATCAAATAAAAGAAATACTATTGAAAACACGTGGTATTTAAAAATTATCGAAACCTATACAGTTTTGAGGTTATCTGTTGTTTTATTTGTAGCAATTTCTCACAATAATTTTATTTATAATTATGATCAAATTATTCTACACTTTTATCAAAAAAATTATATTAAAATTACTATGAATTCTTTGTTCTCAGGTGTCATTTTGAAGATTTATTGAATTTTACGTGATGTTGGAAAATTATCAATAAATAATATCCAAATAGAGGCTATTTATTGCAGAGATATATTATTTGTGAGCATTTCCTCTAATTATTTTAATTTAAAAACATTGATCTAATTGTATATTATATATTATACAATAGTAATATAATTGTAATTAAAAAAATGTTTTTACAGGCTTTAAGATGGTAAAGTCTATTGCTCAAAAATGTTACTTATCATAACCCAATTGTATAGTTTATACCTATTCAATCACTACTTAAGGAAGCAATTGAAATCGAAGAAGTTCCAAACGAAGATGAATAAATTTTCATAATTTTATAAAAGTTTTAATTTGAAAATAAATATTAATCTTACTTAACACATCGTATGCCGGCAACGCGTCTCGACGACGCCTTTTGCTCTCTAGCAATAGTATGCGAAAGACGTAGTCGAAACGTTGCCCGCGTACAATGTGTTAATATGAAATAATTGAACATTTTCTACTTAAATTTTTATCCCGTGTATTTACCGCCTCTCTCCCTACTACATTTCTTCATTTTGTTAATTGCTTTATTCTGACGAATTTGTTTATTTACGAGTTTTAGGCATGCTCTTGACTATTTACTTTTTTATTACTTAACGGAAAAGAAGTTTCACTTCTGGTGTGCGTACATAAGTACACATAACTTTTTTAATTCAGTGTCTTATTTCTTTTAAGGTGGAAAAATATTTTAACAAACTATGGATTTCAAAGCTGTCATGGTCCGGAATAACTCCGATTTTAATTCTATAGAAAACCTTTGGAGGCTTATTAAGTTTAAAGTTGCTGAAAAAATACCAAAAACATTAAGATTTGGATTGCTTTATCCAAAAAGTGTGGTATGAAGAAAACACGTAGGAAGCTTTAAAATAATTAGTCGATTCTATGCCAAACCGCATTAGATGCGTTAAAAAAGCGTTAAATGCGATGTTAAAAAAGGAGAGGTTTAACAAAATATTAATATTTTTTATCATAATGTATCTACAATTGAAAACAATTTAATTTATAACAGTTTAATGTCCACAATACGAGGGTGGTCCCAGAAGTACCCGACATAACAAAGAAAACACAAAAATTTTGAAAAAAAATATATTTATTTTTCAACATAATCTCTTTTCAGCTCTATACTTTTTTCCCAGCGATGTTCAATAAGTTCGATACCCTTTTTATAATAAAAACTGTCTTGCTCCTCAAAATACCCATTAACTGCCGACATCACTTCTTCATCGTTGGGAAATCTTTGACCACTGAACCATTTTTTCAAGTTTGAAAACAGAAAATAATCCGAGGGGGCTTAATCTGGCGAATAGGGTGCATGAGGTAGCAATTCAAACTTTAATTCATTAATTTTGGCTATTGCAATAACGGATTTGTGAGCTGGTGCATTGTCTTGATGAAACAACACTTTCTTCTTAGCCAAATGCGGCCGTTTTTGCTTGATTTCTTCGCTCAAACGTTGCAATAAGTTCGCATAATACTCGCCGTTGATAGTTTTTCCTTTTTCAAGATAGTCAATGAAAATTATCCCACGCGCATCCCAAAAAACCGACGCCATGACCTTGCCTGCAGATGAAACGGTCTTCGCCTTCTTTGGAGCCGGTTCTCCCTTTTCAGTCCACTGTTTTGATTGTTCTTTTGTCTTGGAAGTAAAGTTATGGACCCATGTTTCATCCATGGTTATGAAACGGCGAAAAAATTCTGCTTTGTTGCTGTGAAACTTCGCTAAGCACTTAATTGAAACATCTTCACGACACTGTTTTTGCTCGAGTGTGAGCAAACGCGGCACCCATCTTGCACACAGCTTTCTCATGTCCAAATTTTCAGATAATATGTGATGTACTGCACTTTTTGAAATGCCTACTATGTCTGCTAGCTCGCGCACTTTCAGTCGACGATCATCCAGTACCGCTTTGTGGATTTTCTTCACCTCATTTGGTCGACCACTGCGATGCTCGTCTTGGCAGCTCGTACGGCCTCGTTTAAACTCTGCTACCCAATATTTCATTGCTGTAAACGAAGGAGCAGACTCACCCAGAATAGAATGCAGTTCAGCTTTTATATTGTTTGGCTGAGGCCTTTCAAATAAAATTATTGTATCACGTAACGATGACCAATTTTCTCCATTTTCACAAATTCACTGAAAACGTTCACTATTGCTGGCTGCCAAACAAATACTAAACAACGTGGCGTCCTCAAACTTGAAACATATGCTTTATAGATTGTGTACTTTCTAATACAGTGATATTTTTTAAATAACTACCGCCATCTCTAGGTCAGGCCGGGTACTTATGGGACTACTCTCGTACATGATTTATTAGAGCTTTGCTTATTGAATAAAGACCTTAATAAAACAGAATTCCTTTGCTTTGCTCATTTTAAACAAATCTTGTTTAATAAAATAGATACTTCTATCAATTTAAGAAAAAGTATAGACATACGAAAAACTTTTGGAAGGCACATTTCACCTATTTTCTTACACGGAGGAAAAATACCGAAAAAAGCGTTTTACTTGCTTGTTTGGATTTCAATGGCTGCGATTATATATATATATATATATATATATATATATATATATATATATATATATAGAGAGAGAGAGAGAGAGAGAGAGAGAATAAATAGATAAATTCATACTGTTACAAAAAAATTTTAATTTACTAGGATAATATTTAATAAAGAGTTTTAAAAAAAATATTTTTATATATCAGTTTTATATTACTAATATATTGTATAATGAGAGGATAAAAAAATTATTGGGATTAAAAGTAATTATTGTTTTAGTAAATTTCAACAATATTCAATTTTCAATTCTCTTTACATCTTAAATTAAATTTCAATGAAATCGATTAATAATTGCATTCGAAATAGTCAGTGTGTGTGTAATAGATAACTATTATAAAACTGCATAGTTCCACTTTTACAACTCCAGAGACCATTCGTACGTTTCGTGGTTACAGTCTTTCGCTCATAATTCACAATATTATCAAAGGTTCGTGAACACGCAACGGTCGTTTTTAAGAACAAAGACTATCAGCCTGGTTTTCATTTCAGCTTTCCGTCGAATACTGCACATATTTTACTCTCAATGTCCAACCGAATATCACAGGAAAGATACTTAATAAACGTTTATAGATGTGTGCCGAGCGGTTAATGCGACGACCGTACTGAGAGTCAGCATGTTTACACGCTCGACTCCACATTTAATTTTCGTCAACGGTGACATCGAGTGTTCTGTGTTCCCGGAAGAGAAGCATATATTATTCGTCAACAGAATGTTGACAACGGTCTGGGGCTTTCACAAGAGTAGTCTCATATTCGTATATAACTATTTATTTTTTAATGAAATAATGATGATAATGATCTCTGTAATGATCTTAAATACCACTGTTTAATTTGGAAAAAATATTGAAATTATAGAGATGCATTTAATTGTTATTTTTCAAACAGTTTTATCATTGATATAAATATTAAAATATTTTGTTGAACTACATTTCATGACATTTTTATTTTTCTCTTCATTTTTCAATTAATAATGCATTTTTTGCTCTCTCTCTCTCTCTCTCTCTCTCTATATATATATATATATATATATAGAGAGAGAGAGAGAGAGAGAAAGAGAGAGAGATGTATTCATAAAAATAGTAGTACCGAAAGTTCAAGCATAGAATATTGAAAATATTTGAAATAAAAAATAATGGAAGAATAATTTTATCTTAAAATAATTTTTAATTAATTCAATTCAGTATAATTAAAATAAAAAAGGGATCAATTTAAAAATTTCTAAATATGAAAATAAATATTAATATTTACAAAATTTTTAAAAAATTTAGTAAATCATTTTTATACTCATTAGTATTTTCTCTATTCTGGATAACTACCTTACACATTAAAGGCATAGATTATGCTATTTTTTACATCTACACATGGGTTTGAAGTTCATGAAGTTTGTTTTTCATAATTTTTCTTTAGTTTTTAATTTTACAAATGAAAGCTGTTTAATACCAATCCATAAATTTTAAATAAGATTAGATATGAACAGACTTGAGGTAAAACCATAATATGAACTTTATACTTCACAAATTATTTTTTTTCTTTTTCAGAAATATGCTATGGATTATTGTTATAAATAAAAACATTACACAAAGGCATATTTTTCAGAGAAAAGAGCATATATATTTCAGGATATTAAAGTATACATCCTTTTCCTTAATCGAATTAATTTGACTCGTATTGTATTACAAGAAAAATATCAAAATAAATAAACTACAACCACAGTGTTTTATGGTTTTTGTAGTGTAATACGATTCAAGTTTTTCGCAAAAAGGCCTTCGAACGTACTGTTGGCAACAACTTGAATCAAATAAAACAATTTTTTATTCATCAGTCCAGAAAACGTTACCCCACTCTGATTGATGTTATTTTTTGAAGGTTAACTTGTTTTCTAAAATTATTAAGAACACTCTCCTTATCTTTCTTGCTCTTAAGTTTACTTAAGAAAATTTTCTTCTTACAAATAACGAACTTATAGTTGAGCAGAAATCCTGTTCAATTTATAAAGAGCTTTTGAAAGACTTTCGTTTCGTACAAATAAATACACTTCATCTTATTGTGGTGATGTTTTTATTTTCTGCCTCTTATTTCTAGATATATTTTCCAAAATAATTTAAGTCAAACATCAAATGGTGCTTTGTTTAAATTTGTGAGTTTTTATAAATTTCAAAAGGGACAAAATAAGATCACGGTTTTCTTGCAAGCAATGTTTTCCCCTAATCATTATTTTTTTGCTATTATTTATTATCACATAAGTTTCATAAATTTTTATTAGGTTATGCGGCGGAGAGACTACGTTCGGATCCATATAACATAATTTATTAAAAATTAAAATTTCCTCCTTTTCGGTTCACATATATAAAAAATTTCAATTGTATGTGTACTCCCTATAGGCACTTATCAAAAGCAAACAAATATTAACAGTAGAACAGATAATGTAACGTTTTAGTTACAACAACCTAATATTTACACATTATCAGATATCAAAACATTTAAAATGTTTTCATAAAATATAGTATTTACATGAGTTTAAAATTCATTTACTTAGAGATAAATTATTTCAATTTTAGAAAGTCAAAAGAAAGATTTCATAATAAACCTCGATAAGATAAAAGTAATATCAATGAATTTTCAGATTAAAGAAGAATCGAACTAGAAGGGAAAAATGAGTTTTAAAATTTTATACATCTGAGACATATAATTGATGTTTAAAAAATATTTATAGATGAAGTAAACAAGAAATTTAAAATAAAACGATATTAGTACTGAAGAAGTTCACATATTATGAAGTCAGATATTCTTTTATATTTAAAAATAAAAATTTTTGATCAATAAATCCTATTTGTTCCTATTTATGCCAGTGAAATATAGGTTTTGTACACCAACATAATTCAACGGCTCCGGATAACACAAATGTATGGAATAACGATAAAATATAAGAAGAGAAATAAATATATTAGAGAAAAATCAAAAGTTACGAATGTTAAGGCAAAAGTGAAAAGTTTAAGAAGAAAATGGGCCGGTCATATAGCAAAAGAAGGATATTACTAATAAGAAAGTTATTGATTGGGAACATACATATATTTATATATATATATAAGAAGGTACAAAAAAAATCCATGGACTAGGCAATAAGAAATCACCTCCATGTGTGGCTTGGAAATGTTTTAGCCAAATGACATGAAACTCTACCTCTAGAAAACACTGAAAATGCTCCAACCTTTGTAAATTACTACTTGCCTTGCTCCGATTGGAGAATTCGGGATATTCGAGTTTATAACTCTTTTATGCGGTAGCTATTCAAGCACTTCTAATCCTTCTAGAGTCGCAACCACACGTATCACACCTATGGATAGTGGAACAGAGATATAAGAAAATTCGTCGGAATGAACTGAAAGAGAAAGGCATTTGATTTGTCGAAATTAAAAATTTTAGTAGATGTTTAAAGAACTTTGATTTTATTTTAGAGCTCTATACATGGGTATCACATACACTGACCGAAATAAATAAACTGAATCGTGTCACTGCGGCCGTTTCTTTGCTTGGACGCCTTAAAAGAGAGATTTTTTTAGATCATATGGTAACTAGCGATAGAAAGTTGATTCTCTACAAAGCATTCAGCGCAAATAGACTTAGAAAGAAGCAAATAAGAGCAGAAAACCAGTGGCCAAAACTGACTTGCATCCGATGAAGGTGATGCTATTTGTTTGGTGGAATTGCAAGGGCGTTATTAATATTGAATTGCTCCCACTTAAAGAGACTAACAATGCGGAGAAATATTGCTCACAAAGCAGTAATCAAAGAAAAACGTCTGATTTTGGCGAATCAAAAAGGTATCATCTTCCATTATGACAACGCGAAGTCATAAGTCGCAAAACTGACTTTGTAAAAACTGAATTAACCAAAATGAAAACTTATGCACCATCCACCATATTCTCTAAATATGGCCTCTTTAGATTATCACTTGTTTTGATCGCTGCAGAACAGTTTAAATGGTAAAAATTTGACAATGTGGAGGTAATCAGAAGTGACCTTACTTTGTTCTTCGTCTCCAAACTAACCAGTTTCTTTAAAAATGGAATCTACAAATTAGAATAACGTTGGAAAAAAATATAAAATGTGATAGATAATTCTTAATTAAATAATAAAATCGTTTATTTAAAAAATAACCTCTTGCGTTTCATTTAAAAATCAGATCCGAACTTTTGCGATTATTCTTATATAATATAAATAACAAATATGCTAATTATAACAAAAATCTAAGCTATAATATAAAGTAATATAATAAAAAAATGTCAGTACTTTTACTGAATAAAGCTAAGATAATTTTTTATAATATTATGACACTAACAGAATTTTAATTTTCTTCCTCCGCTTTAAATACGTGCTTTGTTGAATTCAAATTATCGATTATCAGTCTTTGTTCTATAATAGACTTTAGCTGACAAATACTTTCTTTATATTAATGCATGAGATGAAACGGAATGTAGGTTCAAAGTGTGATCGTGGAAAAATAGATTGATCGTCAAAATAGTTTTATTGTAAAAATATACAATGTATTCGCAATTTCTTTTAAAACAATTATATTTTATTTCTATACACAGATGAATACGATTTATTGATTATTTAAAATATTTTTTAAAGTTTTCTATTTTCAGTTTTTGGAAAATTTCATCGTTTTTCTATTTAATAAATTCATACTTTAAAAATATATTTCATTCAATTGAATTATAATAAAATATAGAACTTTTGCACATTATTAACTCAGATGAATATGATAACTATTGGAACGTAGTAATTTACTCGTTACACAAAACTGTATCAAAAAGAAAGAACATTATTTTATAAAAAAAGGAAATTTATTTATATTTCTAGTTATTTTTTTCGTATATTTTTCAATTTTCTTTACATATTTCTTTTTATATCTTTTTTGATTCCAACGAGTTTTTTATATAATCATTTATTAAATAAATTGAAACTTACATATATGTTTATGTTACTTTTTTACTTTACAGACTTTTATATGAAATATCGTTGAAATATATTTAGAATAGCTACGAAACCTGCCTTGTTTCGTGTAACTGCGATATTTCCTCTACAACGAATTAAATTTCGTAATATAAAATATAAATATATAGTAGATAAAAATTATGTTTTGAAAAATGGTTCAAATATTTGAACACATTTTATGCTCATAAAACATAAATGTTATAAGATTTAAATCATAAACCTCAGTGTTTCGCATTTAAGAATACATTAATTAAATATTTGTCATTATATAATTTGACTATATACAGTATGTCTGAGAAGAATCTCGACTTTAATTTTTTCATTGAAACTTGTAGTGCCATTTAAGAAATAAAAAGTGGTATTTATGCACTTATATCCTCTAAAAATTGTCTAAATTTATTTAAAATATGACAAATAATTTCAGAAATATTCTGGTTGATATTGTAATATTATTTGTTACGTTGTCTCGTACACAAATTGGAATATCTCGCAAATACTATATTTGTCTTAAACTTTCTAAAACATTCAGAGAAACACTTAAACTGATGCATTAAATTTACAGTGATTATTGTGTATCATGAACATAAATTTATATGTGGTATGGATGTTTTAAAGATAGCAAAGAAAACATCATTGAAAAGTCAAGATCAGGTCATCTTAAAATCCCGACTCCCAATGAACTCATTAAAAAAATATGCCAAATGGTTGCTGTTAATTTGAATGCAACAAGTACAATGGTTTCTAAAGAATTTTAAGTATACAATTTATGAAATATTAACAAAAAAATTTGGATAAAAGAAAGGTTTGTACTCAATTTGTGCACACAAACTAAACAAACAGAAAATCGATAGAAGACATACATTTTTCATTGAAAACACATCAAATGACCAAAAAAAAAGTTCTAATTTTCAGATTCTATCGTTACTAAGGACGAGATATAATGTTTCAAGTATTACACAGATATTAAGGGTACATTAAGGAAGTCAGCAAAGTCACCGAAAGTGAGAAAATTGCTTTTTCATAAGTTTAGAGTTTTGGTTGTAATATCTAAAAAGTATCATTCATCGAAATATGTTTTGGAAGGTGAAACTATTACTAGAAAGTACTAATTAGTAATTATAAAATGTTTGAGATAGAGGATATTAAGAATTAAATCAGAATATCGAGAGCCGAGAATCTGGTACTTATATATACCAATGTAAAGAAGGGGGGAGATAGGAGAGAGAGAGTCCTATCAGAAGCGCAAAATTAAAATTAGTGCTATTTTTTCTGTAAGGTCGGTCCTCAAATTATAATATTTGTCATCTGCTATTGTTGCGATTATTAGTTATGGAACTCTACATAAAGGAACAACGCGTTATTATTGTGAAAATGCATAATAAATATGGTAAAAACTATACGGAGATAGTGCGAAAAGTTCGTGTAATTTTTAATCAATGAAGTGCGTTAAATCGGACAACAATTTTAAGATTAATTAAGAAATTTGAAGAAACTGATCGGTTATGGATTAAGAAACTCGTGTGTGTATTCGTCCTGTCAGGCTAATAGAGAACATTGCCATAGTGAATGAAAGTGTCGCTGAACATCCGAGAACATTGATTCGATATCGTGCACAAAAATTGGACATTTCAAAAAACACTTTGCAGTCAATTTTAACGAAAGATCTACACCTATGTGCTTACAAAATTCAGTTAATGCAAGAACTCAGACAAGAGACCATTCTAAGCGTCGAGAATTCGTTAACTGGGTCCTGGAGAATTAAGACGAAAACGAAAATTTTTCAAAGAAAACAATATTCAGTAATATGGCGCACTTTGAATTGGATGACTTCGAGAACGAACAAAATTGCTAAATTTGAGGAGCAGAGAATCCCTAAGTAACTCATAAAAGACCGATGTATTCTCAACGAACCACTGTTTGATGCGGTTTTTGGGTAGGTGAATGGAGTAGGACGTACTTTTTCGAAAATAACGCTGAAAATGCAGTAACTATTAATAACGTTCATTACCACACTATGATAACCAAGTTCTTGTGGCCTCATTTAGTCGGTATGGACCTTTATGATATGTGGTTCGAACAGGATGATGCGATCTGTCACACTACGCAAAACAATTGATTTGTTGCGGCAAAAATTTCTAGGCTGTATTATCTATCAAAATGCCAACATTAATTGGCCAGTAATATCGTACAATTTAACGCTAAGTAACTTCATTTTGTAGGGTTTTGTAAAATTTCAGGTTTATGCCAACAAGCTACAAACAATTCCCAAGTTCAAGGCCAAGATCCAACGTGTGGTTGATGAGATTGAGCTTCATCTCTGCGCAAACATCATCTAAAATTTCATCAAAAGAACATAGGTGAACAGAGTCGTCATTTGGCAAATATTTTGTTTAAAAATTAATCGCAGCTTGATTTATCTACAATGAAATAAAAACATCATCATTCGATAATAAATAATGCGATGGGACAGCTTATATATATATATATATATATATATATATATATATATATATATATATATATATATATATATATACACACACTCGTCCTTCAATTTACGTGGGACTTTTTTTATGCGATATTGATTTACGCAGCACTTTTTATACGCGGTCAGAAAGATTTTATTTTATATAATTTTTCATGGAATTTACTATATATCAGAGTAACGGAAGTTCTTACTTGAACGTATAAAAGCACGATATAAATATATAAAAGGTTGATTGTTTTGAATTACAGTAACGATAATGACATCGAATAAAATTTATCTACTTTTGTTTTCTAAACAGTCATTATTTTTTTGTTAAGCTATGTGAAATAAATATGTGTTTCTACAACTTTACTAGCTTTTATTTCCAATATTTTTTCTATTGCAGTGACAGACTCAATTTACACGATTTTCATCCACGTGGAACGGATACTCCACGTAAATTGAGGGACGGGTGTATATATATATAACGGATACTCCTTCCGCCTTCTGGTCTTTTGAATTTGCAGCTATGTACAAAAAAAAAGCGGGGAGATACTTACCAACCTAATATATATATATATATGTATATATATATATATATATTTATGTATGTACGAGGGTCGTTTGATAAGTATGGTAAAAAAGTAAGAAAAACTGAATTGAAAAATTTATTTAAAATTAAACAATAAATAAATTTACCATACTTATCAAACGACCTTCGTATGTGTGTATATATATATATATATATATATATATATATATATATATATATATATATAGGGTCAACATATGTGACACCTAAATTTGTATTTTATTAAAAAGAAACAAAAAACTATACAGATGTTTCTTATACGCATGTTTCTTTTTAATAAAACACAAATGCAGGCGTTACATTTGGAAGACCCTATATATATATATATATATATATATATATATATATATATATATATATATATATATATATATATATATATATATATATATATATATATATATATAATACGATAATTAATTTACCTTTAAATACACATGTGGTGTAATAATTGTCTCAGTTGAAACAATCACACACGTATATAAACTATTGTATAATTGCTTATCAAATATTGATTTTACTAGAATTAACAATTATAAATTATTATGGTTATTACAAATAATTGTTGATTCATTATAAAGAGTTTATTAAATTTATTTATGAAATATAGTGCATCATATTTTTTTCAAATCTGAAATACCGTAAAGTTCTACTAATTCGTCTATTTACAATTACTGGACCAAATCTGTTGTTCGGCGTTGAGCAGAAACGATAAGTGGAAATCGTATGCGCGGACTTGACTAAAAAGTCCATTAAAACAGTATAGAGACCACTCGAGCTTTTGGCATGAAAGTCTGTCGTGTCAGTGTCACACACGCGCTCTGACATACTTCAACGAATTTATGAATAACATGTGTATGACGTAGCATAAATTAATGGGATATCAACGGTGACGTGTGCGCGTGAAAATCGATAGTAGTCCTTGTCGGAAAGACGAAAAAATATTGTGTGCATAGGATATGGATTTGGTTTTGGATTGGAGAAGCATAATAATCGTTACAAGTATTCAATTGAGCTTGTGAATTTATATCTCTCTAAATGGAAATGAAAAAAAATTTGCCACATTCAATCCGATTTTGAAGCACTCTATGTAAACTATTTGAATATTGGCGTTTATCTTACTATTATTATTAATCATAAGTTATGATCGTTTTAAGTAAAATATTTATAGCTCTTTATAATAATATAAATATCTTAATATATGTAAGGTTATAAACAGAAAAATACAGATAAAATAAATAAAGAAAACTATTTTAATGTTTTTTAGTTAAAAGTGTACAATTTTTATTATTTACTCAAATGAATTATCACCTCAATATTATAAGATACTGAAAAAGTGTTCAGTAATTATTCATTGTTAACTTTTTTTGTGAAAAGTTATGTCAACTTTCTGTAATAGATATCGTTATTATATTTTTTTATAGTATAAGTGTCATTCGAATTCACATAATTGTTATGTGGTTTGACAGCTGACACTTTTTCCTTCATTCAAATAAAAAAATTGAGCGATTTGGTTGAGTTTTATAGATTTTATAACAAGTTGAAGATGGAAGATCAAACTATGCATTTTCGCTATATTTTACTGTTTTATTTCCGTAAATGGAAAAACGCATGGCAAGTTTGTGATAAGTTGCGTAAAGTTTACGGTGTCCATGCCCTACAAGAACATTAGTGCTAACGATGGTTCGCAAAATTCAATCCTGGTGATTTTGATGTTAACGACGCTTCTCGCTCAAGAAGCCAATCGAGGTTGATGACAACAAAATAAAGACAATGATCGAATCAAACCAGGATTACACGATACGCAAGATTGTAGAAACATTAAACACAAGTTTGATCACCCGTCAAAAACTATTGGAGCTTGGATGGGATGTGTTGCGACACTCAACGTACTCGCCCGACCTTGAGCCGTCAAACTACCACATGTTTCACTTTTTGCGAAACTCCTTGCGTGCTGAATCGTTTAATTCCGATGAGGCTATAAAACAGCACCTGTCCAGTTTTTCACTGATAAAGACAAGTCTTTCTACGAATGTGAAATTATGAATCTCACCGAAAGATGCCAAAAGGTCAACAAACAAAATGGCAAATATATTATTGATTAAACTTTGTACTTTATATAAATACAAGACATTTGAAAAACGCAGTCAAAATGCGTTATGAATTTTCTGACAATCTAATAAATTGATGTACATTCTGATGGAAATGTCAAAGTGTTGCGTTATAAAATCTATATTAATTTTGTTCGTATGGCTACAGTAGTAGTTGAATGTCTACTCCGTAAAAGAAATAAGTTTTTCCTCACGAATATTCTGTACAATTTTTAATTTGGATGATAATGCACAAAATTTTGAACCATTTTCTGAATCTTCCAATAAAACTGTAACACCTCGTTAGATTAACAGAACTACAAACCAATAAAGGGAAGACCTCTTACTGGTACGGTTAGTGCAATGGTTTCTCTGAAGCTCGTCAGGTATTTCCAGTGAGGCAAGCAAACAGGAACTCTTAGGCTTTTTATACTCAACGATAAGGTCATTAGTACTAATTGCACGAGCAAATGCATTCATACAGTAGCGAATCTGTCAGAAAACAAACTCATCAATGAATGGTAGCTGAAGGTTGTGGTGATTCATGTTTGACGGTTTTTATTGTGTACTGTGGAAGTAATTCTTGATTTTGTGACTTTCTTACGTATTGTTTACCACGATCAGATCCAAATCAATTAATTTTGCTTTCTTCGGTCCACACAATATTATTCCATTTCATCACAGAATAGTCGCAATGCTCTCGTGCGAATTTGAAACGATTTAAAACTACTATTTTACAGACACTATGAGATACTATGGGCTTGAAGCTTGTTTTGAATTAAAAATTTTCTAATAGTTGATATTTTAACTTCCAATTTCAAATCTTTTTCTATTGCTGTTGAATTATCAAATGGATTTTTGTAACTATTTTTACGATTATTCGTTCCATAACTTCAGTAATTTTCCACTTTTGTCTGAGGCACTAAATCTGTAAATGCCATTTAAAGCATCTGTTACTATATTTTGGAAGCAATTTATTATTTAACAAATTTCTTTATAAATTTTGCCTTTCTCTCTTAAATTTTAAATCATATGATGTTCCTTAGGTTGGAAATGTTCTCAACAACCCATTTTTTAAAAAAAATTAAAAATTAATATTTTGTGTCCCAATTAATGATAAAGAAAACGATTTATAACTCATCTTACAGAAACAAAAAGTTTAAAGAGAAACTATATTTAATTCTTTTATAAAATTTAAGAAGTTTAAAATCACACCTATTTTTTCACACTTTAATATTCATTTGTCAAGAAAAAATTAAAAAATACAAACCATCTTCATTTTTTAATGAAACGGTAATTCCCTGAAATTGACATTTATTACATGACAAACAGCTAAGAAGCAAAACAGTTTGAGAATATTAATTGCATTCGCAACTTTAATTGACTTTTTTCTATAAAAAAGATATCTTTGCTATTTTTATATATATATATATATATATATATATATATATATATATATATATATATATATGTAGGGTGGCCCAAATGAAACTGAAGTGTTTAATTATATATTCACTTTCTTAATATCATTATATATTCTTTACCATCCTTCAGTTTCATTTGAAATACACATATACACACACACAGATATATATATATATATATATATATATATATATATATATATATATATATATATACGAGGGTCGTTTGATAAGTATGGTAAAAAGTAAGAAAAACTAAATTGAAAAATTTAATTAAATTAATAAAATTAAACAATAAATAAATTTACCATACTTATCAAACGACCCTCGTATATTGTATATATATATATATATATATATATATATATATATATATATATATAATTATTGTTAGTTATTGTGAAAATTTATATAGCTGTTAATAATAATAATAATATTTACAACTGTTAATTAAAAAAACTTAACAGAGAATAAAAATAGTTTTTTCATTATTTTTTTTATTTCTAACTATTATATCTAGGTAAAATCAACAATTATATTTCTTTGTATTATAAAATAAAATCATAAAATTTGATTTTCTTGTCTTTTAAATATCGCAGTTTTTTCTTATAAAAATAAATTTTCGTAATTGCTAAACTAATCTTTATAAGTTCGATTATAAAATAATTAAGTTTAGAAACCTACCTTAACCATTATCTAAAATTGTTGTTTCAAAATTAATATCAGTAAGATTACCATCAAATTGCCTTCAACAAAAGCTATTATATGAATTATGTGAAACTACAATACACGAATAAAACCATTATGAAGAACAAAGAGATAATTACTCCAAATATCGTATAAAGTCATAAAGATTGTTTATTATACTGTTAAGTTTTACAGAATTAAATAATTCAGTATTTTATATCTTATAACACGCAATGTAATCACAGAAGTTTGTAAAATTGTTAAAATTGTTTGTATTTATACTTACATGTGCATTTATTGTAATAAAAAAGTTGGAATCAATTTATATTATTTTTTATTATTTATTTCACTACTGTGGCAAATTCATTTTAATACAAATGATTCATTCTTCTTAATATGCCAAGATTATTCGAAAACATATTATAATTACAATTTTTTTGATTTGTTGAGATGAATTTCAATTATCATGTTATTTTATCAAGATAGTACTGAATTATAAAATCATCAGATTTTATAATGGAACAGTTTGACTCTAATACAAGGGTCGTTTGATAAGTATGGTAAAAAAGTAAAAAAAACTAAATTGAAAAATTTAATTAAATTAAACAATAAATAAACTGACCATACTTATCAAACGACTCTCGTATAGTTATGAACATTTACACCAGTAAATAAAGTGAATAATGAATTATTATTTAACACTTTTTATGTTTTTGTCAAAATAAATTTAGTAATTCATTTAAATTAAATTATTTTTAACTTTTATTAGTTAAGTTTTTAATGTTTTTTTTCTTTTGTTGTAATGTAATTTTAGTTTTTTGCACATTAAATTGTTTATTTCTGGGTGAAATGGTTATATGCTAGTGAGATCTCAAAATATTGTATATACTGAAATCGAAACTTTATCCCAAGAAGTAATGGTGATGGTTTGATGATTTACAGCTGATGTTATTTACCATTAATTTTTAAAATCTAGTGAGCCATTAATGCCAAAATAAATTGTTCTCGGCTAGAAGATATACATCAGCAATTATAGGAGTAAAAACCTGTATCAGTCAACTGACAAGAAGTTATAATGATCCATGATAATATTCGGTCACATATTATAAAAATAACAATTTATAAATTTCATGTTTGCATTAAAAGACTCCTTCCCATTCACTATATTTATTAGGCCTCTTGTCAGTAGATTACAATTTTTTTAAACAATTTAAATATTTTTTCTAAGAGAAAAAAATATTAAACAGAAACAGTAATGACAAATGCCTTCCAAAAACTTATTTAGTGTAAAAATTGTGGTTTTAAAAGAAATGAAATGGATGCACACTTTTTGGTAGAAATATATTACGTCTGATTGTGCCTAATATGATTAATAACAATTATTTTTAAAAAGTCACATCTGCCGAAGTTTTATTAGAAAATTCTCCATTTCATATGCAAGAACTTGATATTGAAATTTTTGATTTATATGTCACTTTTAAGTAGATTAACAAAATGCAAAAGGCAATAAATATATCTTTTTACGTTTTCTAAAAAAAGTACTTCACCTCCGGCGTGGTGTGAAAATTTGCAGAGTGATGTGAAAATTTTGTTTTCGAAGTTTACCGAGAATTACCGAAGTACAAATTTTATGACATATCAAAATTAACAAAAAATGGAAAAAGATAGATTTTTAGGTAGACTTTTCGAACAGATTTTCGGAAATTTTTTTTTAATTGTATTTGCATTAAATTTGAATCAACATCAAGCCACCAATCTATAATAAATATTATCTACACCAGTCCTGTGCAACCTGCGGCCCCTGTGACATTTTTATGAGGCCCGCGGCATAGAATGGAATATCTTTGCCACAGAGTAGAACAGTAAATAAGGAATATTACCTGCAAGTTATGCGCAATTTGCGCGAAGCAATCCGCCAGATAATTTATTTAGATAATAAAATGCTTGTGCGCGAATTTTTGGCTAAAACCAAAATAATGATATTTCCCAGACCTGGCCCCCTGTGACTTCTTCTTGTTCCCGAAACTTGAAAGGACGGCGTTTTGCAACAATGTCTCTGAACAAGATCACAAAAATGATTTTTTGAAATGCTTTGAGGATTGAAAAGCGTTGGCACAAGTGCATTATATCCGAGGGAGATTACTGAAGGGGACGAAATAAAAATTGAGAATAAATAAATATATTATATATATCAAATGTATATACAAATGTACAAGTAAATAATGACATTTTTGTGCAATGTTTCTACCAAAGAAGTGTTTTTTGTTAAATTTTTCTATAATAAAATTACAAATATCAAACTTAACACATTTAATTATTCAAAATATCTCTGGACATACCAAACCTAGGGAACACCATATCCCCTGCGTTCTTCATATAAAATAGTGTGGCCTGCTAAGATTTCACAAAACTTGTAATTTGCCCTCTCATTTAAAAGATTGCACGGACTTGGTCTACACAGATGGATTATTATAGCTTTTCAAGTGTTTTTGAAGTGAAACTTCTTTAGCGGCATTGGGGTAAAATTTTTACTTGACGCGGAAATAGAGACCTACATAACGGAACTTGCTCACGATTTTTACCGCTTGATTTGAATTTGCATAAATGCTTAGACGATAGAGTGAGAAAAAGTCCATCACGCATACGCACTCTTTTAGCATGTGATTAGATAGCAACGGCATTGCTAACTTATTGCAGGTAGCACATATTGTATTTTTACTATTTGAATGATTTCATTATTCTGTTTAGTAATTTTTATATACAATTAGTTATTGTTAATTGTGCTTAAATAAGAGTGTTATTTAATATGATAAAATTGATATTTTTGGTAAGTATATTAATTTTTATAACCTCATCATAATATTAACCTCAATAATCATAAAAATAACAGTCAATTAAATCCACGCGGTATTTAATTTAAAAATTTAGCAAACAACACGAAATTGGGGGAATTGGCACGTATACCAATATATACAGTACATAGTATTTTATAACATTATTTTGATTATTCTATTTATCAAATAAAAGAAATACTATTAAAAACACGTGGTATTTAAAAATTATCGAAACCTATACAATTTTGAGGTTATCTGTTTTTTTTAACTAATTTATATTGTTACACAAAAGTAAATTCTGAGGTCGACGAGCAAAGCTAGTAGGAGGCAAAGCACCCTGATAAAATAAATCCAAGAGATAAAAATAAATAATTCTTTTGCAGATTTTTTCATTCTATAATAACAATCTATAATAACTAATTACGAAACTCATCTTTTAAAGAATGTATCTATAAATATTTTTCTTGTTAGTTGATATAATCTTGTTTTTGAAGATGATCGTTCTTTTCTCATTTTCATCAGATATTCATACCATTTATTTTGTTTTCTTTTACCTTTTCATTAAAACTACACATTTTTAATTTTTGTCTTATATACATGTTTTCAATTTTCTCTTAGAACATTCCTTTATCGATCTTAAAAATTTCATTTCAACTGTTTATATTTAATCATGCAGTTGTTTATTTTCAATTCATATTTCACTTCTGTATAATAAATTTGATACAGCTAACATTTTATAAAAAATGTAAGAATCTACTTTTTCTTGTGTTAAATTTTAAATTTCTATTTATTGGTTCCCATATATAGGATTTTCCAATAAGCGTTTCAGAAGTTTAAATGGAAATAAAACAAAAAGAATTTAATTAATTAACTATTTTTTTAATTATTCTGTCATTTTACACAAATGAATTTTAACTTCAACACCACAATAATTTATAGTGTTCAATAATCAATTATTGTTCACTTATTATTTATAATTATATAATCTATAATTATATCGGCTGATGCATTTCGATGACACGAGACGTCTTCATCGTCAGACCCTTCTTTGATGGTGGCCTTTCTTGACGATGATGGCGTCGCCACCGAAATGCATCAGCCGATATAATTATAGATTATATAATTATAAATAATAAGTGAACAATAAGTGATTATTGAACACCTTAAATTATTGTGGTGTTGGAGTTAAAATTCATTTGTGTGAAGTGAATCAGCCACAGTTCTAAAACAACAAATATTCTGTCATTAATAATGGAACACAGTTTTACTCATATGACCACCACGACTTCGATTGACATAGTGCATTCGTTTAGTCCAATTTTTGATCACTCTTTCACATAATTGTAGTCTAATTTCATGAATTACACGTACAATGTTCATTTTCAATACTTCTGCTGTTTGTGATTTATCAGCATAAACCAATGATTTCACATAACCCCACAGGAAATAATTCAATGAAATTAAATCACACGATCTTGGTGACCAATTATGGGTCTATTTCTTGAAATAATAGACTCATTAAACTTTTGTTTTAATAAATATATTATTTTCGTTGATGTATGGCACGTAACACCATCCTGTTGAAACCACATATCGTGAAAACTATTTTTAATCATTTTTAGAAAAAATGTTCATTAATCATGGTTCGGCAACGCACTTCATTTACTATAACATGATCTCCAGCTTCATTTTGAAATTTTTACTAATAGAAGAAATATTGACCTCACTTCTTGCATTTATTAGTCTTAAATGCACTGCTGTATCATGTAAAGTAAAAAAAATTTCAACAATTTTATAAATGGCACGTTCACTTGGACGATTTTTGTTTCGATATTGTAGCAAATTTATTTTACTACAAACAACATAATAATATGACCACCTTTATTACTTTTTCTACAAACTTCTAAATGAGTTTTTAAAAGATATCAAATTATGTTAGACATTGTGTTTTTAATTCAATTATTTTAATAAATGCTTATAGAAAGTTTTTAAAATTAAGAAACTTATTCTTCATAAATTATGTATTGTATAAATAACAGCAATGAGTTTTAAAACAGTGATTTCGGAGGCTGTCTTTTAAACATCTTTTTGTCTACAGAGTGCGTAGTTGATACTACAAAAAATAAAACCCTGACAAAAAAATAGAAATTGAGCAAAGATTGGTCAGTGACTAATGTGGAATTAAGAAATGCTATCAATAAATCAGAAAATAGAAAAAAATATCATTAAGTAGAAATTATAAATTATCGAATTTTGAATATATAAAAACTACATATAGGTGTTATTCCAACCGTGATAAAACTCTAAATTGAATCCCTATTGACAGTTCTATTTAACCTAAAAATATCCCTCTATATGTATATGTGTGCGTGTATGTACATATATATATATATATATATATATATATATATATATATATATATATATATATATATATATGAGGGTCGTTTGATAATCATGGTAAATTTATTTATTATTTAATTTAATTAAATTTTTCAATTTAGTTTTTATTACATTTTCACCATACTTATCAAACGACCCTCGTATATATATATATATATATATATATATAAAAAATGTTTTTTTTATTTATAATAGAACTTTCTATAGGGATTCAATTTCAAGTTCTATTACGCTTAAAAAACCCTATATAAACTAGTATTTTGCAATAATCAACCAAATACATTAATACTAAATAAAAATATTAAAATTATGGTAATCATTGATAAAAAAAATGTATTTAACATTTATTACAGTAATATAAAATAAAAATTAATAAAAAAGTTGATTTTAAATCTTTTATCAAATTTCCAATGCTTTTTCAGTAACAAAAACGCATTTTAGATATTATTTAGACGTGAAGTTATATTTTAATTGCATATAATAGAAAAAGAGGTTACGTCAGTTTCAATCATTTTGATTTATATTATAAAAATGAAATGCCTCAGGCATCGACACAAAAGCTTCTATCAAGTAATAATCGTTACCTTAAAGGTCAAAATGTTGATAAGGAAACAACATGTTATGTTATATTACATTATATTATATTATATATATATATATATATATATATATATATATATATATAAATATATATATATATATATATATATATATATATATATATATATATATGATACAAAATCTTGCTTCTCATAAGATTTTGACATTTAAGATAACTATTATGTATGTACGTATGTATAGGTGTGTATGTGTATGTATCTCTATGTGACAGCAACTATACAGATCTTTAGCGCTTAGTGATTGATTTATAAACCTGTATCGATAATATCATACAGATTTTTGATAGAGACGTCAAATGATGCTCATCAAACTAATATAACAGTATCGTGTTTATACTCTTTCAATAAATAATGTCAAAATGGATCGACGTTTTAGAACACTGAATAACGCTAATGACTCACATATAGAGGATTACTTAGAAACATATTCATGAGTGTAAACAGACTAGAAGCCCATATAAATAAATATATATATATATATATATATATATATATATATATATATATGTATAATCCATATATAAATACTATTATAATAAATGTGTATAAATTTATTAAATGAGCTTTGTAGCTTTGATTAAGAAAACAGTTGTTTGAGTTTGTAAGATGCTTTGTAAGATACACACACACGCTTATACACACACACACACACACACACACACATATATATATATATATATATATATATATATATTATATATATTTAATTTATAATTTATGTGTATTAGTGTATATAAATGAACAGACACACTTCATTATAAGAGAACGCTGTATCCGCAAGTAGATTTATGCACTGCGGTTTTAATGCTGGTTCTAACTGTTAAAAGTTGTCCGTGTAGAAATTAAATTATCTGAATCCAGTCAGACATTAGCATCGTGAGTTCATTTATCAATGTTGGTATAATTATAATTTTAAAAACATTAAAGTCTACGTAAACGTTTCACACCGCGAAAAATGGCTTACTGCAGTGAATCGCCGCAGGAATACTTGTGATTCATTCGAACTGCTTCCGTTATAAATTGTGCTTCTTTTGAAGTTATTATAAATGAATTATTTGTTTATATATATATATATATATATATATATATATATGTGTGTGTGTGTGTGTGTGTGTGTGTGTGTGTGTGTGTGTGTGTGTGCGTATGTATGTTCTTTGTTTCTTTATAATGTATTATATACAATTTAAAGAAATAAAAGAAGAAAATGTTAATAATAATTTTTCCTCTATTTTTTTACTTTTAAGCGAATTTATAACAAATTTTTACCCTTGTACTTTATAATTTACTATATTCTTTTGAAATTTCAATAATAAATAAAACTAAATTTCAACCTTAATCTTTATTTATAAAGGAAAAAATATATCCCTTATTAGATACTAAAATATCAGTTAATATTACTCATTGTTTCACCAAATAAAATAAAAAATATATTAATTTTTTACAATATTTAATAAATATATTACAATTGAAAAAAAGTCTTGTAATAAAAATAAATCAAAGGTAAAATCATTTATTAATATATTTTTTACGATGTCAATTTACAGACAAGTAGAGTTACGGTACAGTAATTTCAAAATAATTTATTAGTCTGTAATGTCTTTTATATGAACTTGTTCTTACTTTATATTTCACCAAATAAATCATTCGATAACAGGAAATTAATAAATGATTTTTCAAATGAAATATAAATTAATTTATGTTTCAAAAAATTCAATGAAGCCATAAAGTAACAGGAAATGTACAACAAAATACGTAAACAAAAAAATCTTTAAATAGAACCATATCAATACATTTAAGGCAGAACAAAAAGAAATAAAATATCAGGATATTTAGTAAAAGAAATGTAATTCAGCACAAATGAAAATAAAATATTACAATTCAATTATAAAGAAAATATAATATATATACACATACATACACAAATTTATATATATATATATATATATATATATATATATATATATATATATATATATAAATTATCATCCCAACATTATAAAATAATAAAAAAGTGTTGAAAAATTATTTATTATTCACTTTTTTTATTGATAAACTAATACGTACTTTGATATCAATCCCATTATCATCCTAGCGCTGTGTTATAATATTTTGTAACGCAGCACTCTGATGATGATGACATTAACATCATTAGAATATCATTAAAAAAAACTACACCACCCCCTTATTGGGCAGAATACATCATCGAATCCTATAAGATCCTCTTAAAAATGTTCCTAACTTTCTTCCATTGTTTCCTGTTCACAGCTAATCTCATTCAACTATCATCTCCATAATACTTTATAATATCATTCTTCCACACAACATATCTTTTACAGAGTCTCTTCTGGGTATCTTTTTGTTTCTTCATCACTACTTCATAATGATTTTAATCTATCTATTGTCTCCTCTTCTTACTACATATCCTGCTCATACCAATTTTAATAATTTTATCTATTCTATTATATCAGTTACTTTTGTCTGATGTATTTATTTATAAGTTTTTCAATCACGTTTAAAAATTTTTAATATTGCCTTTTCCATACTTTTCTAGGTTGACAAAAGTTTTTGTTTCATTTTCGTATTTACTGTTCAAGTTTCTGACACATAAGTATAATACAAATAGGTAATATACATTGGTTATATTCTTTCCGTTTTAGACTCAATGTCGTTTCTATCCTTTAGTCATTGTACACAATTTACTCGTCTTTATTTATTTTTTCAAATGATACATATTTTGCTTTAATCTCTGATTATAAGTCAGCATCATATCGCATAATTTTTCCCCAGTATTTTATATATATATATATATATATATATGTGTGTGTGTGTGTGTGTGTGTGTGTGTGTGTGTGTGTATGTGTGTGTGTGTGTATGAAATATTTATTCATAATTATGAACACATGAATGTATGATAATTAATAACGTATGTAAAGTTATATGTAACACATATTTCGTTCTCAAGGCTAGTCACACGGGAAAAGCATATATTGCCACCCACGTGTCGATTATTGAACAATAGTCCCCTTGTGAGTATAAAGTAAATAGAAATATAAAAATGCAACATATCAATTATCAATTTTGAAGTAGACAAAATATCTTAATGACCAGAACCAAAGGTTTCTTTGTTCATTAAAACATTCTGTAAAATCAGTTCTGAAATGGATGTTGTAACAACATCAGTTCTATAATAAAAATTGTAACAACAGTTAGAGCTCCTCAAGCCACTGTTGCAATTGATCGATCAATAACAAATATCTTGTTAAACACTGTAAAAAGCTGTAGTAGACTGATAAATAAAAATATCGTTTTAAAAATTGTACACACGGTTTATTTAATAAAACTGGCGCAGTCGGTAGGATATCTCGGAGTACAAAAATAAAACTTGTATATATAAAAATTGATAGCTATATGCAAACACTTGTACATATTGTTGCACTAGTAAAAGTAGTATTTTTATAAAATTAACGAATACAAATCAGAAATAGGAATAAGAAATTTCACACTAGAGAAACAAAATATACATGAATATTTAACTCATCTCAACAATCCTCATCAATTGAAATAAATAATATTGAAAAGACCTTAAGCAAAAATAAATTTTTAAACTACAATTACGAGGGTGTTCCCAGAAGTACCCGACTCAACAAAGAAAACACAAAAATTTTGGAAAAAAATATATTTATTTTTCAACATATTCTCCTTTCAGCTCTACACACTTTTCCCAGCGATGTTCAATAAGTTCGATACTCTTTTTATAATAAGAACTGTCTTGCTCCTCAAAATACCCATGAACTGTCGACATCACTTCATCATCGTTGGGAAATCTTTTACCACTGAGCCATTTTTTCAAGTTTGGGAACAGAAAATAATCCGAGGGGGCTAAATCTGGTGAATAGGGTGCATGAGATAGCAATTCAAACTTTAATTCATAATTTTGGCCATTGCAATAACGGATTTGTGAGCTGGTGCATTGCCTTGATGAAACAACACTTTCTTCTTAGCCAAATGCGGCCGTTTTTGCTTGATTTCTTCGCTCAAACGTTGCAATAAGTTCGTATAATACTCGCCGTTGATAGTTTTTCCCTTTTCAAGATAGTCTATGAAAATTATCTCACGCGTATCCCAAAAAACCGACGCCATGACCTTGCCTGCAGATGAAACGGTCTTCGCCTTCTTTGGAGACGGTTCTCCCTTTTCAATCCATTGTTTTGATTGTTCTTTTGTCTCGGGTGTGAAGTGATGGACCCATGTTTCATCCATGGTTTTGAAACGGCGCAAAAATTCTGCTTTGTTGCTGTGAAACTTCGCTAAACACTCAATTGAAACATCTTTACGACACTGTTTTTGCTCGAGTGTGAGCAAACGCGGCACCCATCTTGCACACAGCTTTCTCATTTCCAAATTTTCAGAAAATATGCTATGTACCGCACTTTTTGAAATGCCTACTATGTCTGCTAGCTCGCGCACTTTCAGTCGACGATCATTCAGTACCACTTTGTGGATTTTCTTCACCATTTCTGGAGTCGTTACCTCATTTGGTCAACCACTGCGATGCTTGTCTTGGCAGCTCGTTCGGCCTCGTTTAAACTCTGCTACCCAATATTTCACTGTTGTAAATGAAGGAGCAGACTCACTCAGAGTAGAATCCAGTTCAGCTTTTATATTGGTTGAGCTGAGGCCTTTCAAATAAAAGTATTGTATCACGTAACGATGACCAATTTTCTCCATTTTCACAAATTCACTGAAAACGTTCACTATTGATGGCTGCCAAACAAATACTAAACAACGTGGCGTCCTCAAACTTGAAACATATGCTTTATAGATTGTTTACTTTCTAATACAGTGATATTTTTCAAACAACTATCGCCATCTCTAGGTCAGGCCGGGTACTTATGAGACTACCCTCGTAGTTTCATTTATATGAATAATTAAATAACAGAAAGGACATAAATTTCTTACATTTAAAATAGGATTCATATTATAAGAGAAATTTAATATTTTTAAGTAATAAATTAATTTACTTGCCTTAAAAATAACAGTAATTTACTTGCCTTATATATATATATATATATATATATATATATATATATATATATATATATTGCTATTTAATATTGCTTTTGAATTTCTCCATGACTAAGCCCTAGATTCTACTGAAAATTAATAAATAAAAAATTATAGTACAGAAATACCTGCTACTATTTTATAACATTTTAAAACTGAATAACAATACGAAAATAAAAAACAATGATTCATCAAAGAAAAAAAAATTGATATTTTTTTAATAAATAATTTTACACATTAAGAACATACTAAATGATAGAAATTTAAATAGTTTGTATTTTCTAATAATAACTACTTTCATATTTAAATATTTATTACGAATCTACTTTGCATGAATATTAAAAGAAAATAACAATGATAATTTCAATAATATAGATGTTTTTATAAATTTCAAAATTCAAATAACATCATTTTATTAATTATATCCCCATACTACTTTCAATATTTATACATGCAACAAGTGTTTAATTTGTCCATACCAAACAAAATAATTAATTTCTATCATATAGACAAATAATATTTTCAATTATACATTTATTTATTAAAATATTATCAAATAACAAATCATTACACAATATTTATATTATTTAATTTTAAAACCATGTTAAGCTTGAAATCATTTTTAATAAACCCACAGGAGGTCATTTTAATTTCTTCAGAATTATTAATTACTTGAAAAGTTTTCTTTGTAACAATCCTGTATATGATTAAAATCTGTACAAGTGCGTTTATAAATATAAACCGAGAGAAATTTCGAAGTACTTAAAAGAACGTAAATTCTTACAACAAAGCTCGCAAGTAAATGACGTGTGTATAATAGGTATTAAACAAGCGCCTTTTTAGAACAATGGACATCTTTGTTAACGACAATACGGCATTATAGACCGCACAACGAATATAAGAAGTTGGTTGTTTGTGAAAATAGAACGCAATATACACACAATTATTTCATATATACACGTACGACTGAATATATATATATATATATATATATATATATATATATATATATATACGAGGTCAGACAATTAAGTAATGCGACCGATTTTTTTTCTCGGCCTGTGGTAACACTGCGAACCTGTAACTCCGCCACCGTAATAGCGATCCCTACTCTCTCGATTGAGACCTTGACCACCCTCGTACGATCATTTCTTCGCCAGCTGTTTAGTGTTTTGTAACAACGCGCGAGTAGTGCATGTCACGAAAATGGAACAGAGAAATTTAGAGCAACGGTGCGCGATAACATTTTGTGCAAAACTCGGCGAAACCGCGACAGAAACTTATGAAAAAGTGCTTAAAGTGTATGGTAGTGATGCCCTAAATCGTAGTCAGGTGCTTTGGTGGTATGCCGATTTTAAAAAAGGCCGTGAGAGCGTCAAAGACGAGGCGCGGAGCGGAAGGCCAATTCAAGTGCGAACCGACGCGAATGCGCAGCGCGTGCGCGCCCTTGTTCGTCAAGACCGGCGACTAACCATTCGAATGTTGGCTGACGAATTGAATATTAACCGGGAAACAGTTAGAAAGATTTTAACCGAAAATTTCGCCATGAAAAAGCTGTGCGCGAAGATGGTACCGAAGAACCTTTCAGATGAGCAAAAAGCCCACCGAATGAACATCGCTCAAGATTGTCTCGAGCAGGTTGAAAGTTATCCTACTCTTCTCGATCGAGTTATTACTGGTGATGAAAGTTGGTTCTTTCAATATGACCCCGAAACTAAACGACAAAGCCAACAGTGGCTGTCCCCTGGAGCACCAAAGCCAAAGAAGGCGAGAATGAGCAAGTCCAAATTGAAAACCATGTTGATTTGCTTCTTCGACAGCAAAGGGGTGGTTCACAATGAGTTCGTACCACCTGGACAAACCGTAAATCAAGTATTCTACCGCAATGTGCTCGAAAAATTACGAAAAAGGGTGCTCAGAGTGCGTCCAGAGATCGCGAAAACTTGGGTTCTGCATCACGACAATGCTCCCTGTCACAGTGCGTTCAGTGTCTCTCAGTTTTTGGCGTCTAAAGGCATCGCAACGTTACCACAACGGCCCTATTCACCGGACATGTCACCCTGCGACTTTTTCCTATTCCCCCATATGAAAAAATTCGTCAAAGGTCGACATTTTGACTCCGTTGAAGATATCCAAGAATCTGTGACGAGGGTACTCGGAGAGGTCCCACAAGAAGTGTTCCAGAATTGTTACGAAAACTGGAAAACTCCCTGGAATAAGTGTATAGATGCGGGAGAGGACTACTTTGAAGGGGATCGCAGCGATGTACCTTAATTTTTAAATATACTCGATTTTTGAATTTTGTCGCATTACTTAATTGTCTGACCTCGTATATATATATATATATATATATATATATATATTTATACATAAATATATGAATAAATTTATATATATGTATATATGTAAAGTATGTATGTATATGTACATAAATACAAGCCGTGGGAGTTTAGTAACATTACATCTTGTCGTACATTTGCGCACTCAACCCTCATTTCTTTACACTCTTGGCCGCACAAAAACAACTATACAATACGAAACATTAGCATACCAAAGGAACGGATTTATTATAGTGACTCGATAGTGACGTTATCTCTAACAAGATTCTATCTTCTTTCCAGAAAACATTTACATGCATCCGTTTGTCAAATAGAACAATCAAATATAAAGTTCAATTCAATAACTGATGTGCTTTTTCTTTACGTTTCATTCAATTTCTAAGAATTCCCTTTTGAATCATTTTATTAAATTTACTCTGTCTGTGTTAAATAATAATATGATATAATAAAATTAATTATTAATGCTTTTATCATGAATGCTTTATTTAATTTGAAAATATTGAAATATAATAATAATATTATATAGAGTTTTCTAATAATGGCTTCCGAAATTTAAATGGAAATAAAACAAAAAGTATTTAATTAATTAGTTATTTTTTTATTTTTAAACGTACAGCTGGGTCTGTTTTTGTGCGGATTATTTTAATGCGATTTTGAAGTTATGCGGTTCATATTTCTTCTTAATATCTTTTTATGCAATTTTTTTTAAAATTCTTTCAAGCGATTATTTAATTCAACGAAAAGCTCTTCAGTTTTAGGAACAAATGAAGGCATCAGAGCTATTTACTTCCTCTTCTCAAACTGTTAAAGATTTTTTGGCTAGCAAAGGATGGTTAATGCCTTAAGTGACAATGATATTATTGTAATAAGTTTAGATACCGTAGAAGATTTAGAAAAAGATAATGAAACAGAAGTAAAACTTATTCTCTTCACTGCAAAAATGATTTGGAAAGTCTTCAACTTTGTAATCAATTGGAAAATCATTTTCTTGTTAATGTCACGAATTCTGAATGATGTTTTAAATTCCAACGACAGCTAAATAATTGTATTTCTGAATATCGCGAGCTTTATAAACAATTAATATAATCATTGTTTCAAAGTTCAATCACCGATTCGTACATTGTCGTCAGAAAAATTAACACAGAATGAGACAGAAGTCGACACTAATTCTACTAATTCTGTTTGTGTTTCCTCTAGTAACGAATCTGATTTTACAACAGTTCACAAACGAACCCGCATATTTTCAAATATGTATAAAAAATGTAAAATAAATTACACATATGTACATATTGCTTTGAATTAAATTAAATATTTAATAAAAAAATAAAGTAAAAAAGCTATGTTTTGTATCAATTTTATTCATATATTTGAAATTTTTTTAGACATTCTTTATTTCATGATTTTTTATGCGAATTTTAGAGTAATTTCACTGTGTTGCTTTGGTTTTATGCGATTTTTGAAAATTAAGGAACGTATCCCTAATTTTTCAATATAAGTTAAGTCTTCTTTTGTGAGATTTTTTTTAATGCGGTTTTCTGTGTAACGTATCTATCGCATAAAAACAGACCCAGGTGTATTACATGTTCAATGTTTATTTTTAATGCTTCTGTTCTTGTTTGTGATTTATCAGCATAAACCAATGATTTCACATAACGCCACAGAAAATAATCCAATGGAGTTAGATCACATTAATGAGTCCATTTCGTGAAATAATGAACTCATTAAATTTTTTTTCGATAAATCTATTGAAGTTTTTACAATTTCTAAGCGTTGTTTAAGTGCTAAATATTCTATAACAATTTGTCAAACTATACTGACTTGTAATGTCAAAATTAGCATAAAAAAATTCCAGCATGGCTACCACCAGCTGTTCAAGTTCTGTCATTCTTATTGGAACACCTTATATATAAAATTATTCCAGCAAAATTTAATATTAGAAAAATATAATTTTAATTCTCTTTTTACTTCGCTATATTCTTAAATATAATAAGATTGTCATTTTTTCTATCTTACATCTATTCAATAAGCCTGTGATTCTCAACCACTCTGCCGCGGTACTTTTGTGTGCCGCGAGATTCTTGAAGTGTGCCGCCACTGCGAATACCCATACATAAGCAATGTCAGACAAGTAGTTCAATCGGTTCTACCTTCCTAGACAAAATATGGTGTGCCTAGCTTACTTATCTGATATTTTTGTTATTTTTAATAACATAAATATACAAGTATGCAAGGACCGAAAGAAAATATTTTAAACTCATTTGATAAATTGTTTGGATTTAAAAAAATACTTTATAGAAGAATAAAGCACAAGAAGGTAGTTTAGAAAAGTTTGAGTTAATTTCAAAATACTGTTATAAAATAATTCATAAAATAGTTATAGATTATTTGATAATACTAGAGCAAAGAATTGTTCATTACTTTCCAAATTTAAAAATTAAAAAAAATTGATTGGATTCGAAATCAATTTGTGATAAACGACACGTCGGTGTATGAATTAACTTTGAAAGAAAAGGAATAATTAATTTCGGTGTGTAATAACCGAAATTTAATTTAAAAACATTCTGAAGAATGAATTAATTCGTTCTGGATTAATCTTAGATCATCCGACAATATCACAAAAATCTTTAAGTGTGTTATTACAATTTTCCACATCTTATTTGTGCGAATTCGGATTTTAGGCTTTGACCGACATAAAAGCGAAAAAAATATCCAAACTTTTAAATCTGGATCACGAAATGAGAGTAGCATTATAATTTTTACGCCCAAATATAAATGAAGTTATCAAAAATACCAAGCTCAAATTTCACATTAATTAATTTGTAATTTATCATAAAATAAACATGTTGTTTACTTTGTAATGCAATTTTATTTTATATTTCATTGAAAATTATTATCTTATGCTATTTTAACAGAATATATTATAGGTACATCAATCAATTAACCAAGTAAAATTTTTTTAAATTTATCTTATTGTTAGTGTGCCGCCAAATTTTTAAATTATTAAAAATGTACCATGATGAAAAAAGGTTAAGAATCACTGCAATAGGCCATAATAATGTAAATATATATCGATGGATAATTGGGGTCAACAAATATTTATCGTAACTTTTTTATTGAAATAAACTATCACGTCAGTACAAGTAACTAACGAAATTATATTAAATAATTTATTGTTTACTTTCTTCATCAATAGATTTTGTAACAGTAAATTCAAATAATGGCTCAATGAGCTTGTTTTTGTTTAGCATTTGCACTTTCGAAAATAATATTAAAAATACAATTATAAAATAATTGATTGACACTAGTATATATAAATATGTATAAAATCAAAACACACAATTCTAACACAAAAATAAAAAAGTAACAAATAGATTTTCAACTGAACTCAAAAAAATTAAATTTTGAAAGTATTGTCTATTTAAAATTTTAATATATTTGACTTGAAAGAAATATGTAATGGTAATACGATATAATAATTCAATTTTTTCCAAAAGAATGCAGATTCAATACACAAGCTATATTGTAAAAAACAATAAATAACATTTTTTTATTTAAAAATGACAGAATTTTTAGAGTCAGGCAAATAAACACATCTAGATACTAATTGCATATACGTAATGTAAAAGAAAGAGTTAGAAAAACTAGTTGGAAATGGGTTGAATAACAAAAAGAAACATATGAAGAATTGTATTTAAGTAATTTTAACCAAGTTTATAACGCATTGATCAGTAAGAGGTTCGCGCCTGCAGGCGGACCGGAACTTTACTGGTCAAACATCACAAAGCAGTCCCATTGGGAATTCCGAAAATGCTTCAACACTACGCGCATTACTCTGTAACAAGAGATATATCCTCACGGGTAGGCACTCAAGTATTACCGGCTCCTCGGATCTGTAGCCATAGACAGAAGTTTATAACGCAGCGTTCTGACAATGATGACATTGCCAGCAAAATGTGAATCAGCTTGTAAACAAAAAGAAAAAGGAACAATATATTTTATTATAGTTATTGAACATTTTTTAAATATCTTGTAGTGTTAGGGTGTTAGATCACTTGTTTAAAAGTGAATTTGCCACAGTTACAAAAAATCTTTTTTTATTGATATTTTAGTGTAATTTTTTTATTTTTATTGTACTACAATCGGATTAATAACATATCTCATCTTTAGGTAGTTAATTGTCACTGATTTTGATTATTGATTTATGTTTTGGTTATCAATTTTTCTATTTGATTTTTAATGTAATGGCTGACTGAGTCCGTTTAAAAATAGAATATGATTCACCTTTTTTATGTCTGTCTACTTAACCGGTCATATATTTATTATTCACAATACGAACTTAGACCAACTGAATTATCGGCATCCGACTGTCATCTAAAGGCCTCTACATAATATTATGTGGTGTTTTCTAATGGTCAGAATTCGTAACATTCAAATGTATTGCACCTATGATGATTATCAAAGTTCATGAAATAATGAAACAAGTTTGTGATTCTTAATAGGGTATATTTATGACGTTTTGACAAAGTTGCTTGAGGATACTCTTAGGAATAACTTTTTAGTATTTGAATTAAAAATGATCGTTTTACTAATTATTGCCATCGTACAAAGAACAAAAAGTCTAGACCATCTGTTCCCACTGAACTTAGCAAATACTTCAATCTAATCTATAAATATATTATAATTTAAAACTAGAATACATAGCATATTCAACTCAAAAATTAAATTGAAATGAAAATAAACGTAGCTTTGAAAAATGTATAATGACTAAAGACAAAAAAATGGTCATATAAAATAATTCAATAAAAGATAATAGTATGATTTATAATAACTGAACTAATTTGAAAAAAACATCTAATATACCAGATAATTAAGGATTTCTGTTTTTTGAAGTGAAACTTCCTTAGCAGCGTTGGGGTTAAATTTTTACATGCGATAGAAGTGACGTACGCACAGCGGGGGAAAATTCAACAGAAAAAAGTGAGAAGAAATAGAGAAAGTAGCTCTAATATACATAGAGCATAGGGTAGAGAGGTAGTGAGGCCCATTACGTACGCGCTCCTTGTTAACATATGATTACTATTACAAAACAATAGACAGCACGCTGTATTTACTATTTGTACAGCACCAAAAGTATTAGCAAAAACATCAACGGAACGCAGTCGAGAACATAGACTACGAATAAAGAACCAACAATCCACAAATACTCTATTAAATCAAGGCATTATTGTAATGGAGCAAGAAGTATCTCTACCAGACACTGCTGATGTACATTTAAATCCGACAGAACTGTCCACAATAAATAATATAATTATAGATCAAGTTGAGATGAGCCGAGGTTCATCTTCACCTTACACAATTATCATCGTTTTAAAAGTACTCACGATGAATTTACAAAAAAAATTATAAACAATTTATTTGCACATGTCTACTCAGTATATGATAGGTTGTGGTTTCAAGATGATTTAAAAAGTTCATCTCCTAGTCGTAAAGAAATGTTAACTACAATCGTACAACATATAGTGACAACAGACATCAAACTTTGCGCCACATGGTTCCAAAGTTTAAATAAAAACAACATTCCAACAATGTCGACATTTAACAAAATTAAATTTCCAGAAATACCTCCTTCTCTACCGCCATTAGATTTGATTTCAGAGAAACTTATTTTACCGAAGATTCCCTTCATGCAAATTAGAAGATTACGACATGTAAATGGCCAATATGGTATTTATGGACAAATTATCAATGTACTTGTCTCAGCTGACACGATAGTTAAACACCTTCCAAGGAACATTGATGATGACCATTGCATAAATATTCATATCAAGCGTAAAAAAATCACAAATCAAGCTATCTGCATGGTATAGTTAATAAACGTACGATAAAAGCTTGGCTACAATTTTTGGCACCATCTCCACTTTATACAACATATGATATTAAAATTGAACAATTATTTCTTCAACGACGATCAAATTCATAACGAAATTCTTTAAGAAAATATCAGTGAACATATTCCTGTTGAAGATAGTCTCACTGCCCAACAGAATACCCTATTATGGAATGAGGAACAGTATTTACGTATAGCTGGTGAACCAAATGTGCCTTAAAGATTGCTGTTTGATGAACATGCCGAGGAACTATCTTTTTTGTCAATTTATTATTACTTTACGGCAAAGAAGTTTCACTTCTAGTGTGCATAAATAAGTACACACACCCTTTTTTAATGTATATTACAATTCCAAAAATTGTTTATGCATCATATGATTTATTATTTCAGGCACATTTACTGAATAACAAAATATTTCATTCATTCATTCAATCAAAATATTTCATTCATCTTGTTTCATTCATTCATTGCTTTTCGTTGTGTTCATTTTAAATAAAATTAAATTTTAATTTTTCAAAATGACTGCAAAATAGTTAATTATGTGTATGTTTATTTTGTAATTTTAAACTTGGTCCTAGCACTGCTGAAGTTACAAGAAATATGTATAGTACATTTGGAAGTTACATCAAGAAAACACCGAAGTGAATTAAAAAAAATTAGGGTATAAATCATTAGAAGACGAAACCAGATCAGGCAGACCATTAAATGTATACTGATTAAAACAAATTCGAATTTAACGTGTCAACAGCTTGCTGAAAAATTTAAGGTAAGTAATGAAACAATACGGAATCATTTATATAAAATTGATTTATATATAATTGGAAACCTAAATGTATAAAAAGGTCTAGAAAAAAGCCTATGAATAGATGAGATAGAGAGGGAAGAAAATTCGTTAAAATAAAATGGAAGATAAAAACATTGGATCGGCCGAAATAAGAAGTTTTGAAATAAGCTTTCATCCAATAATAAATTGAAAAATTTGCTGCTGTTGCTATATATATATATATATATATATATATATAAAATTTCAATTCATTGATGTTTACCCATTTTACGATAAAACTGATTATTTATTTATATCAGAATTTATTTCATATTCCAGATTCATGAAATGTTTCCCTTATTAAGGACTTATTAGATTTTTCTCACATAGTGTTGTTATATCCTGTTTAAGAATCCTTATATCTTGTATACTCATCGAACGCGCGTCCAGTTCTGACCGTTTCGCGGACGTGACTCATCCCGACCTTTCATCCGAACGCACACAAACAAAATAATATTATTAACACAACTCACGTGTTTGGAGCGTTGCGCATAGCCCTGTGACGTATGAAGACAACGACAAGCGTTCCATTGCCGAGGACTCCAACGACGAAAATGAGAAAGAAAACTATCGGCACTATGTATGTTTCGGGACGTTCTCCGTACGGCGTATAATCTTCGAACGTTTCATTCAGCGCCGTCAACAACACTGGCGTTGTATTCACTGTGAAATTTTCGTAATCCGAAGTAGACATTTTCTTTTTAGTTTTGTTTTTATTTTACACGTCTATTTTCGTTGTGTAAGTTATTATTAGATTGTAAATAGTTACGCAAAAATACGTTGCAAAATATAAAATAATTAATTTATTAGCAAAGTTTAGAGTTATATTTTTTAACAAGTGTTTTTATAGTCATATCTGTCGGTTTTTATCAATTCAAATTATTCAGGAAAAACAATATTTATAAAACACACTGTGAAAATATTTTCTCGCCGAATATAAAATATCCCAAATTCTTATTATTCACTGCACTTCCGTTCAACGTTTAGATATTTCGAATTAAAGCAACCACATGCATATTAATTCTAAACATACGTGTTTAATTTTATATATTCAATATGTAAATTGAAAATTTATCAGTTATTAATAAAAGTACCTTAATTGCTTTTAAATTAATTAGTAACATCGACTGGTATTTTATAAAAAATATGACAAGAATGATTATTTTTTTTAAATTAGTACAAACACAACACTAATAAAATTATATTTTCGTTGTAAGTGTTTAACATTAATTAAAACTATGCACTTTTTCTTCTAGAAAAATCATCAAATATTTAAATATTTGTGAAACACTATCCTCTATTCTTTTTATTAAAATGTACTCTTTTTATCAAATCCTTAAATGAATAACATTATAGAAGCCGGTGTCCATTTTCTGTAACAAATATAAAATATAAATTATTGTATTCTCTTTCTTCTCTACAATTCTCTCTCCCTCTTTCCTTCTTTTTTCATATATATATATATATATATATATATATATATATATATATATAGAGAGAGAGAGAGAGAGAGAGAGAGAGAGAGAGTATTTTTTAGACGTGATAGAAATTAAAATTGAATCCCTATCAAAAGTTTTATCTAACATAAAAACACCTCTATATGTATGTATCTGTGTGTGTGTGTAAATATGTATATATATATATATATAAATATATAAAAATGTTTTAGGTTAGATAGAACTTTCGATATGCATTCAATTTAAAGTTCTATCACGCTTAAAAAACATCTTTATATATATCGTCATTATCATATCCAGCTTATATTAGCCCATTGCTGAACGAAAGGGTCAAAAAATCTTATCATTTACTGGCACTTAGTTATACTTACTACGCTGACCAAGTGGGTTGGTAACGACTTTTTATTCAGAGTTTATTTCTATAGATAAGTTTTCTTTACTAAAGGCTTAAAACCTGTGCCTACCCTTTGTTTCCGATTGGGGTTTCAACGCTCATATATATATATAATATACACACATGTGTGTGTAGTTTTCTTATAATACATTATATAACATTTTTAGTAAAATTATTTTATGATGATTACAAACTCAGTTGAATTTTTCACAACATTAAATATAAGGATTATTAAATCTTTGGATGGCCGAAATAAAATTAATTTCTTTACATTTATTTATTTACTATCATTTACAATTATTTATTATCCTTTAATCTCATTTGAGACAATTTATACAAGTAAAATTTCAAAATCGATTTAACACAATAAATTTCATTGAATCAGTAAGTTATGTTATCAAGGGTTGTAATGAATACCAAATATCACTTTCTTATGGATTTATAGATTATCAAAGAGCTTTCGAATCAATCAATACATTAACAACATTAATTGTATTAAAGAATCAAGAAAATGAAGAAATCAAAATTTTCAGAAATACTTTTAGAAATAATATGTCCTTCATGTAAGTAAAAAAGAGGTAGGAAAATTTTATATTCAAAATAATGAGATATGACGACACGATGTCACCAAATTTATTTATAGAGATACTAGAATAAGTATTAAAGGTACTAAATTGTAAATCTAAAAAAATAATAAAGAAGTATTTAATGACTTAAGATTTGCTGATGACATATAAAAGAAAAAATCTTGATAGGCCTAAAACTTGAAAAATGAATAAATGAATTAGAAAAATTAGTCAAAAAACTGGTCTCACAATAAACTCTAGCAAGAGGAAAGTAATGTAAAGTGAATTTCAAATCAGAGAAAAATCGAATTCAAAGGAGTAGAAACAAAATAATTTAATAACTAAGTGAATCTAAGATAATTCATTGATATTAAAGAACATTTGTAAGTAAAATGAACAGAAGAATGAAAATGGAATGTTATTAATTCGGAATAGTTTTGTATATTATGAAGTCAATTATCTTTTTATGAAGACAAGTTTTCCGATCAATGCTTCGTACTTGTTCTCATTTATAACAATGAAATATACAAATATATATATATTAACAATCAGACCTTTATTTAATGATAAGAAAAAAATATTGATGGACAAAAAGATAATAGATTAGGAACACATGAATATAAAAAGATCTATGAAAAGTCCATTGAAGATATAGAAGAAAGGCAATAAAAAATTATCGGAATACAATGGAAAAAAAAGTTTTGGAAAAAGGCTTCATCTAGTAGTGGATGGAAAAGGACTATTCCTCCTAACATACATACATACATACACACACACACAAATATATATATATATATATATATGTAAATATTTATATATATATATATATATATATATATATATATACATCCTTCTATAAATTCTTATTTCACTATCTCAAATGGCCAAGAAGGTGTAAATGGGATTCTAAGAAGAGGTACTGCGATATTCTTTGAGTAATGGTAGGTCTAATTAAGCAGAGATAACTTAGAAAATATTCTTGGACAAAATGAAGATATACTCACTATCACACAAGCATAATCAGCGTGATGAGTAAAGATCCCCCCCCCAAAAAAATGAAAGCATTACATTGTATGTAAATATACGAGGTTGATTGATAAGTCCGTGTAAAAATAAAAACTGCTTCATTTTTTTGAATAAATCGTTTTTATTTTTCAACATAGTCTCCTTTTAGGCTAATACACTTCATCCAACGCTGCTCAAGTTTGTTGATCCCTTCCGAATAATAGGATTTGTCCAAGTCTGTAAAATAGTCATTCGTTCCTGCAATCACCTCCTCGTTCGAATAAAATCTTTTTCCCGTGAGCCATTTCTTCATATTAGGGAACAAATAATAGTCCGATGGAGCCACGTCTGGAGAATAGGGGGGATGTGAAACCCTATGGGGGATTTGGAACCCTATTTCCATTAGTTTTGCGGCCACAACTGCTGAGGTGTGAGCTGGTGCGTTGTCGTGATGAAAGAGGACTTTTTTGTGGGCTAATCGGGGACGTTTTTCTTGCAACTCAGTTTTCAAACGATCCAATAACAATGAATAATATGCACCTGTAATGGTTTTACCTTTTTCCAAATAGTCGATAAAGATTATTCCTTGCGAATCCCAAAAGACAGTCGCCATAACCTTCCCGGCCGAAGGAATTGTCTTCGCCTTTTTCGGAGCAGATTCCCCCTTGATTACCCATTGTTTAGACTGCTCTTTGGTCTCAGGAGTGTAGTGATGTATCCATGTTTCATCTACAGTGATGAAACGACGCTTAAAGTCCTGCGGATTTCGCTGAAACAGCTGCAAACCGTTCTTGCAACACTTCACACAACCTCGTTTTTGGTCGATCGTGAGCAATCGCGGCACCCATCTGGCGGATAGCTTTTTCATGTCCAAATGTTGGTGCAAAATATTATGTACCCGTTCACACGAGATGCCTACAGCACTAGTAATCTCACGCACTTTCATTCTTCTGTCATCCATCACCATATCATGGATTTTATCAATGATTTCTGGAGTGGTGACCTCAACAGGGCGTCCAGAACGTTCAGCGTCTCTTGTGCTCATATGGCCACTCCGAACATTTTGAAACCACTTATAAACCGCACTAATCGAAGGTGCAGAGTCACCATAATGTTTATCAATCTTCTGTTTAGTCTCCTGAGGCGTTTTGCCTTTAATGAAGTAGTGTTTAATCAACACACGAAATTCTTTTTCGTCCATTATTTGACAATCACTCGATTTCCTTGATTCCAACGATTGTCAAACACAAAGGAATAGACCGATATGACTGAAACTTGATGTGTGTTCTTCCAAGAGGTGCTACTAATTAAAAATAACCTCGATATGCACCAGTGGTGCCATCTTTCGGAATTTACACGGACTTATCAAACGACCTCGTATATGTGTATATAAATATGAGATCGCCATCAAAGTGCGTATTTACTTATTGTCGTTATAAACAAACAGAATGAACAATGAGTAATTATTGAACACTTTTATAATATCTTGTATTGTGGGAAATGAAAATTCATTTATGTGAAATATTTATATAACTTAAAAAAATATATTTCATGATATTTAAATCTTTTAAATTAAATGATTCTTCAGAATGTATTAGAAATATCTAAATTAATTCTAAATTTAACATTAATGAATTATCACCCCAGAGCCACAACATGTTATAAAAGTGTTCAGAAATTAGTTATTGTTCACTTTATTTGCTTATAATTTAATGCGCATTTAGATGGAAATGTCATCATCGTTAGAACATTGTGTTATAAAATCTAGATAAAAATCTATATTGCAAAATCTAGTGTGAAGAATGAGATTTTATAACACAACGAACACGATGATGAAGTGTCGATGAAAAAGTGAATCAGTTTATAAACAAATCAAATGAACAATAAGTAATTATTGAACATTTTTGTATTCTCTGCGGTATTAGAATAATACCGTAGAGATTAATCCATTTATATTAAAGTAAACTTGTCAAAATGCCAAACCAAACAGTAATTATAAATATTTAATCTATTTTTGGTCAGTGTTTCTGTGATACCTTGTCTTTTTTTGAATACAACTGAAATAATATAACAATTTTTAATAAAAATGTACAATAAATGTTCGAACAAATGGATTTAAAAGAAAACCAAAGTTACGGATGTTACAACAAAAATTCAAAATTTAAGTAAAAATAAGACGATCATATAATAAAAAAAAAAAACACCAATGTACAATTAAAAATATTTATTAAAAATAGAAAAATAACAAGATTTAAGAAGAAACCTATATATAGATGTGAGAGAGATATGAAAAAAAATTGTCGATGTGGAATGGAAGAGAAAGGCATTGAATTACTGGACGTGGAAAGTTTTGGGAGAGATTTTCATCTAGCAGTGAATATAAAGAAGCTGATTTTAATATTATTTTTTTCATTAAGTTTCATAACATTTTTATATGCTAATATTTATAAAAAAGTGCATAAAAGATTATGCGTGGGTTATAAAAAAATATGTATACGTATTTATAAATTTCAAAATAATCGAAACGTACATGTAGTTCATAAAAGAAATCGTTAAGTGAATTTATTTGGTTTTATGAAAGTAAAAGCAGAAATTAAATTGAAAAATTGATCATAAATTGTCACATATTTGTAATATGTTCATTATTTATAGCTTTTACGTGACGTTTTTTAAAGCTAAGTTTTTTAAATCAACTAAGAAGAGAGACATGAACTTTAACAGGTATACATTCCCTAGATTAGTTAGAAGTTTTCTTTTTATCATTCATTTATCGTTTTATGATGTACCATTTACGTGATCTTACGACATTGAGCTTATTTATAGCACCATAAAAGATAATTTGCCATAAAATGTGCACTAAATCATAATGTGTGCTTGAGTATAAAAACACACATTCACACACATACATAACCAACCACTCAAGCCCCCATATATATATATATATATATATATATATATATATATATATATATATATATATATATATATATATATATATATATTGTGCGTGTGTGAATGTAAAAATATGTTAAGTACATGCGAAGAAAAAAGAAAAATAAAATAAATAATCCATGAACATATTTAACTTTTTTTATTTTATATACATGCATATATCGTGTAAATGGTTTGTTCTTTCCACAACTTATCACCTTATGTAAACAAACAATTATTATTAACTTTATATTATTATTTTATTATCAAAGTATCTACTGAGTTTTCATCATATTAATTAAGTTGTTTCTGTACCAACGACATATAATTACTTAATTTTGTATTAAAATACATTATCATGTGTATATACACTGACGTCCATAAGTGTTCACCGTATGGATAACATAAACAATTCATTGATATAATTCAATATAGTTAAATTTAAAAAAAATATTTAATTAATAATAAATATAATATTCATTACAAAAAAATACAAAAAACAATAATTAATTCTATTATATAGTAGGAATTGTTAAAATAAATACAATAGATTACATTTTTGCTGAACAAAAGTATTCACCACATTTTTAATATTATGCAGAAGAAATGCCAACAATTTTTTTAAAAAAAGTGTTTAATATCTCGTTTGTTTCCCTTTTCTTTTTACTACTTTATTTAAACGATTTGGCATTGAATAAATTATTTTTTTTGTTGCTTCCGATGTTATGTTTGCCCACTCCTTTTGAAGTAAGTATTTAAGTTTTCTTAGAGATGATATGGTACTGTCGAATTTTTCTCTCTAATAAATCCCAAAAAATGTTCTATGGGATTTAGATTGGGAAATTGTAGTGATGTTTTCAGTGTATGAGGAGTATTGTAGAGAGCCCAAAGCTTCACTATATGAACAGTATGCTTTGGGTTGTTATCATGTTAGAAGTAATATTCATTATTTAAACATAATTTTCTAGCATTTTCTTTTAAATTTTGTTTTAAAATATTCAAACATTGGAACTTATTAATGGTTTCGTCGATAAAAACTAGGTTGCTAACTCCAGAAGCGGCCATGCAACCCCACCACCACCATGTTCAATAATTTTGTGTATATGATTCTCTTGCAGTTCTGTATTTTTCTTTCTCCATACCAAAATTTGAGCGTCAGAACGATAAATACAGAATTTACATTCAACCTTGGTCCAAAACTCCTCATTACATTTATTTTTATAATCATTTGCAAATTGAAACCTTTTGGTTTGGTTCACTTTATTTATAGCAGATTTTTTTCTGCAGACGCGGGCGTTGTAACCAGCCTTTTTAAGAATTCTCAGTACTGTATAAGGATGTAGTTTTTTTTCAATATATTTTTCTAACTGTGCTACGACACAGGACGAGCTTATTTTAAGCTCTTTCTTAATAATATTAATTATATTACGTTGTTCATGTATTCTAAGTTTAGATGGCCGACCAGTTCTTTGGGAATTTTCTATGCTTCTTGTATCATTAAAGCGTTTTATTATATCACAGACAGTAGTATGACTCTTGGACACTATTTCCGAAATGTCCTCATATGAATTATTTTTTTTTGGTGTAAATTTATAATTATTTTCTTCTCGAATATACAAGATTCTTTTTGATTGCGTCCTATTTTTGATATATCTTCGTAAAACTCACTAAATGATGGAAACTGTCAACGATAACTGAATAGAGAATCCTCGGAAAATATAAATATTTGGTTGTACTGCAGTATTGCAACATTTATTTCACAAAAACTTTGATATTGTATCCCATTATCAATAAGTCGTGAATACTTTTGCTAAGTATAAATGTAACCTATTGTCTTTATGTTAGCATTTTCTACTATATAATAGAATTAATTACTGATTTTTGTATTTTTTTCTAATGAATATTATATTTTACATCAATTAAATATATATATTTTTTTAATTTAACGACTTTATTAAATTATATCAATAAATTGCTTATATTACCTATACGGCGAATACTTATGCACGTCAGTGTGTGTATGTATACACACACACACACACATATATATATATATATATATATATATATATATATATATATAAATATATATATATATATATATATATATATAAATAAATATGTATATATATATATAAATATATATATATATATATATAAATATATATATATATATATATATATATAAATAAATATATAAATATATATATATATATATATATAAATAAATATATAAATATATATATATATATATATATATATATATATATATAATAAATATATCTATATATATAAATATATATATATATATAAATATATATATATATATACATATATATATATATATATATATATATATACATATATATACATATATATACATACATATATATACATACATATATATATACATACATATATATACATACATATATATATATATATATATATACATATATACAGTAACAGAAAAAGTCTTCATAAACTATATTAATTTCAAAAAATTAACAATTTCTTTTTATTTTGACTTATAACCATTATAATGTGAGTATAATTCTTAACGAATTATCGTTACTTACTAAATTAAAATGAATAAATTTCAATGTTAGTCATATTCATAATAGAAAAAAATAGTTACACAAATGTTTTTAGTAACATACAATATTATATTTAAACACTTAATATTTTGCAGAGTATCCTATGAATTTCATAATAATTTTATTTGACGTTGTATTGAAATAACTAAATGATATCTAACTTCCTAAATTATTTTTCTTTCATTTTTGCTATAAGATGGTTTTCAGCTCATATTAATACGTTACGGTGCTCAGTATTTCGCGCTAGACTTCATCTGGAGTCTGGCGAATTTCGCAAAAAATGCACACAAATAACTTCTTCATAAAATCGATGTAATTCTTAAATCAATGAACATTTTGAAATAAAATTTCAAATCTGTCTATAAAAGGGTTCGATGCATAGATTTATGTAAATATAATATTGGTTTTCAATCTGTAATGAGTGCATTAGCGTGATAAATTACAAAAAAGAGATGCTTTATAATAAATATAGTTTGTTATAAAAAAACACTTTTTAGCGTAAAAAACATCTAGAAGAAATAAAAATATGATAAATTACGTAAAGCATATATTTTATATACACAAGTTGTTAGAAAAAAAATAAAACAACTAATTTCGATTTTATTCCAAAAAACAGAATTTTACTAGGTATATAAATTACTTTATTTAAAATATCTGAAATATTTTTTATAATTTTTATAATTTATTAATATTTTGAGTATATACACCACCATCTTTTGATCGAATTAGAAAAAAATATAGCTTGTATTTGTATATGTGTATATATATATATTTATTTCCGTCAGCAGTTCATACAACGAAACACGCGTTAACGAGTGAACGAATTTACAGAAGTGTAGCACGAAACACACGTTTACGCGTAGCCAGTTGGTAATGTGTTAATTTAAGAATACACATTTTCAGGCAGAGTGATCAAACTCCTTCATAAGTGCTCGCCTGTATTGATATTCAGTGACTAGAATGGAATTTAAAATCCGTAGCTATGGAAAATATCAATGACGACTCTAGGTCAAGCCATCTTAAAAACGCGACCATCGACGAACTTATTTTTGTTAAAGCGAATGCGACATGTTGAATATTTCTAGAAGAATTTAACATATCCAAGAATACAATTTATGTAATATTAACAACAAAATAAATTTTGCATTCAGTTTATACCACATAAATTAACGTAAGTCTAAGAGAAAACATGCGTTAACCATTGAAATTACATCATGAAAATGTTCAAAAGATATTTCAAAGTCTTGGATTCTATCGTTACTGTACCAAGTACTTTAGAAGTACTTGGTACAATACTTCTAAAGACGATAGAATTTAAGTACTTGTAAAGTACTTGGATTCTATCGTCATGGTATTTCAAGTACAACACGGAAACCAAATGCCAGAGTACATCATATACTTGAGTGCATAAAGTTCACCGAAAGTGAGAAAATTAAATTTATAGAAGTCGCGAATGAAAACAGTGTTTATTTGTTTTTACGATTTAAAAGGAGATATTCATCGCGAATTCATTCCGGAAGATAAATCTGTCACTGGATGTACAATTTAAGTATTATGGATCGTTTTACGAACGAAAGATAGTAATAAATAAACCATAATATCGAGATCCTAGAAACTGATACTTGTTACACGACAAAACATATGTTCACCACCTTACAAGGTGTAATTTTTTTACCAAAAAACAAATGTGCGTCATACAACCATTCATTACAATATATTTGCTAGATTTATCACTATGAGATTATTCTGTTTTCTTAAGAATGGAAGTGTTAATGAATAAAACGTTGTAGGATAACGCTGAATTCATACAAAGCGATATAACGAGAGTGATCGAGTGATCCCAAAAACAGTCTTAATAAAATCAATCTGTGCATTTTTTTCAACGTTTCCAGTATTATATTTATGCATAAGGGATATATTTTGAACAAATATTTGCATTTTTAGCAAAATATATTTTTTTTTTATTCCAAGAGTTCGATTTCTTTTCCAACACACTGTATAAGAATTAAACACATACGAATATATTGCCTATACTATATATATATATATATATATATATATATATATATATATATATATATATATGTGTGTGTGTGAGTGTGTGTCTATAGACACAAAGTATAATGTATGAATATATATTTAATGTTGAATTTTCCAGCAAGATTTATTATTCAACTAGTGTAAGTTACATAAATGTAATATATACATGTTTGCACATTACAATTTTTCATGTATATGAAAATCAAATTAATTTTCGTTACTTTTATAAATTTATATATAAGGTCATCTAAATGTGACGCCTAAATTTGTGTTTTATTAAAAAGAAACATGTGTATAGGTAAACATGTGTATAATTTATTTTGTTTCTTTTTAATAAAATACAAATCTAGGCGTCACATTTGGATAAACTTATATATTGTTTATGTAAAGTATTATTTTATAAATATGATTTGATATCTTTTAAAGTAAATTTTAATTTAAAAAATTGAATTTAAATAAAACTACAATATTTTAATTTATACACACACTGGCACACGTATATATATATATATATATATATATATATATATATATATATATATATATATATATATTAGGTTGGCAAGTATCTCCCTTCCGCTTTTTTTTTTGTACATAGCTGCGAAATTCAAAAGACCAGAAGGCGGAAGGGAGATATTTGTCAACCTAATATATATATAAAATCATTTATTTATTTATTATTATGTATGTGTGTGTATGTGTATGTATGTGTGTGTGTGCGTATGTGTGTGTGCGTATGTGTGTGTGCGTATGTGTGTGTGCGTATGTGTGTGTGCGTATGTGTGTGTGCGTATGTGTGTGTGCGTATGTGTGTGTGCGTATGTGTGTGTGCGTATGTGTGTGTGCGTATGTGTGTGTGCGTATCTGTGCGTATGTCTGGTTATATGTGTTTCATATAACTTGTGTGCATGTGTATATGTATGTATGTGTGTGTGTGTGTATGTATGTGTGCGTATGTATGTGTATGTGTGTGTATTTTATTTTAAATGATCGAAAGTACGATTTTTAAAGAAATCACATTTATTTTTATCAATCTATCAATCAATTACAATCAATCCATCAGCCAACAACTGTGACTCGAGGAGTTCTTCTGTTTCATTGTTAGAATTCGATGTTACTTCTAGCACATCTACTCGAGAACTGATGTTCTTAAGTGTAATAAGTAACAAAAAAACCTCTAGGTCTCATTATCTCGATATTTTATCGACAATCAGAAATTGATTGTCGCGGTTATTATAGGTTTAAATAATTCTTAACAGAATTATTTGTCAACAATTAACGCGTCGACAACGTATGCTGTTTCCGTGTGACCAGCCTTGAGGAAAGTTAGTTAGGTTATATGTGTTTCATATAACTTGTGTGTATGTGTATATGTATGTATGTGTGTATGTATGTGTGTGTATGTATGTGTGTATGTATGTGTGTATGTATGTGTGTGTATGTATGTGTGTATGTATGTGTGTGTATGTATGTGTGTATGTATGTGTGTATGTATGTGTGTGTATGTATGTGTGTATGTATGTGTGTGTAGGTATGTGTGTGTAGGTATGTGTGTGTATGTATGTGTATGTGCGTGTGTATGTGCGTGTGTATGTGCATGTGTATGTGCGTGTGATTTCAAACGGAACTAAAAGGTTTAGACACATATTTACTTGCTTACTATCATTTACTATTCTTTACTCTCCTTCAATCTCATTTACAATCTAAAAATTGCAGGAATTGCAATATGTAACTATTCTTTAACCATCATATTAATCAAATCTCTTGTCAATGGACTACCTCTTTTTTGAACATTTGGATCATTTTTTGGCGTAAAAAGTTCAACAATACGTCAGCAGTCAAAAACGCCTTAAAGCAATTTCTTAAATGTAAAATTTAGAATTTGTACAAAACTTGAATGGATGTATTTTTATTTTGGTGATATAAATGTATTTTATCTGCTGTTGTTTATTTTAATTAATAATAATTATTTTAAACTTGTCATAATTATTTGACGTTAGGATAATAGCCTATTTATATAAAAAAATATATATTGTTCATTCATTTCACGTTAAAAATAATCTATTAATTTAATTAGATAAAATATTATTTGAAGTTATACCAGCTTTAGCTATAGGAACTTTGGATTGTAAAAGGAATAAAAATGCTTTATATGCATCAAATTTCATAAATAAAAATTATGAAGAATAGTTGAGTCGAGTGTAAAAACAAATTTTATGGCACAATGCTCTAATTAAGATGGCATTGCTATCAAAATATATATTAGTTTATAAAAAAATAAATAATAAATTAATATTGAACACTATCATATAGCTCATTTGCGTGAAAGTAAAAATAGATTTCAATTATTAGATATAAAAAAATAATGAAATTTATACATGCGAACGTTGAGAAATTATTTAAAACGAGAAAAAAATATTAACAAATTTAATATAATTTTTTTTAAAAAAATGTATTAGTTTGATTGTTATATTATACATTTTATCAAAAATAACTTAAATTATAAAAGCTCTATTATTAATAGAGCTTAATTTTTGTTTATTTTTAAAAATAAATGATCGAGTTAATTGTTTTACTATTATTAATGAAGTTAATAATAATGTACGATACCATAAAATTTAAAATTTTCATTTCGTTTCATTTAACATAATTTCAAAAATATGTCAGAATTATTACCGATGTTATTTTAATGCATCAAACTGTATATATGTAATGTTTGCAAATGTCTATAAAACTAACAAAAATATAATGTATATATGTGGGTGTATGATTTCATAAAACTGATAAACTATTTTTGCATACACAAATTGATTATTTGAAATGTGGAAAATTTAGTTGAAAACTACACAATTTTGACGTATAAAAATATATAGATGGAAATTTTCAAGTACCGATTTTGAAATAAAATAAACAAACAGGATATCGTAGAGTTGTCATGCATATAAATTTGTAAAGTGTAGCCGACCGTACTAAATTATGATAACGTTACATAATTATTATCATAACACTATTGTTGTGAATTCGTTTTTCAATTAATAAATTTCTATTTAAATTTCTCGTACGTAAACATATTTAAACATACAGATTTTTATCTATTAATAAATCTATGAATGTATGTGTGTCTGTATGTATATATACATATATTTGTATATAAAAAGAGAGAGACATTTTAAATAAAAAAGTATAAAAATGATTATTTCTAAATGCAAATTCTATTTAAAATTTTTAAAAGTATTGTATTTCATTTAACTAAATTACCTTCTACTATTTTATTGCAAAGAATTATTTTTTTGGTATTTTGTATTATCGATTCAAGTTTAAACACACATCTTTGGAATAAAAAAAAAATAAAAATATTACTAAAAATTTCATGAAATAGTATCATCTGATTTTTACGAATGAAATATCAAATAAAAAGAAATAACATAACTTAAAAAAAATAATTTCTATTACAAATATTACTTAAGATTGACTTTAATGTCATTATTTAGATATTATATAGGGTCATCCAAATGTGGAGCCTAGATTTATGTTTTATTAAAAAAAAACAAAAGAAAATATACACACATTTCCCTATACACCACCCTATACACATGTTTATTTTTAATAAAACACATATCTAGATGTCACATTTGGATGACTATATTTTTTTTTTCAATAGCAAATTTATCTTAACACAAATTAATTACTTACTTACTTTCTAATAATATAAGATTTTTTAAATGTGTGTAAAAATCACTTATTGTTCAAAAGCTAATAATGTTATTTGTTTAAAAGCTAATACGTAATTCGAAGAACATACTATCAACATCAGAGTTCTGCATTAGATTTTTAAAATGCAAAGCTCTGACAATGATATGTGTTCATCAAAATGTGCATCAGTTTTTAAGCAGAAAGAAATAATAATAAAAATAGATTTTCGAGCATTTTTATAATATCTTATAGGGTTAGATGTGAATAATTTATTTATTTTCATATTTATTTTACTTATATTATCATTTACATTATATTGTTTTTAGTCTTTACACATTAATTAATGTAGAAACAGTTAATTTAGATAATTATGAAATACATATTTGTACAAAGATTTACTTCAAGAGTTTAAAAATTGACACCAAAACGATTAATTGGTTATTTTAAAAATACATTAAATGCAACATGTATAAGACATAATATTTATACAAATAATTGCATTTTCTAACATTAATATGTGTATAAATACTGACTGGTTCATCATTATTAACATACGAGGTGAATTAAAAAGTAAGGTGAATTTTGAAATTTATCGGGCTACATCCGTTCGATCTTCGATTTTTTTATTTGGTTATGTTGGTACACTCGTCTCGAATATATGTTCCAAATTTCAGCTATGTAGCATGTTTAGTTTGTTGGTGAGAGGCATAAAAGTTAGAAGTGTTTTGCAGGCTTCACGATTTTCCGCTGTCGAAAATCATGGATCAAAGAGTTTGCATTAAATTTTGTGTGAAAATGGAATCAAGTGCTCCAAAACACTTGAAATGTTGAAAGTGGCATACGATGAGTCTACTTTAAGCCAAAAAAATGTTTACAAGTGGTATAAACTCTTCCAAGAAGGCCGAGAAGACACCAACGACGAACCTCGTTCTGGACGCCCCAGCACGTCAACAACTGATGAGAACGTTGAAGATGTGAAGAAAATAGTGTTGGGGAATCGTCGAATTACCATTAGAGAAATTGCTGATGATATTGGCATCTCGTTTGGTTCGTGCCAATCAATTTTAACGGGTGTTTTAGACATGAGACGTGTGTCAGCGAAGTTTGTTCCGAAATTGCTCAATTTCGACCAAAAGAACCGTCGCATGAGCATCGCCCAAGAGCTATTGAATGACGTCAACGACGACCCAGATTTACTCGACAGGGTCATAACAGGTGACGAAACATGGGTATACGGTTATGACGTCGAAACTAAGACTCAATCGTCCCAGTGGAGGCATTCCGGATCACCAAGACCAAAAAAAGCACGCCAAGTTCGATCAAATGTGAAGGTTTTGCTTACAGTTTTCTTTGATTGCAGGGGCGTGGTGCATCATGAGTTCTTGCCACAAGGTAGAACAGTAAAAAAGGAATATTACCTGCAAGTTATGCGCAATTTGCGCGAAGCAATCCGCCAGAAACGTCCGAATTTGTGGAAGAACAAAAATTGGCTTTTGCACCATGATAACGCCCCTGCTCACACATCCTTGCATGTGCGCGAATTTTTGGCTAAAACCAACACACTAATGATGCCGCAGGCACCGTATTCCCCAGACCTGGCCCCCTGTGACTTCTTCTTGTTCCCGAAACTGAAGAGGCCCATGAAAGGACGGCGTTTTGCAACGATTGAGGAAATAAAGACGGCATCGAAAGAGGAGCTGAACAAGATCACAAAAAATGATTTTTTGAAATGCTTTGAGGATTGGAAAAAGCGTTGGCACAAGTGCATTATATCCGAGGGGGATTACTTTGAAGGGGACAAAATAAAAATTGATGAATAAATAAATATTCTTTGAAAAAAATAAAAATTCACCTTATTTTTTGATCACACCTCGTACATGTAACCTCAGGGCGACAGAAACAACTTTATTTGAGGAACCCAAAAATAAAGGATTAAATGTAAAAAGTTAAATTCTGTGTAAAAAGGATTTTAACATGTTTCAATTCATACTGTTTCTAGTGTTTCTAAAGTAAAAAAAGTTAGATAATATTATTTCAAATGAGTATATATTATACATTGATTACATTGTTTTGTTAATTAAAAAAGATTATATATTAAAAAACAAGAATCGTTTGATAAGTATGGTATATTTATTTATTGTTTAACCCATTAACTGTCAATTTTTTTTGATATTTTTGTTGTATTAGGGTTGAAAATGGAATTAGATAATGGAATTTAGGTTACTTTACTTATATATTTAAAAAAATAGTTATGTTTTAACATTTTTTATTGATACCTATTTGGGGCTCATGGAATTTCCAGTTACAAAAATTGTGAAAAAACAAAAAGTATTACAAACACAAGAAAAACTCATGTTCTATGCCAAACAGGAAAGCATTCGACATATAGTCCTGTATTACATTTTCTACACTGCTTGTGCATATTTATGCAACATATGGCACATTTCCTTTGTTTTCCCTCACAGGTCCTTTCCAATACGTGTCTAATTGGATCAAATATAACATCTTCACGGATTCCTTCTTATGCTTGAACTGGGTCTTCCAGTGATTTAGGATTGGATAATGATTATTTTTTCATATATGTTCTTGCAATATTGCGTCTGAAATCTAATAACGATATATTTTTATTCGAAGCAGTATAAAGAGCATGAGGGTTAACAACAGCAACATCAATGGCATTTGTAAAAAGAGGAAAATACCATTTCTTACCTCTAAATTTAATGCGATACTTTTGAATATTCCAGTCCAGGTTGTCAACCTCACCCATATATTTGTTATATTGCCCTACAATGTTTGGTCTATCCACTCGACATTTTTTCTTTTCTTTCTTAGAATATCTTTTCACTTTTTCTAAAGGTTGTAGTCCTAAATAATTTGACAGAACTTTGACGCAGTTATTGTCATTCCAAATCAATGCAAAAATTTTATTACTTTCATCATAACAATAATCATATGCTCCACGTTTTTCTTTTTTCATTATGTTATCAGATTTCAAGGGACTCTTATTCATTTTACCGTACTGTTCCAGTCGCCTTTATATTACGTTCTTTCAATTTAAATAATAATTCAAAGCTGGTAAAGAAGTTGTCGAAAAATATTTCATATTCTGATAGATACTGCAGAAAAGAAGTCATCTTCATTATTACAGAGGCTCCTACACCACTCACAACTTGTTCTTATTCGCATTTACCATCATAAATATCCATATTAAAACAATACCCAGATTCAGAGTAGCACATGACCCATTGTTTGAAACCAAATCTGATTGGCTTTCCTCTTATAAATTGTTTCAAAAAGTGATGTTCTTAATATCTTATCATTTGCTCATCGACTGAAAGATTTTGTGTAAACATTCAAAACTTTTTAAAATTTGAATTCAATTTGTCAATCACAGGTCGAATTTTAAATAACTTATCTTTCTTTTCCATGGCAATTATAGAACTATTGTCGTTAAAATGCAAATTTATTTTTATTTCTAAAAACCTGTGCTTTGGCATACAGTTTCTATATTAAATACTTTATTTATATATCAAATACTTTTACAAGTTAGACAACATTGAAACAAAAAATAATTTTGAAAACTAGAAGGTATGTGTGTTTAACGAATACAAATTTTATTTAATATAATCCTATTATAAGTGAGAAAATAAAATACTCAAATCCCCATTTGAGGATCGCGGTAGCGAATGAGATAATTTAAATAACTAACCCATTAACCCAATTTTTTCAATTTAGTTTTTCTTACAATTTTACCATACTTAACAAACGACCTCGTATATAATAAAAACATAAATTACACAGGGGATTTAACAATATTTTAAAAGTTATTTTTAAATCATTCGATATATATATATATATATATATATATATATATATATATATATATATATATACGAGGTTGGTCCCAGAAGTACCCGACACAACAAAGAAAACACAAAAATTTGGAAAAAAATATATTTATTTTTCAACATAATCTCCTTTCAGCTCTACACACTTTTCCCAGCGATGTTCAATAAGTTCGATACTCTTTTTATAATAAGAACTGTCTTGCTCCTCAAAATACCCATTAACTGTCGACATCACTTCATCATCGTTGGGAAATCTTTGACCACTGAGCCATTTTTTCAAGTTTGGGAACAGAAAATAATCCGAGGGGGCTAAATCTGGTGAATAGGGTGCATGAGATAGCAATTCAAACTTTAATTCATAATTTTGGCCATTGCAATAACGGATTTGTGAGCTGGTGCATTGCCTTGATGAAACAACACTTTCTTCTTAGCCAAATGCGGCCGTTTTTGCTTGATTTCTTCGCTCAAACGTTGCAATAAGTTCACATAATACTCGCCGTTGATAGTTTTTCCCTTTTCAAGATAGTCTATGAAAATTATCCCACGCGTATCCCAAAAAACCGACGCCATGACCTTGCCTGCAGATGAAACGGTCTTCGCCTTCTTTGGAGACGGTTCTCCGTTTTCAATCCATTGTTTTGATTGTTCTTTTGTCTCGGGTGTGAAGTGATGGACCCATGTTTCATCCATGGTTTTGAAACGGCGAAAAAATTCTGCTTTGTTGCTGTGAAACTTCGCTAAACACTCAATTGAAACATCTTTACGACACTGTTTTTGCTCGAGTGTGAGCAAACGCGGCACCCATCTTGCACACAGCTTTCTCATTTCCAAATTTTCAGAAAATATGCTATGTACCGCACTTTTTGAAATGCCTACTATGTCTGCTAGCTCGCGCACTTTCAGTCGACGATCATTCAGTACCACTTTGTGGATTTTCTTCACCATTTCTGGAGTCGTTACCTCATTTGGTCAACCACTGCGATGCTTGTCTTGGCAGCTCGTTCGGTCTCGTTTAAACTCTGCTACCCAATATTTCACTGTTGTAAACGAAGGAGCAGACTCACTCAGAGTAGAATCCAGTTCAGCTTTTATATTGGTTGAGCTGAGGCCTTTCAAATAAAAGTATTGTATCACGTAACGATGACCAATTTTCTCCATTTCCACAAATTCACTGAAAACGTTCACTATTGATGGCTGCCAAACAAATACTAAAATACGTGGCGTCCTCAAACTTGAAACATATGCTTTATAGATTGTGTACTTTCTAATACAGTGATATTTTTCAAACAACTACCGCCATCTCTAGGTCAGGCCGGGTACTTATGGGACTACCCTCGTGTATATATATATATATATATATATATATATATATATATATATATATATATGTGTATATATATATATAATAGTTATATATATATATATATATATATATAATAGTTATATATATATATACATATAAATAATAGTTAAATGTGTAATTAATACATTTGTATATCAATAATCGATATAGAATTAAAAAAAGAATTATTCCAATTGAAAGGAAAAACACTTTTCTGAACATATAATATAAATTCAAATGAAACGAACACAAACGTTTAATTTATTTACGTTAAGATAAAAGAAATATTAAATAACTTCAAAATTTATGTCAAAATAAAATTTCAACAGCTAGAAATTCGTTATATAATCATCAATACAATAAAAGAAATTCTACTCTATACAATAATTATATATTATATCTAAATGTGAATATTAATGTCACCCTTGTATTGAAATTTTTCAGTTCGTGCGAAAAGTATTTTCTATGTAATAAAAATGAATACGACGTGATCAATTATTACTAACGAAGAATAAAATTCTAATTAACCATATCCAAGAGATAAAAATCAATTCGTGAAATAGGAAACATAGTAAATCGAATTTATTTTACCTTACACCATACCATAAAACGTTCTAAATTACAAAAATCTTAAAAATGTCAAATAGGAATATCCACAGTATATTTAATAATTCTAATATAATGGATTATCAAATTTAAAGTTTAAAATGGAAATGAGCTAGTATTATAACAAAGAAAGGAGCGTCAAGAAAGGAAGTTATTGATTGGGAATACAGATATATAACAATTCCCCCCCAAAAAATTCATAGATAGATGGGGTAGAAATATAACAACATTCGTTGGAATGAACTTGAAGGGAAAAGTGTTGGATCGGTCGAAATGGAAAATTTTGGGTGAAGTCTTTATCTGGTAGCGGGTAGGAAGAAGTTAATGATTATATATATATATATATATGTGGCGACTCGGTTGTCGCCGTTTGTCGGAAAATGAAATACCGAGTTGCAGATGACTACGGCATTTATTTCCCGTGGTTAACGTGGATGTCCAGATGGTTTCTTGTTGGCTAGAGACTTGGGTCTCTGCTTGCCTGACTCCTTTGTGTTGTGAGCTCAGTGTTCCGGCTCGGTTGAGCTGAGTGGAACACTGGCTGTTGAGTCTGCCGGTCGCACGGTTTTTATGCAGATTTTCTGCTGAGTCGGCTGAATTGGCTGTTTTACGCTCGACTCCACCGTCATCGCTGATTGGGTGAAGTCAGCGTGTGCGGCTGACTGTTTCAGTCGCCTGTTGTGTGCGGTGGTGATTCCCGCAGCCGATGTGCGTAACCGCCACAGCTACTCCCTCCCCAGTGACCCTGACGGAGTCAGGAGGAACGATTTCCTCTTGTTGGGGGTCCTGGTGTTTTGGCGGTTCGTTGGAGCTGCTGTGTTGTTTGCGGCGGCGTTGTTTGCGGCGGCGTTGTTTGCGGCGGCGTTGTTGGCGGCGGCGTTGTTGGCGGCGGCTTTGTTGGCGGCGGCTTTGTTGGCGGCGGCTTTGTTGGCGGCGGCTTTGTTGGCGGCGGCGTTGTTTGCGTTGTGCTTGCGACGCGTGTTGCGTTATGCCAGCGGACGCGTGTTGCGTTATGCTAGCGGACGCGTGTTGCGTTATGCTAGCGGACGCGTGTTGCGTTGAGCTAGCGGACGCGTGTTGCGTTGAGCTAGCGGACGCGTGTTGCGTTGAGCTAGCGGACGCGTGTTGCGTTGAGCTAGCGGACGCGTGTTGCGTTGTCGTGCCGTGTGTTGCGCCGTGGAGTCAGTTGTTTGTTGGCAGGCGATTCTTGCGTTGGCAGCTATGCTGTTCTCTTGTTCGCTTGAATGCCTGCCTTGCTTGCTGGAGGACGTGGTTGGAACCGGTGCGCGTGCTGTTGTGGGCTGGTTGCCTGTGGTTTTGCACGTTGTTGCTTTGGTGGTTCGGATGCGCTTTTCGTTCGGCTGGTCGCAGCTGTCGTGAGCCATGGCGATGCTGGAGCCGTTGTCGTGGTGGCCGAAGGGCGTGGTTCGCTCTCTTCGGGGCATCCTGTGGGTGACGGGGATCTGCTGGTTTGTGCTCGATCCGCGTATCACCGGTGGTCCTCTTGGTTCTTCTGCGGTGTGTTCCGCAGTGTTGTTGCTGGTTTGGTCCACGTTAATCACGTCGGTCTCTGCGTGTTCATTTCACCGTCGGGGTCACCAATGTGGCGACTCGGTTGTCGCCGTTTGTCGGAAAATGAAATACCGAGTTGCAGATGACTACGGCATTTATTTCCCGTGGTTAACGTGGATGTCCAGATGGTTTCTTGTTGGCTAGAGACTTGGGTCTCTGCTTGCCTGACTCCTTTGTGTTGTGAGCTCAGTGTTCCGGCTCGGTTGAGCTGAGTGGAACACTGGCTGTTGAGTCTGCCGGTCGCACGGTTTTTATGCAGATTTTCTGCTGAGTCGGCTGAATTGGCTGTTTTACGCTCGACTCCACCGTCATCGCTGATTGGGTGAAGTCAGCGTGTGCGGCTGACTGTTTCAGTCGCCTGTTGTGTGCGGTGGTGATTCCCGCAGCCGATGTGCGTAACCGCCACATATATATTTCTCAACCAAAATTTTACTAATTAAAAATATATTCATATTCCCTTACATTAATCTCGCTATTGAAATATTATACTGCTTTGCGCTGGATGGTAATATTTTAAATGAAAAAAAGGTCGAAAGCAGTTAATTACAAACAGCCCGTAATTAAATCGGTCGAAAAAGCATATAAATATTGTTACAACAGTATATTTCTAGATATTTTACGCGTTTTGTCCGTTTAGTGAATAAATGCCCATATATAAACAATACGATTTTTCATAATAAGTAGTATCACTTTTCGACCTTTAGTTTAATGCTTCAAAGGATTTCAAATGGATAAAAATTAAAGTTTTATAGTAAACTGTTGAAAATTCAGTACAGTAGGACGTTCAGTTTAATCTCATTGTTTACGACCGACGTAAAACCTCGCAGGAATTAATCTTAAGTCGTTCGAAACAACATTCAGTTTTACAACTAGGTACTTAGGTGTTTTTAAATGTCACGAGGGTTCTAGGCTTCTTTTTCGTTAAACTACGAAAACAATCGACTATAAGTTTTTTTCTTGAAATAATAAATCAAAAGCACCTTTTAATAATAACAGAAACAACTACATTTTTTTATTACAGATAAAGATAGCTTCTAATAAAAAAACTTTGACAAAATTAATAATGTACATCTAATTATATATATATATATATATATATATATATATATATATATATATATATATATATGTCGACTGGATAGCATAGTAGCTTGCATCACCGCGTGTCATACGGGATATTGCATTCGATTTCCAGTTAGAGAGTCCCTCATTTTCGAGAGTTGAGCATGAGGATGACAACCTCATCTTGTAAAAAAACTGTCAAAAAAACTCTGATAAGAAAAGGATCTATTGAGCTAGCATTGTCAAGATGGCCTGGGACTGTAATGTGTTCTAAATAGGATAGGCAGGACTCTCTTAGCTGAAGGTGAAGGCAACACACCTAAGGGAGTAAACCCTGAATAAAAAATCTTCACCAAGTCCCTGGTCAGCGCAATGAGTATGACCAAATGGAAAGTGGAATAACTCAATTTATTCATACATTGAGATATTTAAAGATTTGCGTTAGAATGAATTAAAAAATATTGAGAAACGTTAAAAAATTCAGGTTATGTTTTTAAAATTATAAAATTGTTAAATTTTATTATGTAAAAATAACTTATAAAATTGTTAAAGAAAATAACCGATTTTTTTAAACTACAAATGGACTTATACCACTTTCATTAATTACAAATTAAGCAGTTTGTTTTTGATAGTAAAATAAGTCCATTTATTCATACATTGAGATATAATATTTAAAGGTTTGCGTTTGAATTAATTCATCCACTTTTAATTAAATGTGTCACATATATGTGACGCGTGGCCTGCAAAAGGAATTTACTATCTATAGCTCAGTGTCACATATGTGTGTCGGTTTGTAAAATTACTAATTACACTCATTTATAACGTTATAAATACATCGCACAAAAATTAATGATGATTTGATATCATATAATAAAACGTCTGGGCTTTGGAGGCGGTTTTTCTCCTCAGGCCCTGATAGCAAACGGGTTAAGTATCTAAGAATCTCTTTTTATTTTTGTTCATTCAAATTATTAGTTAAGTCTCTTAAATACTTCTGCTCACGCAGTTGTAAATAATTTTGTTGATAACCTATTGCCCTATCTCATCATTCTTTTTATAAAATTAAATTTTTCTGTTTTTTTTTTTTTTTTTTTTTTTTTATATATTCTTGTTCAGAGAATGTAACATTTCTATACATAAATATTTCCTAAAAGTTTAATACATGTTTCATTAATTCTTTATATATATTAGGTTGGCAAATATCTCCCTTCCGCCTTATGGTCTTTTGAATTTCGCAGCTATGTACAAAAAAAAAAGTGGAAGGGAGATACTTGCCAACCTAATATATATATATATATATATATATATATATATATATATCACATCACATCATAAAGCCTTTATTAATCCACTACTGGTCGAAAGCCTCAATGAATGCTACCATTCACTGGTATTTGGTCATATTCACCACACTGACCAGGCGGACTGATGAAGATTTTTTTTCGGGGTTTACTCCCTTAACTTTTCGACAATTATTTTTTACAAGATGAAGTTGTCTGCCTTCATGCTCAACCTTCGAAAATGAGGAACTCTCCGACTGGGAATCGAACGCAATCTACCGCATGACACGCGGTGATGTAAACCACTGTGCTACCCAGTCTATATATATATATATATATATATATATATATATATATATATATATATATTTATATATAGGGTAATCTAAATGTGACGGCTAAATTTGTATTTTATTAAAAAGAAACAAATAAAACAATAAATATTTTTCTCTATACACCATCCTATACACATATTTCTTTTTAATAAAACACAAGTCATGCGTCACATTTGGATGACTATCTCTCTCTCTCTCTCTCTCTCTCTTTATATGTATATATATATATATATATATATATATATATATATATATATATTTATACCCATATACACACATACATATGCATATAAGTGCTCGCATATTTTTAAATACTCTTGATTGAAGATGAATATGAGAATTTTGTTTTATCCGAAAGATATATTAGGTTATGTTATATGAAATATCGGATTTTTATATTATTTTCGATATAATAATCTGACATTTAATAATACACCACCTAATAAATTCTGTATATAAAACATCTAAAAAAACAATAAATAGCATTTCTTGACCTAAAAGTAACAGAATATTCAGATATACACAAAAAAAACATATACAGATATTTATATACGCATTGAAAAAGAAAGAGTCAACCACTCTTAGAAATGAGTCTAATGGAGTTAAAATAATATATAATTGAGTTTTAATCAAGAAATAGTCTAGATTTTATAATACAACTGCTTGGTCATCGAAACATGTATTTATTTATACGCCTGTATAAACAAATAAAGTAAACAATATGTATTTATAGAGAACTTTTACGAAAAAGTGCAGTACTGAAGAAATAATTCATTTTCGTAGAACTAAAGTAATGTTCAAATATTTAATAATTAATATTATCCATTTTTATATACGAGTTTATGTAATCAGAATCTATCGAAAAATAATGGAATTGGTATGGAATTACATATAATATAAAGAAAAATATGAACAATAAGCACTTACTGACCATTAATTAAGTCTTGTGATATTAGAGGTATGATTCCATTAGGAAAAAAACAATACGTTGATTAGACATTGTCACAGAAGAAAACTAGTTATATATATATATATATATATATATATATATATATATATATATATATATATATATATGTAAGGTCATCCAAATGTGACGCCCAGATTTGTGTTTTATTAAAAGAAACATGTGTATAGGGTGCTATATAGGGAAACATTTATACAGTTTCTTTTAATAAAATACAAATCTGAGCATTAAATTTGTATGACCTATATATATATATATATATATATATATATATATATATATATATATATATATTTAAATTTACATAAGTATAAAATATTTACAGGGTTCATTTATTTCTCGTCTCAAAAAATATCCATTTATCCGTATGTAACTGTCGACGAATAAATTATCTTGAATTCGTGCAATTTTTTAGTTCGGTAATAAAGTTTATATATGCTTTTTAAAGAAGAGAATATAGTGTAATAGATACATTTATATGAATTACATAGCAGGACCTACAGCAAAGTTGAACTTAAGACCGTTTCTCAGGCGGTTGGTCGTCCGCTCCATTTCGTACGTGTCTGTTACGTTATCTGTACGTTTTTCCCTGATAGCATCTCTCTCAAGCGATACAAAAAGAGATAGCACAAAATAAAGAACGAAAGTACTTTATAGTGGAATGAGTTGTTGAAAAATGCGGAAACAGTTTAAAAGTCTTATACAATAGACAGAGAATAAAGGAAAAAGATCAACGGTAATAATTTCATGTCGTCGTACATTTTACTTTCGAATGTGTATTTATTTATTTATTTTATGAATCCTATTACTTTCATACCGTCTAACAATATAATTCTCTTGTGATAAAAGTTTTTCTTTTTTGTTGTGACATTTATAAAAGATATTTTTTAAATAATAATGTTCTTAAGTATGAATTAAGGTTATTTGAAATACTGACATTATGTTTCACAAAAAAAAAACGATTATTTAAACAAACCTCTTCAAATAATATTTGAAATAGTAACAATAATAAATATTTATTTGAACAGCAATTCAACTTTATATTTATTATATTTACTTTTTAGCAAATTCCTTTTTATAAAATTTTATTTTATTTCGAAACAATCGTAAGATTATAAAAATTGAAGTCAAACAGTTATTCTTATATATATATATATATATATATATATATATATATATATTCAGTAGTGTAAACAATACTAATTTACTAAATTCGTGATTCAGAAAACATATTTCAGCTGAGTGCGATATAAGAAATCAAACTGTCACAGTTTCTTCTGCTTGTCTTGCAATAACGCAAACTCACGATAAAAAACTAGGCAACCTTTTTACTATCAAATTGAATTCTATTGTTGAAAATTCGATAAAACTATTTTGTTGCCAATGGATTCTTTCTGTTTTCGATCTTGATTCACTCGTGTATGACTTGTGCGTGGATTGTTCGTTAATAATAAAGCCAATGATAGTTTTTACTACGTAATACATACATACATATATATATATATATATATATATATATATATATATATATATATATAAATAAGTATCTAAAACATTAATATATAATACTTTTCAAATAACAATTCCGTCTAAGATGTCATACTTCTAGATTTACAGAAATAATCCATTTTTTAAATGAGAAATAAAAAAAACACTGCTTTTTAGAACAGAATTTTTCAATGTTTTTTTTTACAAAACTTTATATTTATTTGTTATTGGACTTTTTAAAAACTATATATAAAAAATATATAAATAATAATACGATGTCAGACAATTAAGTAATGTGACAAAATTCAAAAATCGAGTATATTTAAAAATTAATGTACATCGCTGCGATCCCCTTCAAAGTAGTCCCCTCCCGCATCTATACACTTATTCCAGCGAGTTTTCCAGTTTTCGTAACAATTCTGGAACACTTCTTGTGGGACCTCTCCGAGTACCCTCGTCACAGATTCTTGGATATCTTCAACGGAGTCAAAATATCGACCTTTGACGATTTTTTTCATATGGGGGAATAGGAAAAAGGCGCAGGGTGACATGACCGGTGAATAGAGCAGTTGTGGTAACGTTGCGATGCCTTTAGACGCCAAAAACTGAGAGAAATTGAACGCACTGTGACAAGGAGCATTGTCGTGATGCAGAACCCAAGTCTTCGCGATCTCTGGACGCACTCTGAGCACCCTTTTTCGTAATTTTTCGAGCACATTGCGGTAGAATACTTGATTTACGGTTTGTCCAGGTGGTACGAACTCTTTGTGAACCACCCCTTTGCTGTCGAAGAAGCAAATCAAAATGGTTTTCACTTTGGACTTGCTCATTCTCGCCTTCTTTGGCCTTGGTGCTCCAGGGGACAGCCACTGTTGGCTTTGTCGTTTAGTTTCGGGGTCATATTGAAAGAACCAACTTTCATCACCAGTAATAACTCGATCGAGAAGAGTAGGATCACTTTCAACCTGCTCGAGACAATCTTAAGCGATGTTCTCTGTTCCATTTTCGTGACATGCACTACTCGCGCGTTGTTACAAAACACTAAACAGCTGGCGAAGAAATGATCGTACGAGGGTGGTCAAGGTCTCAATCGAGAAAGTAGGGATCTGCTATTACGGTGGCGGAGTTACAGGTTCGCAGTGTTACCACAGGCCGAGAAAAAAAATCGGTCGCATTACTTAATTGTCTGACCTCGTATAATAGCACGTACACATACAATTATATAATATATATATATATAACAAATTCAAGAAAACAGTGTTATTGAAATATTTATTTTTTAGATATGAAATTGCGAACTTCGAAGTACAGAGAAATTGGTTATGATTTTTATAATATAAGTTGCTTACAAGATGAACAAGTTAAGTTTGGTATTACAGTATAACTATTACTGAATCGAATTATGAAATTATTTTTATTCCAAATTTCATTATAAGTAAACAGTAAAAAAAGTTTTGAAAATATGAAAATTAATCAAAAATATATATTTCTTCTTTTCGATTGTGAACTTTGAAATAGCAAAACTGAGGAAACAAGAAATATGAACAGAGCATTTGTAACTGACACAATAACCAAATGAACTATACAGCAATGGTTAAAAAATCGATCAAGAGATAAGAACTTTGAAAGTGAGTCCTATAGATACCCAGAATGACGAACTGTGAATATAAGATTATTTATCTTTCACAATATAATGATCTTAATTACACATCTAAGGTTTCAATATAATTGTACATCTCACACCAATTTTAGATAAAAGGATTCAATTACATTATCGTTATAACCTATAATTTTTCCAGAAAAAACTTCAGCAGTAATGAAATACTATTTCAGTTGGATCATTACTAAATCTGTTCAAAAGTATGAAGAACTATACACGCCGTCATCACACACAAAGGTGGAAATATTAATTGTTAATTTGAGTGAAATTGTTATCTCAATATCGGTTTTTGATCGTAAAATTAAATAAAATTTACATAGTATTGTTTCAATGTTATATAAAAAACATGTATAATGTTTATTTATATTATTTATTTTTTTATATTGATAGGAAAAAAATCTTTTTATTATGTTATAAATTAATATTATATAAATAACATTAATTTGAAATAATTTTTAATTATCACTTAAGCTATCAAACGTGTTCCCCCAAATTCAATCTCTATATACTGACGATTAATACATTTATTATTATCAGTAGTTTCATGTAAACAACAATACCGTTCACCGCTCTGGACCAAAATTAAAAAATAATGAAAAAAAAACTTTTCCATGAAATATAAAAATAATGATAAAAAAAAAAAATTAATTAATTAATATCAATTATATTTTTCCTGTCACCACTATTGGCCGACATAGTCTATAAGGTGCGTTTCAATGTCGCCACTAATGGCCGACATGGGATAATAAGTGTTGAGACAAATTAAACATATTTTATGCAAAAATATGTTTTTACACTTTCAATAATACCCTAATATGTATGTATGTATGTATATATATATATATATATATATATATATATATATATATATATATATATATATATATCCACACACCAGAATTAGCCCCTCGCAATCCATTGCTAAATGAAAGCCTCACAAAATTTTCCACTTTAACAGATCAATTTTTTTTTCTCTTCCAATCCATTCAGGCAATAAATACACACACATACACGCACGCACACACGCACCACGTACACAATATAAATAAATATATATATATATACATATATATATACACATATATATATATATATATATATATATATATATATATATATATACATATATATATATATATATATATATATATATATATATATATATATATATATGTATACACCCGTCCCTCAATTTACGCGGGACTTTTTTTATGCGGTATTGATTTACACGACACTTTTTATACACGGTAGTTTTATTTTAAATGATTGTAACACAATTTTTAAAATGTACTTATTTATTTTTTGATCAGTTACAGCGTTTTTACAGTGTTTAACAAGTGTTTAACAGTGATATTTGTTAACAATCAATAATCATCAGTCAACAACAATGACTTGAGGAATTCTAATTGTTGTTGTTACAATTTCAGTTTTGGTGTTGTTCATTCAACATTCAGATCAGAACTGATGTCGCAGAGTGTCTTATCTAATAAAGAAACCTCTGATTCGCGTCATTAAGATATTTTGTTTATAATAGAAGTAATGTCCAATAAGACAAATGTGGGTGACCTATATATGATGTGTTTATATGATTTGTTTATATGATTTGTTTTGAGAACGGTATAATATTCAATATTTTGGCACGTGTTCGATGACGCATGCTCTTCCTGTGTGACTATCCTTAAGAATGTAATGTGTTACATATAACTCTGTCAGATAGATTTCATTTTATATAATTTTTCATGGAATTTATTATATATCAGAGTGACGCAAATTCTTACTTGAACGTATAAAAGCATACTATAAATATATAAAAGGTAGATTGTTTTGAATTACAGTAGCGATAGTGACACCGAATAAAATTTATCTACTTTTGTTTTATAAAACGTCATTATTTTTGAAGTGAAACTTCTTTAGCCGCGTACGAGTAAAAAATTTACTGACGCGGAAATAGAGAATATATGACGGAAATAGAGACGGAACGTGAGTACGAATTTTAGTGCCTGATTTGAATTTGCATACATGCTTAGACGATAGAGTGAGAAAAAGCCCATCACGAATGCGCCCTCTTTTAACATGTGATTAGATAACAAGAATGTTCTAATGCATGCAGCACGTATGTTTACTATTTCAATGATGTCATTATTATGCTTAGTAATTTTTATATACAATCAGTTGTTGTTAATTGTGTTTAAATAAGAGTGTTATTCAGTGCGATAAAATTGATATTTTTGATAAGTATATTAATTTTTATAACGTCATCATAATATTAACATCAATAATCATAAAAATAACAATCAATTAAATCCACGCGGTATTTAAAAATTTAGCAAACAACACGAAATTGAGGGAATTGGTACGTACACCAATATATACAGTAGTATGTAGTATTTTGTAACATTATTTTGATTAATCTATTTATCAAATAAAAGAAATACTATTAAAAACACGTGATATTAAAAAAATATCGAAACCTATAACAGTTTTGAGATTATCTGTTGTTTTATTTGTAATAAATTCTCACAATAATTACGAATTCTTTGTCCTCAGGTGTCATTTTGAGATTTATTGAATTTTATGTGGTGTTAAAAAAATAATTAATTATCTATAAATAGTATCTAAATAGATGCTATTTATTGCAGTTATATTAAAGTATTTAATTAGTATTTAATTATTTGTGAGTATTTCCTTTAATTGTTTATTTTTAAAACATTGATCTAATTGTATATTATATATTATACAATAGTAATTAAAAATTAAGATGGTAAAGTCTATTGCGCAAAATGTTACTTATCAAAAACCAATTGTATCGTTTATACCTACTCAGTCACCACCGGAGGAAGCAGTGGAAATCGAAGAAATTCCAAACGAAAACGAATAAATTTTCATAATTCATAATTTTATAAAAGTTTTAATTTGAAAATGAATATTAATCTTACTTAACACATTGTATACGGACAACGTCTCGACGTCTTTTGCATACTATTACTACAGCATGAAAGACATCATCGAGACGCGTTGTCCGCTTACGATGTGTTAATATGAAATAATTGTAAACAATTAATTTATTTAAAACATTGATCTTTTTCTACTTAAATTTTTATCCCGTGTATTTGCCGCTTCTCTTCCTACTACATTTCTTCATTTTGTTACTTGCTTTATTCTGAAGAATTTGTTCATCTACGAGTTTTAGGCATACGCTTGTCCGTGTACCTTTTGATGACTTTATTGAAAAGAAGTTTCACTTCTGGCATGTGTATAAGAATACACATAACCTTTTTTTTGTTAAGCTATGTGAAATAAATATGTGTTTTTACAACTTTACTAGCTTTTATTTCCAATATTTTTCTATTGCAGTGACAGATTCAATTTATGCGATTTTCATTCGAGTAAAACAAATCCACGTGGAACGGATACTCCGCGTAAATTGAGGGACGTGTGTGTGGTGTGTGTGTGTGGTGTGTGTGTGTGGTGTGTGTGTGTATGTATATATATATATATATATATATATATATATACAATATATAAATCTTTTAATATTTAAATTTGAAATATAAAATTTTTGGAAATATTTCACTATTATATTTTTAAGAAATGTAATAAAATATGTATTATAAATATTTCTTAAAATAATGTAAAACAGCCATTTTAAATATTAATATACCTTAAATTAATATTTATTATATCACTGCATCCTAGTGAATTTAATAACATTTTATTAAATCTATGCTTTATGAAAAATTCATCAAGTGTTTGAACGTTTATTAATATTTCATAAGTTAGAACTATAAAGATTTTATTTTACTACAAATTGTAAAATATGCAATATAAATTAAATAATTTAAAAAAGATTTTAAAATAATACTTTTTTAACATATTATAATTATTTATTTTTAGTTTTTTTAATACAAAAAAAATATTTCTGACGGCACTTCTCATTTTTCTTTTAATATAAATTATTGTTTATATAAACATTTTTTCTGATTCTTACTAAAAGCATGATAAGTAAAACAACGATATTTCATTATTTTCATTGACAATAGCTGTAATATTGTACACGAAATAAACTGCCAATCGTTAATCAAAGAATCGATCTATTTGTATGTGTCAACCGGAAACAAACACACCGGAGTGGTATCAAGATTTCATATAAGTGTAAATGAACGTGCGTGGTGCTTCGATGGAACGGATTTTACAGTTCGACGCTCTTGCATTTCGCGTGCCAATTTTTACCCTCGTTTTGGATTTGAATTTTTTCTATTCGATGCCACGCAGCGATCCGTATGAACACATTTGAATGTTATCATATCTTTTGTAAACAACATGCGCATGTGGACCAATTCCCATACGATTATTTTACGAGGATAGGCTTTTAGTTTATCCATTTTTTTTTATATACGAGAAAAAAAAAAGAGAATAAATTCGATAAATGAATTATGTAATTAGATATTAGACATATCAATAATAAAAATATTTTGTACTTATAATTCTAGTAAAAAAACAATAGTCCTGCTCATTTATTGATACTATTACGTTAGTTTATGTTGTATAGCGTATTTTTACTAAAATGTACATAGAATTCCTGAAAAAAACTGAACCTTATATATAAAAAAACTTTTTATATTTTCAATGTCTAACATTTATCAGGAGAAATATTTTAAATAAAATAAAAAGTAAAATACTCATCTATTTCTACAAAAATTTTTCCCACAATCCAATTTTTAGGAGTAAGAATATGTGCATTTACTATTTGTATTATTTCTATAATACTTCTAGTTAAAGAATATGTCATAATATTACTTATTTTGATTGTTTGGTTCAATTAACCCATTCGCTTCCATGATCCCCAAATGGAGATTTGAATATTTTATTTATTTTTTCACTTAAAATAGGATTATATTAAATAAAATTTGTATTCGTTAAAAACACATATCTTCTAGTTTTCAAAATTATTTTTGTTTTAATGTTGCCTAACTTGTAAAAGTATTTGATATATAAATTTATAACCGGTGCGGTAAAATGATGTTTTAATGTTTACATTGTTTTCTAGTAAACTTTTTGTTCATATTTTTTTGCTTTTTTTGGTAGATTCGTGTGTGAGACTACTAACACATCCTTTTAGTTGATAGCACAATAATTTATAAGTATATATAATACTTATTATAAAAAATACACTATAAAATATATTGATCCACATTTGGGGCTCATGGAATATGTTATGATATAAATTTGATAATATTTAAGTATTTTAGTAATTCATAGTTTTTTTTTACTTTTGCGGTTTTCGAGGCAGTATTATACTGGTCTGAAAATGAAGATCTGAATCTTATCTGCGTTAGAAACTGTATGCCAAAGCACAGGTTTTTATAAATAAAAAGAAATTTGCATTTTAACGACAATAGTTCTTTTCTGCAGTATACATTAGAACAGGGGTTCCCAACTTTTTTATACCCTAGAGCGCATTCTAAGATATCGGTAGGGCGGCGGGCACCAGCTATTTTTTAAGGATATTTATAATTGACCAAGGATAAAAATAATAAACAAAAATAATTTCAAAATAATAAAATTATTGTGCAAATTATATACACACAAAGAAACGTACATACAAAACGTAATACAAAGTAAACAAAAAACACACATACAAAGAAATCATTTAAAAAAACATAAAAGAAAACATTTAAAAAAAATATCAATCTGTCAGTGTGATCTTTGGCATTGCATTTCATTGGCCAGTGCCTCGTAATTAGGAGAGTATGACGATAATCCTGTTAGCAAACAATTATAAAGATGCTCATCGGTGAGTCGAGATCTATATCGTGATTTTATTAAATTCATGTTTGAAAACAACAATTCGCATAAATACGTTGACCCGAAAAACGATTTGATTTTATATACCGCTTTTTTCAAAAATGGGAACCTTTCTTGGTCGACTATGTTCCATAAGTCCTCTGATATTAAGGATTTTAGCAAAATATCATTCTTAAAGTCCAAAATTTCTAACTCTAGTTCTTCTGCTTTCCCCTGAACAAGATCTGCAATACATGCGGCTTAGTTCCATTACATTTATTTGGCAAATAAAAGGATTGATACAGAAGGAGATAATTGGCTCGATATTTGTAAACTGCAGAAATCTCTCTTCATATTCTCTTTTTAGTTAGTGTTTATGAAAAAAATTCTGTCGCGGTCGAATAGTGGCGGGCGCATACAAATCGGTCCACGGGCGCCATGGCGCCCGCGGGCACGAGGTTGGGAATCCCTGCATTAGAATATGAAATATTTTTCGACAACTTCTTTACCAGCTTTGAATTATTATTGAAATTGAAAGAACGTAATATAAAGGCGACTGGTACAGCATGATATAATAGAATGAATAAGTGTCCCTTGAAATCTGATAACATAATGAAAAAAGAAGAACGTGGAGCATACGATTATTTTTATGATGAAAGTAATAAAATTTTTGCATTGATTTGGAATGACAATAACTGCGTCAAAGTTCTGTCAAATTATTTAGGACTACAACCTTTATAAAAAGTGAAAAGATATTCTAAGAAAGAAAAGAAAAAATGTCGAGTGGATAGACCAAATATTGTAGAACAATATAACAAATATATGGGTGGGGTTGACAACCTGGACTGGAATATCCAAAAGTATCGCATTAAATTTAGAGGTATGAAATGGTATTTTCCTCTTTTTACAAATGCCATTGATGTTGCTGTTGTTAACGCCTATGCTCTTTATACTACTTTGAATGAAAATATATCGTTATTAGACTTCAGACGCAATATTGCAAGAACATATATGAAAAAATAATCATTATCCAATCCTTAAGTCACTGGAAGACCCAGTTCAAGCATAACAAGGAAAAGCCTTGTACCTGAAGGTGTTATATTTGATCCAATTGGACATGTATTGAAAAGGACTTGTGAGGGAAAAGGAAATGTGCCATATGTGGCACAAATGTACACAAGCAGTGTAGAAAATGTAATATAGGACTACATGTCGAATGCTTTCCTGTTTGGCATAGAACATGAGTTTTTCTTGTGTTTATAATACTTTTTGTTTTTTCACAATTTTTGTAACTGGAAATTCCATGAGCCCCAAATAGGTATCAATAAAAAATGTTAAAACATAACTATTTTTTAAAATATATAATTAAAGTAACCTAAATTCCATTATCTAATTCCATTTTCAACCCTAATACATCAAAAATATCAAAAAAAAAATGACAGATAATGGGTTAAACAATAAATAAATTTACCATACTTATCAAATGATTCTTGTTTGTTTAATATATAACTTTTTTTAATTAACAAAACAATGTAATCAATGTATATATATATATACTCATTTAAAATAATATTATCTAACTTTTTTTACTTTAGAAACACTAGAAACAGTAACATGAGTTTTTCTTGTGTTTGTAATACTTTTTGTTTTTTCACAATTTTTGTAACTGGAAATTCCATGAGCCCCAAATAGGTATCAATAAAAAATGTTAAAAAATAACTATTTTTTTAAAATATACAAGTAAAGTAACCTAAATTCCATTATCTAATTCCATTTTCAACCCTTATACACTAAAAATATAAAAAAAAATGTTGAAGGTAATGGGTTAATATTATTTAGTTACTTTTTTTTAATAATCTACTATATTTAATCCGTTCGCTAGCAAGACTTCAGGAGAAAACAGCCACCACAGCCTAGACATTTTATTATTTAAATATGATACCAAATTGTTATTAATTTTTTGCGGTGTATTTACAACGTTTTAAATGATTAAAACGTTATTAAATGTAATTTTTGGCATGCCAATAACATACTGTATCTATTTTATTGTTTTTCAACATAACCCATCTGTTTGCTGCACGATTTGGTACAAACAGTTATCATAAATTGATAATAAACACTCGTCGCATATTTGTGACTTCGGGCCAGGTAAGAAAACCAGGTCGTCACATATATGTGACTCTGGTAGTGAACGGGTAAGTAATAGTATTTTTAACATATAAAAATAGTTTAAAAATAATATCATTACATTATTATTCTATTACAATATATAGAAAGTATTAAAATTACTATTAAACATTATTATACAATTATTTTATTATTATACAAAACTTCCAATGAGGATATACTTATGAATTTTTAAAAGTTAAAAAATACAGTATTAGAAAAAACATTTCGAAACAGATATGCTATTTTTTGCAAAATGGCAGGTATAAAAATTAAATTCTATTCTCTCATTTAAATTATGTCCATTAATTTTTAAATAATTTCGAATAACCCTTTTTTATATAAATATTTGTAACATTTATATCAAAAGTATATAATATACTAAACTGTAATATCTCACTTTACTACAAAATTTTTACTATTGTTAAAAATAGCAATAAAATAACAATAATATAACCATTACAAAGTACACACTTATGACTCATTTACAATTTTCTTTAAAACAGGATCACAACTTTTATTAACAACAAATAACACAAAGTTCTACAAACTTTACTTTCCTCGTGCCCTTTTCAACATAAATACGCTTAAGTGTCGACCTCTTAATTCATAATTTATGTAGATTAAGATGTTTGAGATAAGAAGGAAGTTTAAAACAGGGTGAATTACTAAGAAGAAACACCCGTCAGAGAACTTAAAATATCCATCGAGAACGATCGATTATCCTGTTTAAAACTATTAAATTCAACTCGTTCAACTACTAATACAGATTAAATATACTCGAGTCATAGGTACATAAAATATCATAAGAGCACGAAGAATAAATAAAATAATAAATGGTCAAAACATGCATCGTTAATTATAAAAAAATCAATTAAATTTCATAACCAAACTCAAAAGGAGTAAAAATGTTATTACATAAGAAATAAGTAAGAGAAAAATTGAAACAAATGTGTATACATATATATATATATATATATATATATATATATATATATATATATATATACACATAAATATATATTATTATCATACCGACTGGGTAGTACAGTGGTTAGCATCCCCGCGTGTCATGCGGGAGATTGCGTTCGATTCCCAGTCGGAGAGTCCCTCGTTTTCGAGTCGAGGGTTGAGCATGAAGGCCACAACATCTTGTAAAAAATACATGACAACCTCATCTTGTAAAAAATAACTGTCGAGAAGGGAGTAAACCCCGAATAAAAAAATCTTCACCAATCCGCCTGGTCAGCGTGGTGAATATGACCAAATACCAATGAATGTTAGCATTCATTGTGGCTTTCGTCCAGTAGTGGACTGATGTTGGGCGTTATGATGATGATGATGATATATATATATATATATATATATATATATATATATATTATATATACATACTGTATTCAAAAATAATAATACTAAATAAATAAAATGAAACCACATTAATTGTTATTCATAAAATAGGGAACAAAAAATATTTTAACAACTATCGATCAATTAGTTTATTTCTTACAATATCCAAATATTCACCATAATTATTTTAAGAGAGATAACAAAGAGAGCTGGATTTCACTCAGATACGTGAACAAGTAGGATTTAAAAGCGGATTTATCAAAACGAATGGCATTAAAACAGTAAAGGATGGCATTAAAACAGTAAAGGATGTCATTAATCGATACAATGAACATCAATTACCCCTCTGTCTTGGATTTGTAGGTTATAAAAAATCTTTCAACACAGTCAATACGTCAGCCATATTAAATATATCGAAAAATCGATGAAATTAAGAAACGTATATTGAATTTAAAATATTTATACAAATATAATATTCTTCCTACAAGTATTAAAAAAAGAAAGAAAATTAAAATTATGAAAAAGCGATACAAAATGATGGAAAAATTATTGAATAAGAAAGACATTGAATCGGTGATGTAGAAAGTTTCTGAAGAGACTTCCTCCATCGGTGAACAAAAGGAATCTGGATATATTAGGTTGGCAAGTATCTCCTTTTTTTTTTTTTTTTTTTTTTTTTTTTTTTTTTTGTACATAGCTGCGAAATTCAAAAGACCAGAAGGCGGAAGGGAGATATTTGCCAACCTAATATATATATATATATATATATATAGTTTTGTATATATTTATATACGAGGCTGTTTGATAAGTCCGTGTAAAAATAAAAACTGCTTCATTTTTTTGAATAAATCGTTTTTATTTTTCAACATAGTCTCCTTTTAGGCTTATACACTTCATCCAACGCTGCTCTAGTTTGTTGATCCCTTCCGAATAATAGGATTTGTCCAAGTCTGTAAAATAGTCATTCGTTCCTGCAATCACCTCCTCGTTCGAATAAAATCTTTTTCCCGCGAGCCATTTCTTCATATTAGGGAACAAATAATAGTCCGATGGAGCCAAGTCTGGAGAATAGGGGAATGTGAAACGATTTGGAACCCTATTTCCATTAGTTTTACGGCCACAACTGCTGAGGTGTGAACTGGTGCGTTGTCGTGATGAAAGAGGACTTTTTTGTGGGCTAATCGGGGACGTTTTTCTTGCAACTCGGTTTTCAAACGATCCAATAACAATGAATAATATGCACCTGTAATGGTTTTACCCTTTTCCAAATAGTCGATAAAGATTATTCCTTGCAAATCCCAAAAGACAGTTGCCATAACCTTCCCGGCCGAAGGAATTGTCTTCGCCTTTTTTCGGAGCAGATTCCCCTTGATAACCCATTGTTTAGACTGATCTTTGGTCTCAAGAGTGTAGTGATGTATCCATGTTTCATCTACAGTGATGAAACGACGCTTAAAGTCCTGCGGATTTCGCTGAAACAGCTGCAAACCGTTCTTGCAACACTTCACACGACCTCGTTTTGGTCGATCGTGAGCAATCGCGGCACCCACCTGGCGGATAGCTTTTTCATGTCCAAATGTTGGTGCAAAATATTATGTACTCGTTCACACGAGATGCCTACAGCACTATTAATCTCACGCACTTTCACTCTTCTGTCATCCATCACCATATCATGGATTTTATCAATGATTTCTGGAGTGGTGACCTCAACAGGGCGTCCAGAACGTTCAGCGTCTCTTGTGCTCATATGGCCACTCCGAAAATTTTGAAACCACTTATAAACCGCACTAATCGAAGGTGCAGAGTCACCATAATGTTTATCAAGCTTCTGTTTAGTCTCCTGAGGCGTTTTGCCTCTAATGAAGTAGTGTTTAATCAACACGCGAAATTCTTTTTCGTCCATTATTTGACAATCACTCGATTTCCTTGATTCCAACGATTGTCAAACACAAAGGAATAGACCGATATGGCTGAAACTTGATGTGTGTTCTTCCAAGAGGTGCTACTAATTAAAAATATCCTCGATATGCACCAGTGGTGTCATCTTTCGGAATTTACACGGACTTATCAAACGATCTTGTGTATATATATATTTATATATATATATATACTCTTATATATATAAAACTAGAAAAAAATTATTTTTTAATTATTTTTAATTTGTTTTTGTATAATATAATGTACACCATTTTTTTAAAAATCATTTTAAAATACAGGAATATCTCGCATAGTATTGCTAATTGATTTCACTGATTTGCCAGACTATTTGAAACCGGACTAATCGAAATATTAACTAAATACAAAAAACGTTAATTGGTTCCAAATAATTTTTTCCCAGTTTTTTAGTAAATAAAATGAGGGTAATATATTCAAATGTTTGTATGTATCAACAAAACAAAACCAAGGAGTTTATACATTCATTTTACATACATTTTAAATTTAAATTTAATTATCAAAAAATCGACTATACTCTAGAGCAGGCGTCGGCAACCTTTTTTGGCTGCGGATCAAAATCAGCGAAAATGTGATTATGAAGAAGCCGTTTCGGGTCAGTGGTATTTTTATTTTAAAACAGTCTTTAAGTGAGTAATAAGATAAATTTTATTGAGAAAATAATCACAAGATGCTTTTAAAACATAAAAATTCAAATTATAATTGTAATTATTATAAAAACAAATATAATTGTCAATTTTTAGTTCATTAATTTATGAACTTTATTTATAAACGTTCTCTTCGTTTTCAATGGTTCTTCCTGATGCTGAATTTGTGATGTAAATTTAGTCAAGTCTAGTTTACAATTAGTCACCTTGAGACAAATACAAGCGTCTGAATTTTCGGTAGCTAAGCTGTTCCTGTTTTTACTTAAAAAAAATTCATGTGTAAAAATATTTCCTCGTATTTATAAATAGAACCGAACGCGGACAAAATGGCAAAACTAATTTTTTTCAAAGATGAAAACTTCGTAGGAAGTGATGCCAAACACGTTGATATCATAAGAAGATGATTATCTTCCGTTTTTTATAAATTTTTCCGCAATGTATTGAATTTATCCGCCCACAACGTTGAACTTTTAAAATCAATCATTTCTAAATTTAAATTATCAATTTTAAGATATTAAAAATACTGAAAATCTAAAATATTTTCGTCTATTTCGTCGGACTTTATTATAAATGTAAACATTTCACCATGCTTCATAAGGCCTAACACCACTGTAGAAATTTCAAAAAATCAATTTTAATTTTATTGGCTTAAAATATACTTTGAACCTTTTAGAATATAATAAAAAAGGTTACATTCTGAAAAAAAATTTTCTTTTGAAATTTCGGGACTTATACCTGCCGTCTTCGGCCGCTCCGAAACAGCCGATCGAAACTTTAAATTGATTTTCTCGAAACGACTTTTTCTCAACGGGCACGCAGCATAACTTAAACAGTTTTTTTCCAATCAATTTGAAATTTTAATCATGATTTTATTATTATATTTCGCAGTGAATCACGTAGGGATTTTTAATAAATTGATTTAAACAATTTTTATAAACAAAAACGTGCCTTTTTTATGAAAATTGAAATTTTTTTTCAATTCGCTGCCAAATTTACAAAAATCAATATTTTCAAAATCCCCTACGTGATTCACTAGCTATTGACATCAAGAATAAGTGGAATTTTTTTTTGATGAAAGGAGCCTCGAATTATTGGCTCTAAATCAGCCATTTTGTATTTTTTTTACTTTATATTTTTAGTCAATATAGTATAATGTTAGATCAATAACGTATCAAAATATTTTTTCTTTCCAACTTTCCTTTCCATTCAAAAAAAATTCCCAAAAAAACGCTTTTTTCGCGATTATAGTGGTGTTAGGCCTTAAAACTTTGAAATCTACTTTCAAATTCACTTCTAATGTTCAAAATTCAACTTAAGAACATATTTAGATTGCTTTCGTAGATATATTTTTTATCAGATTGGCTTTTTAACAAGGGAAAGAAAAGAAATATTTTAGTTTTTATGTCAGTTTCAAATAATATTAATTTTGAAGAATTTGTTTGATAATTTATTTTTATATATTATAGTTATTTGCGGAACTCAAGTGGGTCACTTTAAATTATCGGGTCACTTGGTGACCCGCGGGTCATAGGTTGCCGACGCCTGCTCTAGAGTTACGAATCGAAAACTATTAGAAAAAGAAGACCAAAACTAGAACTGCGCATGCAATGAGTATAATATGTGCATGCACATAATTATTTTTTTGAAATTTCAAACCGTACTACAGTGAAACCGTTCTAATCGAAGTAGTACTATGCAAAGTATTCTGTATATTGATAGGAATCATTTTGTATAAACAAGAATATAACTAATTTAAAATATTGATTTGTTTATTAAACGTTCAAAATATATATTTTAACCTAAAATTTTAATCATTTATTTCAGCATCACAAGATTACTTTTGTTTTAATACTATGAAAAATTGGCTTCAACACAAATGAATCATTCATCCGTAACACTAAAAGATTTTATAAAAGTATTCAATAAGTTCAAGTTCGTAATTACAGTTCAATATATAGATCATACAGTTATCGCCAGAGCAGTGCATTATATAATTTCTTGTAAAATTTTAGAAGTGTTAAAGAGAAATAGCGGATATAACGAACAATAAGTTATTATTGAACACTATTATAAAATGTTGTGATGTTGACAGTGAAAGATAATTTGTATTAAATTGAATTTGTTGCAATACCAAAACAAATAATATAACTTTTATCTATATTTTGTCGTACTATTTCCTTTAATAAACATAATACTGTTATTAAATAAAAACTACAGATTATTTATTAAATTGAAACACAATAATATTAATATCATTTTGTAAAAAAAACTGTATTACTATTTCAATAAAAGCACTTAGAATGCATAAAAATTCGTTATATAATCCAAAAACAATTAGGTCGTTTATAAATTTTTCATTTTATTATATAATACTAACATTTTCTCTCAAATATTACAGTAATAACTCTATAACTGTTGCTATAGCCTATTACATCAACATAAATAACATTTCTGATTCAGAAGTTAATCTGAATATTTAAAATTAATTCAGTAAAGAATAATTATTAGAGACGAAATAAACTTGATCAGTGTATTTCTAATGAAGCAGAATAGTGCGTATATTACGATATATTTTTTGATATCAGTTTACATATTTTACTATTTTATAATACTTACTGTTATTTTATAAACATTATTTTTATAAAAAAATATAACGTAGAAAATGATGTGATTTCTTTTTATAACAAAAACAGGATTCTCTTATAAAAGTAATATTCTTATAAAAGTATCTATGCACGAGTCGTTTGATAAGTCCGTGTAAATTCCGAAAGATGGCACCACTGGTGCATATAGAGGATATTTTTAATTAGTAGCACCTTTTGGGAGAACACACATCAAGTTTCAGCCATATCGGTCTATTCCTTTGTGTTTGACAATCGTTGGAATCAAGGAAATCGAGTGATTGTCAAATAATGGACGAAAAAGAATTTCGCGTGTTGATTAAACACTACTTCATTAAAGGCAAAACGCCTCAGAAGACTAAACAGAAGCTTGATAAACATTATGGTGACTCTGCACCTTCGATTAGTGCAGTTTATAAGTGGTTTCAAAATTTTCGGAGTGGCCATATGAGCACAAGAGACGCTGAACGTTCTGGACGCCCTGTTGAGGTCACCACTCCAGAAATCATTGAGAAAATCCATGATATGGTGATGGATGACAGAAGAGTGAAAGTGCTTGAGATTACTAGTGCTGTAGGCATCTCGTGTGAATGGGTACATAATATTTTGCACCAACATTTGGACATGAAAAAGCTATCCGCCAGGTGGGTGCCGCGATTGCTCACGATCGACCAAAAAACGAGGTCGTGTGAAGTGTTGCAAGAACGGTTTGCAGCTGTTTCCGCGAAATCCGCAGGACTTTAAGCGTCGTTTCATTACTGTAGATGAAACATGGATACATCACTACACTCCTGAGACCAAAGAGCAGTCTAAACAATGGGTTATTAAGGTAGAATAAACTCCGAAAAAGGCGAAGACAATTCCTTCGGCCGGGAAGGTTATGGCGACTGTCTTTTGGGATTCGCAAGGAATAATCTTTATCGACTATTTGGAAAAAGGTAAAACCATTACAGGTGCATATTATTCATTGTTATTGGATCGTTTGAAAACCGAGTTGCAAGAAAAACGTCCCCGATTAGCCCACAAAAAAGTCCTCTTTCATCACGATAACGCACCAGCTCACACCTCAGCAGTTGTGGCCGCAAAACTAATGGAAATAGGGTTCCAAATCGTTTCACATCCCCCCTATTCTCCAGACTTGGCTCCATCGGACTATTATTTGTTCCCTAATATGAAGAAATGGCTCGCGGGAAAAAGATTTTATTCGAACGAGGAGGTGATTGCAGGAACGAATGACTATTTTACAGACTTGGACAAATCCTATTATTCGGAAGGGATCAACAAACTAGAGCAGCGTTGGATGAAGTGTATAAGCCTAAAAGGAGACTATGTTGAAAAATAAAAAACGATTTATTCAAAAAAATGAAGCAGTTTTTATTTTTACACGGACTTATCAAACAACCTCATATCTATGAGTCATTACTACTGAATACTACACTGTTATTTTTTAATAAAATCTTATGTATATTAAAATAAGAAGAAATGAAAAAATAAAAGGAAATTTAAATAAATTCAGTTATAAAACAAATTAAAATAAATAAAGTTAGATATACTATAGTAATTAATGCGAAAGGTTTTTGATTGCTATGTTATATTTCAAATGTAGTCATTAGTTAATTAATTACAAAGTACGTGTGTATTAAAAGTCACATGGAATATACATATATATATCATCATCCTTAGTCGATGCTATAATTCTTGTTGGACCATAGTTTCTGTGACAATGCTAGCCCAGTCAAAGTTCTATGATGGTTGTTTTTTACAAGAAGATATTGTCAACTCCATGCCCAATCCCCAATATGGGAAAACATACACACACACATTGTCATATTTATATATATATATATATATATATATATATATATATATATATATATATATATATATATATATATATATATATATATATGACAATGATAAATGATTAATATAATAGTATTATTTTATTCTTTTGAAATAAATTAAAGCGTAATATTTATTTCTAAATTCAAAACAAAATACATTTAATTCCTCTCCAGAATAATTTCTAGTATAATATTGAAAATAATAGCATCAGTAAAACTTTCAAATCAGGGAATAGAAAAATGAAATACACTATCTGTTTATTCACTACGGTTTCGTTTTTCATTTGCTTATTTTTATTTGTTGATTTTATTTTTCAACACTCTTTACATCTGTTAGATAAATATGAGATGTACAGTAATATTCATCCGTTTTAATTGTTCAAGTCGTTTGAATAGCGAATTCATTATAATAATGAATATGCAGCCAGGATATTTTCACGCTTCTGATGAAGTTGAAATTTGTGCACATTTATCATTGTCATATATATATATATATATATATATATATATGTATGTATGTGTGTATGTTTTCCCATATTGGGGATTGGGCATGGAGTTGACAATATCTTCTTGTAAAAAAACAACCATCATAGAACTTTGACTGGGCTAGCATTGTCACAGAAACTATGGTCCAACAAGAATTATAGCATCGACTAAGGATGATGATATATATATGTATATTCCATGTGACTTTTAATACACACGTACTTTGTAATTAATTAACTAATGACTACATTTGAAATATAACATAGCAATCAAAAACCTTTCGCATTAATTACTATAGTATATCTAACTTTATTTATTTTAATTTGTTTTATAACTGAATTTATTTAAATTTCCTTTTATTTTTTCGTTTCTTCTTATTTTAATATACATAAGATTTTATTAAAAAATAACAGTGTAGTATTCAGTAGTAATGACTCATAGATATGAGGTTGTTTGATAAGTCCGTGTAAAAATAAAAACTGCTTCATTTTTTTGAATAAATCGTTTTTTATTTTTCAACATAGTCTCCTTTTAGGCTTATACACTTCATCCAACGCTGCTCTAGTTTGTTGATCCCTTCCGAATAATAGGATTTGTCCAAGTCTGTAATATAGTCATTCGTTCCTTCAATCACCTCCTCGTTCGAATAAAATCTTTTTCCCGCGAGCCATTTCTTCATATTAGGGAACAAATAATAGTCCGATGGAGCCAAGTCTGGAGAATAGGGGGGATGTGAAACGATTTGGAACCCTATTTCCATTAGTTTTGCGGCCACAACTGCTGAGGTGTAAGCTGGTGCGTTGTCGTGATGAAAGAGGACTTTTTCGTGGGCTAATCGGGGACGTTTTTCTTGCAACTCGGTTTTCAAAAGATCCAATAACAATGAATAATATGCACCTGTAATGGTTTTACCCTTTTCCAAATAGTCGATAAGGATTATTCCTTGCGAATCCCAAAAGACAGTCGCCATAACCTTCCCGGCCGAAGGAATTGTCTTCGCCTTTTTCGAAGCAGATTCCCCCTTGATAACCCATTGTTTAGACTGCTCTTTTGTCTCAGGAGTGTAGTGATGTATCCATGTTTCATCTACAGTGATGAAACGACGCTTAAAGTCCTGCGGATTTCGCTGAAACAGCTGCAAACCGTTCTTGCAACACTTCACACGACCTCGTTTTTGGTCGATCGTGAGCAATCGCGGTACCCACCTGGCGGATAGCTTTTTCATGTCCAAATGTTGGTGCAAAATATTATGTACTCGTTCACACGAGATGCCTACAGCACTATTAATCTCACGCACTTTCACTCTTCTGTCATCCATCACCATATCATGGATTTTATGAATGATTTCTGGAGTGGTGACCTCAACAGGGCGTCCAGAACGTTCAGCGTCTTTTGTGCTCATATGGCCACTCCGAAAATTTTGAAACCACTTATAAACCGCACTAATCGAAGGTGCAGAGTCACCATAATGTTTATCAAGCTTCTGTTTAGTCTCCTGAGGCGTTTTGCCTTTAATGAAGTAGTGTTTAATCAACACGCGAAATTCTTTTTCGTCCATTATTTGACAATCACTCGATTTCCTTGATTCCAACGATTGTCAAACACAAAGGAATAGACCGATATGGCTGAAACTTGATGTGTGTTCTCCCAAAAGGTGCTACTAATTAAAAATATCCTCGATATGCACCAGTGGTGCCATCTTTCAGAATTTACAAGGACTTATCAAACGATCCCTCGTGCATAGATACTTTTGTAAGAAAATTAGAGAATCCTGTTTTTGTTATAAAAAGAAATCACATCATTTTCTATGTTATATTCTTTTTTAAAAATAATGTTTATAAAATAACAGTAATTATTATAAAATAGTAAAATATGTAAACTGATATCAAAAAATATATCGTAATATACGCACTATTCTGCTTGATTAGAAATACACTGATGAAGTTTATTTCGTCTCTAATAAATATTCTTTACTGAATTAATTTTAAATATTCAGATTAACTTCTGGACCAGAAATGTTATTTATGTTGATGTAATAGGCTATAGCAACAGTTATAGAGTTATTACTATAATATTTGAGAGAAAGTGGTAGTATTATATAATAAAATGAAAAATTTATAAACGACCTAATTGTTTTTGGATTATATAACGAATTTTTATGCATTCTAAGTGCTTTTATTGAAATAGTAATACAGTTTTTTTTTACAAAATGATATTAATATTATTGTGTTTCAATTTAATAAATAATCTGTAGTTTTCATTTAATAACAGTACTATGTTTATTAAAGGAAATAGTACGACAAAATATAGATAAAAGCTATATTATTTGTTTTGGCATTGCAACAAATTCAATTTAATACAAATTATCTTTCACTGTCAACATCACAACATTTTATAATAGTGTTCAATAATAACTTATTGTTCGTTATATCCGTTATTTCTCTTTATCACTTCTAAAATTTTACAAGAAATTATATAATGCACTGCTCTGGCGATAACTGTATGATCTATATATTGAACTGTAATTACGAACTTGAACTTATTGAATACTTTTATAAAAACCTTTTAGTGTTACGGATGAGTGATTCATTTGTGTTAAAGTCAATTTTTCATAGTATTAAAACAAAAGTAATCTTGTGATGCTGAAATAAATGATTAAAATTTTAGGTTAAAAGATATATTTGAACGTTTAATAAACAAATCAATATTTTAAATTTGTTATATTCTTGGTTATACAAAATGATTCCTATCAATATACAGCAATACCTTGTATAGCACTATTCTGATTAGAACGGTTTCACTGTAGTATGGTTTGAAATTTCCAAAAAAATAATTATGTGCATGTACATATTATACTCATTGCATGCGCAGTTCTAGTTTTGTGGTCTTTTTCTATTAGTTTTCGATTCGTAACTTTAGAGCAGGCGTCGGAAACCTATGACCCGCGGGTCACCAAGTGACCCATTTGATAATTTAAAGTGAGCCACTTGAGTTCCGCAAATAACTATAATATATAAAAATAAATTATCAAACAAATTCTTCAAAATTAATATTATTTGAAACTGACATAAAAATTAAAATATTTCTTTTCTTTCCTTTGTTAAAAATCCAATCTGATAAAAAATATATCCATGAAAGCAATCTAAATATGTTCTTAAGTTGAATTTTGAACATTAGAAGTGAATTTGAAAGTAGATTTCAAAGTTTTAAGAAGTATGGTGAAATGTTTACATTTATAATAAAGTCCGACGAAATAGACGAAAATATTTTAGATTTTCAGTATTTTGAATATCTTAAAATTGATAATTTAAATTTAGAAATGATTGATTTTAAAAGTTCAACGTTGTGGGCGGATAAATTCAATACATTGCGGAAAAATTTATAAAAAACGGAAGATAATCATCTTCTTATGATATCAACGTGTTTGGCATCACTTCCTACGAAGTTTTCATCTTTGAAAAAAATTAGTTTTGCCATTTTGTCCGCGTTCGGTTCTATTTATAAATACGAGGAAATATTTTCACACATGAAATTTTTTTAAGTAAGAACAGGAACAGCTTAGCTACCGAAAATTCAGACGCTTGTATTTGTCTCAAGGTGATTAATTATAAACCAGACTTGACTAAATTTACATCACAAATTCAGCATCAGAGGAACCATTGAAAACGAAGAGAACGTTTATAAATAAAGTTTATAAATTAATGAACTAAAACTTGACAATTATATTTGTTTTTATAATAATTACAATTATAATTTTGAATTTTTATGTTTTAAAAGCATCTTGTGATTATTTTCTCAATAAAATTTATCTTATTACTCACTTAAAGACTGTTTTAAAATAAAAATACCACTGACCCGAAACGGCTTCTTCATAATCACATTTTCGCTGATTTTGATCCGTAGCCAAAAAAGGTTGCCGACGCCTGCTCTAGAGTATAGTCGATTTTTTGATAATTAAATTTAAATTTAAAATGTATGTAAAATGAATATATAAACCCCTTGGTTTTGTTTTGTTGATACATACAAACATTTGAATATATTACCCTCATTTATTTACTAAAAAACTGGGGAAAAATTATTTGGAACCAATTAACGTTTTTTATATTTAGTTAATATTTCGATTAGTCCGGTTTCAAATAGTCCGGCAAATCAGTGAAATCGATTAGCCATGCTATGCGAGATATTCCTGTATTTTAAAATGATTTTTTAAAAAATGGTGTACATTATATTATACAAAAAATAATGAAAAAGAATTTTTTTCTCGTTTTATATATATACGAGTATATATATATATATATATATATATATATATATATATATATATATATATATATACACAAGATCGTTTGATAAGTCCGTGTAAATTGCGAAAGATGGCACCACTGGTGCATATCGAGGATATTTTTAATTAGTAGCACCTTTTGGGAGAACACACATCAAGTTTCAGCCATATCGGTCTATTCCTTTGTGTTTGACAATCGTTGAAATCAAGGAAATCGAGTGATTGTCAAATAATGGACGAAAAAGAATTTCGCGTGTTGATTAAACACTACTTCATTAAAGGCAAAACGCCTCAGGAGACTAAACAGAAGCTTGATAAACATTATGGTGACTCTGCACCTTCGATTAGTGCGGTTTATGAGTGGTTTCAAAATTTTCGGAGTGGCCATATGAGCACAAGAGACGCTGAACGTTCTGGACGCCCTGTTGAGTTCACCACTTCAGAAATCATTGATAAAATCCATGATATGGTGATGGATGACAGAAGAGTGAAAGTGCGTGAGATTAATAGTGCTGTAGGCATCTCGTGTGAACGAGTACATAATATTTTGCACCAACATTTGGACATGAAAAAGCTATCCGCCAGGTGGGTGCCGCGATTGCTCACGATCGACCATAAACGAGGTCGTGTGAAGTGTTGCAAGAACGGTTTGCAGCTGTTTCAGCGAAATCCGCAGGACTTTAAGCGTCGTTTCATCACTGTAGATGAAACATGGATACATCACTACACTCTTGAGACCAAAGATCAGTCTAAACAATGGGTTATCAAGGGGGAATCTGCTCCGAAAAAGGCGAAGACAATTCCTTCGGCCGGGAAGGTTATGGCGACTGTCTTTTGGGATTCGCAAGGAATAATCTTTATCGACTATTTGGAAAAGGGTAAAACCATTACAGGTGCATATTATTCATTGTTATTGGATCGTTTGAAAACCGAGTTGAAAGAAAAACGTCCCCGATTATCCCACAAAAAAGTCCTCTTTCATCACGACAACGCACCAGCTCACACCTCAGCAGTTGTGGCTGCAAAACTAATGGAAATAGGGTTCCAAATCGTTTCACATCTACCCTATTCTCCAGACTTGGCTCCATCGGACTATTATTTGTTCCCTAATATGAAGAAATGGCTCGCGGGAAAAAGATTTTATTCGAACGAGGAGGTGATTGCAGGAACGAATGACTATTTTACAGACTTGGACAAATCCTATTATTCGGAAGAGATCAACGAACTAGAGCAGCGTTGGATGAAGATCTCCTTCCGCCTTTGTTCACTATGATGGAGGGAGATACTTGCCAACCTAATATATCTCTTCAGAAACTTTCTACATCACCGATTCAATGTCTTTCTTATTCAATAATTTTTCCATCATTTTGTATCGCTTTTTCATAATTTTAATTTTCTTTCTTTTTTTAATACTTGTAGGAAGAATATAAAATTTGTATAAATATTTTAAATTCAATATACGTTTCTTAATTTCATCGATTTTTCGATATATTTAATATGGCTGACGTATTGACTGTGTTGAAAGATTTTTTATAACCTACAAATCCAAGAAAGAGGGGTAATTGATGTTCATTGTATCGATTAATGACATCCTTTACTACTTTAATGCCATTCGTTTTGATAAATCCGCTTTTAAATCCTACTTGTTTACGTATCTGAGTGAAATCCAGCTGTCTTTATTATCCCTCTTGAAATAATTATGGTGAATATTTGGATATTGTAAGAAATAAACTAACTGATCGATAGATCTTAAAATATTTTTTGTTCCCTATTTTATGAATAATAATTACTGTGGTTTCATTTTATTTATTTAGTATTATTCTTTTCGAATACAGTATGTATATATAATATATATATATATATATATATATATATATATATATATATATATATATATATATATATATATATATATATATCATATCATATACTACTACGAAAGCCACAATGAATAACATTCATTGGTGTTGGTCATATTCACCACGCTGAGTTTGGTTTTTCTTTTTTATTCGGTACGTAATTCTCGACAGTTATTTTTTTTAGGTTGTCGGCCTTAATGCTCAACCCTCGACTCGAAAACGATGAATCGAACGCAATCTCCCGCATGACGGTGATGCTAACCACTGTACTACCCAGTCGGTATATATATATATATATATATATATATATATATATATATATATATATATGTATACATTTGTTTCAATTTTTCTCTTACTTATTTCTTATGTAATAACATTTTTATGAAATTTAATTGATTTTTTTTAATTTATTCATTTATTATTTTTATTTGCTCTTGTGATATGTTATGTACCTATGACTCGAGTCTATTTAATCTGTATTAGTAGTTGAACGAGTTGAATTTAATAGTTTTAAACAGGATAATCGATCGTTCTCGATGGATATTTTAAGTTCTCTGACGGGTGTTTCTTCTTAGTAATTCACCCTGTTTTAAACTTCCTTCTTATCTCAAACATCTTAATCTACATAAATTATGAATTAAGAGGTCGACACTTAAGCGTATTTATGTTGAAAAGGGTACGAGGAAAGTAAAGTTTGTAGAACTTTGTGTTATTTGTTGTTAATAAAAGTTGTGATCCTGTTTTAAAGAAAATTGTAAATGAATCATAAGTGTGTACTTTGTAATGGTTATATTATTATTATTTTTTTGTTATTTTTAACAATAGTATTAAATTTTGTAGTAAAGTGAGATATTACAGTTGAGTATATTATATAGTTTTGATATAAATGTTACAAATATTTATATAAAAAAGGGTCATTCGAAATTATTTAAAAATTAATGTTTATAATTTAAATGAGAGAATAGAATTTAATTTTTATACCTGCCATTTTATAAAAAAATAGCATATCTGTTTCGAAATGTTTTTTTCTAATACTGTATTTTTTAACTTTTAAAAATTCATAAATATATTATCTCATTGTAAGTTTTGTATAATAAAAAAATAATTGTATAATAATTTTTAATAGTAATTTTAATACTTTCTATATATTGTATTAGAATAATATTGTAATGATATTATTTTTAAATTATTTTTATATGTTAAAAATACTATTACTTACCCGTTCACTACCAGAGTCACATATATGTGACGACCTGGTTTTCTTACCTGGGCCCGAAGTCACAAATATGCGACGAGTGTTCATTATCAATTTATGATAACTGTTTGTACCAAATCGTGCTGCAAACAGATGGGTTATGTTGAAAAACAATAAAATAGATACAGTATGTTATTGGCATGCCAAAAATTACATTTAATAACGTTTTAATCATTTAAAACGTTATAAATACACCGCAAAAAATTAATGACAATTTGGTATCATATTTAAATAATAAAACGTCTAGGCTGTGGTGGCTGTTTTCTTCTGAAGTCTTGCTAGCGAACGGATTAAATATAGTAGATTATTAAAAAAAAGTAACTAAATAATATTAACCCATTACCTTCAAAATTTGTTTTTATATTTTTAGTGTATAAGGGTTGAAAATGGAATTAGATAATGGAATTTAGGTTACTTTAATTATATATTTTAAAAATAGTTATGTTTTAACATTTTTTATTGATACCTATTTGGGGCTCATGTAATTTCCAGTTACAAAAATTGTGAAAAAACAAAAAGTATTATAAACACAAGAAAAACTCATGTTCTATGCCAAACAGGAAAGCATTCGACATGTAGTCCTATATTACATTTTCTACACTGCTTGTGTACATTTGTGCCACATATGGCACATTTCCTTTGTTTTCCCTCACAGGTCCTTTTCAATACATGTCCAATTGGATCAAATATAACACCTTCAGGTACAAGGCTTTTCCTTGTTATGCTTGAACTGGGTCTTCCAGTGACTTAAGGATTGGATAATGATTATTTTTTCATATATGTTCTTGCAATATTGCGTCTGAAGTCTAATAACGATATATTTTCATTCAAAGTAGTATAAAGAGCATAGGCGTTAACAACAGCAACTTCAATGGCATTTGTAAAAAGAGGAAAATACCATATCTTACCTCTAAATTTAATGCGATACTTTTGGACATTTCAGTCCAGCTTGTCAACCCCACCCATATTTTATTATATTGCCTTACAATGTTTGGTCTATCCACTCGACATTCTTTCTTTTCTTTCTTAGAATATCTTTTCACTTTTTCTAAAGGTTATAGTCCTAATTAATTTGACAGAACTTTGACGCAGTTATTGTCATTCCAAATCAATGCAAAAATTTTATTACTTTCATCATAACAATAATCGTATGCTCCACGTTCTTCTTTTTTCATTATGTTATCAGATTTCAAGGGACTCTTATTCATTCTACCGTACTGTTCCAGTCGCCTTTATATTACGTTCTTTCAATTTCAATAATAATTCAAAGCTGGTAAAGAAGTTGTCGAAAAATATTTCATATTCTAATGCAGGGATTCCCAACCTCGTGCCCGCGGGCGCCATGGCGCCCGTGGACCGATTTGTATGCGCCCGGCACTATTCGACCGCGACAGAATTTTTTTCATAAACACTAACTTGAAAAGAAAATATGAAGAGAGATTTCTGCAGTTTACAAATATCGAGCCAATTATCTCCTTCTGTATCAATCCTTTTATTTGCCAAATAAATGTAATGGAACTAGCCGCATGTATTGCAGATCTTGTTCAGGGGAAATCAGAAGAACTAGAGTTAGAAATTTTGGACCTTAAGAATGATATTTTGCTAAAATCCTTAATATCAGAGGACTTATGGAACATAGTCGACCAAGAAAGGTTCCCATTTTTGAAAAAAGCGGTATATAAAATCAAATCGTTTTTCGGGTCAACGTATTTATGCGAATTGTTGTTTTCAAACATGAATTTAATAAAATCACGATATAGATCTCGACTCACCGATGAGCATCTTTATAATTGTTTGCTAACAGGATTATCGTCATACTCTCCTAATTACGAGGCACTGGCCAATGAAATGCAATGCCAAAGATCACACTGACAGATTGATATTTTTTTAAATGTTTTCTTTTATGTTTTTTTAAATGATTTCTTTGTATGTGTGTTTTTTGTTTACTTTGTATTACGTTTTGTATGTACGTTTCTTTGTGTGTATGTAATTTGCACAATAATTTTATTATTTTGAAATTATTTTTGTTTATTATTTTTTATCCTTGGTCAATTATAAATATCCTTAAAAATAGCTGGTGCCCGCCGCCCTACCGATATTTTAGAATGCGCTCTAGGGTATAAAAAAGTTGGGAACCCCTGTTCTAATGTATACTGCAGAAAAGAACTATTGTCGTTAAAATGCACATTTCTTTTTATTTATAAAAACCTGTGCTTTGGCATACAGTTTCTAACGCAGATAAGATTCAGATCTTCATTTTCAGACCAGTATAATACTGCCTCGAAAACCGCAAAAGTAAAAAAAAAACTATGAATTACTAAAATACTTAAATATTATCAAATTTATATCATAACATATTCCATGAGCCCCAAATGGGGATCAATATATTTTATAGTGTATTTTTTATAATAAGTATTATATATACTTATAAATTATTGTGCTATCAACTAAAAGGATGTGTTAGTAGTCTCACACACGAATCTGCCAAAAAAAGCAAAAAAATATGAACAAAAAGTTTACTAGAAAACAATGTAAACATTAAAACATCATTTTACCGCATCGGTTATAAATTTATATATCAAATACTTTTACAAGTTAGGCAACATTAAAACAAAAATAATTTTGAAAACTAGAAGATATGTGTTTTTAACGAATACAAATTTTATTTAATATAATCCTATTTTAAGTGAAAAAATAAATAAAATATTCAAATCTCCATTTGGGGATCATGGAAGCGAATGGGTTAATTGAACCAAACAATCAAAATAAGTAATATTATGACATATTCTTTAACTAGAAGTATTATAGAAATAATACAAATAGTAAATGCACATATTCTTACTCCTAAAAATTGGATTGTGGGAAAAAAAATTTTGTAGAAATAGATGAGTATTTTACTTTTTATTTTATTTAAAATATTTCTCCTGATAAATGTTAGACATTGAAAATATAAAAAAGTTTTTTTTTATATATAAGGTTCAGTTTTTTTTTTCAGGAATTCTATGTACATTTTAGTAAAAAAATACGCTATACAACATAAACTAACGTAATAGTATCAATAAATGAGCAGGACTATTGTTTTTTTTACTAGAATTATAAGTACAAAATATTTTTATTATTGATATGTCTAATATCTAATTACATAATTCATTTATCGAATTTATTCTCTTTTTTTTCTCGTATATAAAAAGAAATGGATAAACTAAAAGCCTATCCTCGTAAAATAATCGTATGGGAATTGGTCCACATGCGCATGTTGTTTACAAAAGATATGATAACATTCAAATGTGTTCATACGGATCGCTGCGTGGCATCGAATAGAAAAAATTCAAATCCAAAACGAGGGTAAAAATTGGCACGCGAAATGCAAGAGCGTCGAACTGTAAAATCCGTTCCATCGAAGCACCACGCACGTTCATTTACACTTATATGAAATCTTGATACCACTCCGGTGTGTTTGTTTCCGGTTGACACATACAAATAGATCGATTCTTTGATTAACGATTGGCAGTTTATTTCGTGTACAATATTACAGCTATTGTCAATGAAAATAATGAAATATCGTTGTTTTACTTATCATGCTTTTAGTAAGAATCGGAAAAAATGTTTATATAAATAATAATTTATATTAAAATAAAAATGAGAAGTGTCGTCAGGAATATATTTTTTTGTATTAAAAAAACTAAAAGTAAATAATTATAATATGTTAAAAAAAGTATTATTTTAAAATCATATTTTTTAAAAACTATTTAATTTATATTGCATATTTCACAATTCATAGAAAAATAAAATCCTTATAGTTCTAACTTATGAAATATTAATAAACGTTCAAACACTTGATGAATTTTTCATAAAGCATGGATTTAATAAAATGTTATTAAATTCACTAGGATGCAGTGATATAATAAATATCAATTTAAGGTATATTAATATTTAAAATGGCTGTTTTACATTATTTTAAGAAATATTTATAATACATATTTTATTACATTTCTTAAAAATATAATAGTGAAATATTTCCAAAAATTTTATATTTCAAATTTAAATATTAAAAGATTTATATATTGTATATATATATATATATATATATATACATACACACACACACACACACACACACACACACACCCGTCCCTCAATTTACGCGGAGTATCCGTTCCACGTGGATTTGTTTTACTCGAATGAAAATCGCATAAATTGAATCTGTCACTGCAATAGAAAAATATTGGAAATAAAAGCTAGTAAAGTTGTAAAAACACATATTTACTTCACATAGCTTAACAAAAAAATAATGACGTTTTATAAAACAAAAGTAGATAAATTTTATTCGGTGTCACTATCGCTACTGTAATTCAAAACAATCTACCTTTTATATATTTATAGTATGCTTTTATACGTTCAAGTAAGAATTTGCGTCACTCTGATATATAATAAATTCCATGAAAAATTATATAAAATGAAATCTATCTGACAGAGTTATATGTAATACATTACATTCTTAAGGATAGTCACACAGGAAGAGCATGCGTCATCGAACACGTGCCAAAATATTGAATATTATACCGTTCTCAAAACAAATCATATAAACACATCATATATAGGTCACCCACATTTGTCTTATTTGGACATTACTTCTATTATAAACAAAATATCTTAATGACGCGAATCAGAGGTTTCTTTATTAGATAAGACACTCTGCGACATCAGTTCTGATCTGAATGTTGAATGAACAACACCAAAACTGAAATTGTAACAACAACAATTAGAACTCCTCAAGTCATTGTTGTTGATTGATGATTATTGATTGTTAACAAATATCACTGTTAAACACTGTAAAAACGCTGTAATTGATCAAAAAATAAATAAGTATATTTTAAAAATTGTGTTACAATCATTTAAAATAAAACTACCGTGTATAAAAAGTGCCGCGTAAATCAATACCGCGTAAATCAATACCGCGTAAATCAATATCCCATAAAAAAAGTCCTGCGTAAATTGAGTGTATATATATATATATATATATATATATATATATATATATATATATATATATGTATATATATATATATATATATATATATATATATATATATATATATATATATATATATATATATATATATATACGTGGTGTGTGCGTGCGTGTATGTGTGTGTATTTATTGCCTGAATGGATTGGAAGAGAAAAAAATTGATCTGTTAAAGTGGAAAATTTTGTGAGGCTTTCATTTAGCAATGGATTGCGAGGGGCTAATTCTGGTGTGTGGATATATATATATATATATATATATATATATATATATATATATATATATATACATATATACACATATTAGGGTGTTATTGAAAGTGTAAAAACATATTTTTGCATAAAATATGTTTAATTTGTCTCAACACTTATTTTCCCATGTCGGCCATTAGTGGCGACATTGAAACGCACCTTATAGACTATGTCGGCCAATAGTGGTGACAGGAAAAATAATTGATATTAATTAATTAATTTTCTTTTTTTATCATTATTTTTATATTTCATGGAAAAGTTTTTTTTTCATTATTTTTTAATTTTGGTCCACAGCGGTGAACGGTCTTGTTGTTTACATGAAACTAATGATAATAACAAATGTTTTAATCGTCAATATATAGAGATTGAATTTGTGGGAACACGTTTGTTAACTTAGTGCTAATTAAAAATTATTTCAATTAATGTTATTTATATGATATTAATTTATAACATAATAAAAAGATTTTTTTTCCTATCAATATATAAAATAAATAATATAAATAAATATTATACATGTTTTTTTATATAACATTGAAACAATACTATGTAAATTTTATTTAATTTTATGATCAAAAACCGATATTGAGATAACAATTTCACTCAAATTAACAATTAATATTTCCACCTTTGTGTGTGATGACGGCGTGTATAGTTCTTTATACTTTTGAACAGATTTAGTAATGATCCAACTGAAATAGTATTTCATTACTGCTGAAGTTTTTTCTGGAAAAATTATAGGTTATAACGATAATGTAATTGAATCCTTTTATCTAAAATTGATGTGAGATGTACAATTATATTGAAACCTTAGATGTTTAATTAAGATCATTATATTGTGAAAGATAAATAATCTTATATTCACAGTTCGTCATTCTGGGTATCTATAGGACTCACTTTCAAAGTTCTTATCTCTTGATCGATTTTTGTAACCATTGCTGTATAGTTCATTTGGTTATTGTGTCAGTTACAAATGCTCTGTTCATATTTCTTGTTTCCTCAGTTTTGCTATTTCCAAGTTCACAATCGAAAGGAAGAAATATATATTTTTGATTAATTTTCATATTTTCAAAACATTTTTTACTGTTTACTTATAATGAAATTTGGAATAAAAATAATTTCATAATTCGATTCAGTAATAGTTATACTGTAATACCAAACTTAACTTGTTCATCTTGTAAGCAACTTATATTATAAAAATCATAACCAATTTCTCTGTACTTCGAAGTTCGCAATTTCATATCTAAAAAATAAATATTTCAATAACACTGTTTTCTTGAATTTGTTATATATATATATATATATATATATATATATATATATATATAAGTGTATGTGTACGTGATATTATATATAGGTCAGACAATTAAGTCCAATGCGAATAAATTTTTCTCGGCCTGTGGTAACACTGAAAAACCTGTAACTCCGCCACCGTAATAGCAGATTTTCATCTCTCGATTGAGATTATGACCACCCTCGTACGATCATTTCTTCGCCAGCTGTTTAGTGTTTTGTAACAACGCGCGAGTAGTGCATGTCACGAAAATGGAACATCGATATATATGAATGAACATCGCTCAAGATTGTCTCGAGCAGGTTGAAAGTGATCCGTGTACTCTTCTCGATCGAGTTATTACTGGTGATGAAAGTTGGTTCTTTCAATATGACCCCGAAACTAAACGACAAAGCCAACAGTGGCTGTCTCCTGGAGACACCAAGGCCAAAGAAGGCGAGAATGAGCAAGTCCAAAGTGAAAACCATGTTGATTTGCTTCTTCGACAGCCTCAGGAGACTAAACAGGTTCACAAAGAGTTCGTACCACCTGGACAAACCGTAAATCAAGTATTCTACCGCAATGTGCTCGAAAAATTACGTTCTGGGTGCTCAGAGTGCGTCCAGAGATCGCCATGATATGGTTCTGCATCACGACAATGCTCCTTGTCACAGTGCGTTCAGTGTCTCTCATAATTTTGGCGTCAAAAGGCATGAAAACGTTATCCACAAGATGGGTGCCCTATTCACCGGACATGTCAGGTCCTGCGAAGTTTTTCTTATTGCCCCCATATCAAAAAAATCGTCAAAGGTCGACATTTTGACTCTGTTGAAGATATGGATAGAATCTGTGACTCCTGGTACTCGGAGAGCAGTCTAAACAATGGGTTATCCAGGGAATTGTTACGAAAACTGGAAAACTCGCCGGGAATAAGTGTATGGGATGCGGAATAATCTTTATCGACTACTTTGAAGGGGATCGCAGCGATGTGCATATTAATTTTTAAATATCGTTTGATTTTTGAATTTTGTCACATTACTTAATTGTCTGACATCGTATTATTATTTATATAGTTTTTATATATAATGGAAAAAAGTTGCAATAACAAATAAATATAAAGTTTTGTTCCTAAAAAAACATTGAAAAATTCTGTTCGAAAAATTGCAGAACAGAATTTTTATTTTCTCATTGGACAAAAATGGATTATTTCTGTCAAAATCTAGAAGTATGACATCTTAGACGGAATTGTTATTTAAAAAATTTATTATATATTTTTGTTTTAGATACTTATTTACAATATATATATATATATATATATATATATATATATATATATATATATATGTATATGTATGTATGTATTACGTAGTAAAAAACTATCATTGGCTTTATTATTAACGAACAATCCACGCACAAGTCATACACGAGTGAATCAAGATCGAAAACAGAAAGAATCCATTGGCAACAAAATAGTTTTATCGAATTTTCAACAATAGAATTCAATTTGATAGTAAAAAGGTTGCCTAGTTTTTTATCGTGAGTTTGCGTTATTGCAAGACAAGCAGAAGAAACTGTGACAGTTTGATTTCTTATATCGCACTCAGCTGAAATATGTTTTCTGAATCACGAATTTAGTAAATTAGTATTGTTTACACTACTGAATGAATATATATATATATATATATATATATATATATATATATATATATATATATATATATATATATAAGAATAACTGTTTGACTTCAATTTTTATAATTTTACGATTGTTTCGAAATAAAATAAAATTTTGAATTGCTGTTCAAATAAATATTTATTATTGTTACTATTTCAAATATTATTTGAAGAGGTTTGTTTAAATAATCGTTTTTTTTGTGAAACATAATGTCAGTATTTCAAATAACCTTAATTCATACTTAAGAACATTATTATTTAAAAAACGTCTTTTATAAATGTCACAACAAAAAAGAAAAACTTTTATCACAAGAGAATTATATTGTTAGACGGTGTGAAAGTAATAGGATTCATAAAATAAATAAATAAATACACATTCGAAAGTAAAATGTACGACGACATGAAATTATTACCGTTGATCTTTTTCCTTTATTCTCTGTCTATTGTATAAGACTTTTAAACTGTTTCCGCATTTTTCAACAACTCATTCCACTATAAAGTACTTTCGTTCTTTATTTTGTGCTATCTCTTTTTGTATCGCTTGAGAGAGATGCTATCGGGGAAAAACGTACAGATAACGTAACAGACACGTACGAAATGGAGCGGACGACCAACCGCCTGAGAAACGGTCTTAAGTTCAACTTTGCTGTAGGTCCAGCTATGTAATTCATATAAATGTATCTATTACACTATATTCTCTTCTTTAAAAAACATATATAAACTTTATTACCGAACTAAAAAATTGCACGAATTCAAGATAATTTATATCGTCGACAGTTACATACGGATAAATGGATATTTTTTGAGACGAGAAATAAATGAACCCTGTAAATATTTCATACTTATGTAAATTTAAATATATATATATATATATATATATATATATATATATATATATATATATATATATATATATATATAGGGTCATACAAATTTAATGCTCAGATTTGTATTTTATTAAAAAGAAACTGTATAAATGTTTCCCTATATAGCACCCTATACACATGTTTCTTTTTAATAAAACACAAATCTGGGCGTCACATTTGGATGACCTTACATATATATATATATATATATATATATATATATATATATATATATCTAGTTTTCTTCTGTGACAATGTCTAATCAACGTATTGTTTTTTCCTAATGGAATCATACCTCTAATATCACAAGACTTAATTAATGGTCAGTAAGTGCTTATTGTTCATATTTTTCTTTATATTATATGTAATTCCATACCAATTCCATTATTTTTCGATAGATTCTGATTACATAAACTCGTATATAAAAATGGATAATATTAATTATTAAATATTTGAACATTACTTTAGTTCTACGAAAATGAATTATTTCTTCAGTACTGCACTTTTTCGTAAAGTTCTCTATAAATACATATTGTTTACTTTATTTGTTTATACAGGCGTATAAATAAATACATGTTTCGATGACCAAGCAGTTGTATTATAAAATCTAGACTATTTCTTGATTAAAACTCAATTATATATTATTTTAACTCCATTAGACTCATTTCTAAGAGTGGTTGACTCTTTCTTTTTCAATGCGTATATAAATATCTGTATATGTTTTTTTTGTCTATATCTGAATATTCTGTTACTTTTAGGTCAAGAAATGCTATTTATTGTTTTTTTAGATGTTTTATATACAGAATTTATTAGGTGGTGTATTATTAAATGTCAGATTATTATATCGAAAATAATATAAAAATCCGATATTTCATATAACATAACCTAATATATCTTTCGGATAAAACAATATTCTCATATTCATCTTCAATCAAGAGTATTTAAAAATATGCGAGCACTTATATGCATATGTATGTGTGTATATGGGTATAAATATATATATATATATATATAAATATATATATATATATATATATATATATATATATATATATATATATATATATATATATATAAAGAGAGAGAGAGAGAGATAGTCATCCAAATGTGACGCATGACTTGTGTTTTATTAAAAAGAAATATGTGTATAGGATGGTGTATAGAGAAAAATATTTATTGTTTTATTTGTTTCTTTTTAATAAAATACAAATTTAGCCGTCACATTTAGATTACCTATATATATAAATATATATATATATATATATATATATATATATATATATATATATATATATATATATATATATATATAGACTGGGTAGCACAGTGGTTTACATCACCGCGTGTCATGTGGTAGATTGCGTTCGATTCCCAGTCGGAGAGTCCCTCATTTTCGAAGGTTGAGCATGAAGGCAGACAACTTCATCTTGTAAAAAATAATTGTCGAAAAGTTAAGGGAGTAAACCCCGAAAAAAAATCTTCATCAGTCCGCCTGGTCAGTGTGATGAATATGACCAAATACCAGTGAATGGTAGCATTCATTGAGGCTTTCGACCAGTAGTGGATTAATAAAGGCTTTATGATGTGATGTGATATATATATATATATATATATATATATATATAAGTATCTCCCTTCCGCTTTTTTTTTTTGTACATAGCTGCGAAATTCAAAAGACCAGAAGGCGGAAGGGAGATATTTGCCAACCTAATATATATAAAGAATTAATGAAACATGTATTAAACTTTTAGGAAATATTTATGTATAGAAATGTTACATTCTCTGAACAAGAATATAAAAAAAAAAACAAAAAAAAACTGAAAAATTTAATTTTATAAAAAGAATGATGAGATAGGGCAATAGGTTATCAACAAAATTATTTACAACTGCGTGAGCAGAAGTCTTTAAGAGACTTAACTAATAATTTGAATGAACAAAAATAAAAAGAGATTCTTAGATACTTAACCCGTTTGCTATCAGGGCCTGAGGAGAAAAATCGCCTCCAAAGCCCAGACGTTTTATTATTTAAATATGATATCAAATCATCATTAATTTTTGTGCGATGTATTTATAACGTTATAAATGAGTGTAATTAGTAATTTTACAAACCGACACACATATGTGACACTGAGCTATAGATAGTAAATTCCTTTTGCAGGCCACGCGTCACATATATGTGACACATTTAATTAAAAGTGGATGAATTAATTCAAACGCAAACCTTTAAATATTATATCTCAATGTACGAATAAATGGACTTATTTTACTATCAAAAACAAACTGCTTAATTTGTAATTAATGAAAGTGGTAAAAGTCCATTTGTAGCTTAAAAAAATCGGTTATTTTCTTTAACAATTTTATAAATTATTTTTACATAATAAAATTTAACAATTTTATAATTTTAAAAACATAACCTGAATTTTTTAACGTTTCTCAATATTTTTTAATTCATTCTAACGCAAATCTTTAAATATTTTAATGTATGAATAAATGGAGTTATTCCACTTTCCATTTGGTCATACTCATCACGCTAGCCAGGCGACTTTTTGAGGATTTTTATTCAGGGTTTACTCCCTTAGGTGTGTTGCCTTTACCTTCAGCTAAGAGAGTCCTGCCTATCCTATTTAGAATACATTACAGTCCCAGGCCATCCTGACAATGTTAGCTCAATAGATCCTTTTCTTATCAGAGTTTTTTGACAGTTTTCTTTTACAAGATGAGGCTGTCATCCTCATGCTCAACCCTCGAAAATGAGGGACTCTCTAACTGGAAATCGAATGTAATATCCCGTATGACACGCGGTGATGCAAGCTACTATCCTATCCAGTCGACATATATATATATATATATATATAATTAGATGTACATTATTAATTTTGTCAAAGTTTTTTTATTAGAAGCTATCTTTATCTGTAATAAAAAAATGTAGTTGTTTCTGTTATTATTAAAAGGTGCTTTTGATTTATTATTTCAAGAAAAAAACTTATAGTCGATTGTTTTCGCAGTTTAACGAAAAAGAAGCCTAGAACCCTCGTGACATTTAAAAACACCTAAGTACCTAGTTGTAAAACTGAATGTTGTTTCGAACGACTTAAGATTAATTCCTGCGAGGTTTTACGTCGGTCGTAAACAATGAGATTAAACTGAACGTCCTACTGTACTGAATTTTCAACAGTTTACTATAAAACTTTAATTTTTATCCATTTGAAATCCTTTGAAGCATTAAACTAAAGGTCGAAAAGCGATACTACTTATTACGAAGAATCGTATTATTGATATATGGGCATTTATTCACTAAACGAACAAAACGCGTAAAATATCTAGAAATATATTGTTGTAACAATATTTATATGCTTTTTCGACCGATTTAATTACGGGCTGTTTGTAATTAACTGCTTTCGACCTTTTTTTCATTTAAAATATTACCATCCAGCGCAAAGCAGTATAATATTTTAATAGCGAGATTAATGTAAGGGAATATGAATATATTTTTAATTAGTAAAATTTTGGTTGAGAAATATATATATATATATATATATATATATATATATATACAATCATTAACTTCTTCCTACCCGCTACCAGATAAAGACCTCACCCAAAATTTTCCATTTCGACCGATTCAACACTTTTCCCTTCAAGTTCATTCCGACGAATGTTGTTATATTTCTACCTATGATTTTTTTTGGGGGGAATTGTTATATATCTATTCCCAATCAATAACTTCCTCTGTTGACGTTCATTTTTTTGTTATATGACTAGCTCATTTCCATTTTAAACTTTAAATTTGATAATCCATTATATTAGAATTATTAAATATACTGTGGATATTCCTATTTGATATCTTTAAGATTTTTGTAATTTAGAAACGTTTTATAGTATGGTGTAAGGTAAAATAAATTCGATTTACTATGTTTCCTATTTCACGAATTGATTTTTATCTTTTGGATATGCTTAATTAGAATTTTATTCTTCGTTAGTAATAATTGATCACGTCGTATTCATTTTTATTACATAGAAAATACTTTTCGCACGAACTGAAAAATTTTAATACAAGGATGACATTAATATTCACATTTAGATATAATATGTAATTATTGTATAGAGTAGAATTTTTTTATTGTATTGATGATTATATAACGAATTTCTAGCTGTTGAAATTTTATTTTGACATAAATTTTGAAGTTATTTAATATTTTTTTTATCTTAACGTAAATAAATTAAACGTTTGTGTTCGTTTCATTTGAATTTATATAATATGTATTGAAAAGTGTTTTTCCTTTCAATTGGAATAATTCTTTTTTTAATTTTATATCGATTATTGATATACAAATGTATTAATTACACATTTAACTAATATATATATATATATATATTTTGAATGATTTAAAAATAACTTTTAAAATATTGTTAAATCTCGTGTGTTTTATTATATACGAGGGTCGTTTGATAAGTATGGTGAAATAGTAAGAAAACTAAATTGAAAAAATTGGGTTAATTAATTAAATTTACCCATTCGCTACCACGATCCTCAAATGGGGATTTGAGTATTTTATTTTCTCACTTATAATAGGATTATATTAAATAAAATTTGTATTCGTTAAACACACATACCTTCTAGTTTTCAAAATTATTTTTTGTTTCAATGTTGTCTAACTTGTAAAAGTATTTGATATATAAATAAAGTATTTAATATAGAAACTGTATGCCAAAGCACAGGTTTTTAGAAATAAAAAGAAATTTGCATTTTAACGACAATAGTTCTATAATTGCCATGGAAAAGAAAGATAAGTTATTTAAAATTCGACCTGTGATTGACAAATTGAATTCAAATTTTAAAAAGTTTTGAATGTTTACACAAAATCTTTCAGTCGATGAGCAAATGATAAGATATTATGAACATCACTTTTTGAAACAATTTATAAGAGGAAAGCCAATCAGATTTGGTTTCAAACAATGGGTCATGTGCTACTCTGAATCTGGGTATTGTTTTAGTATGGATATTTATGATGGTAAATGCGAATAAGAACAAGTTGTGAGTGGTGTAGGAGCCTCTGTAATAATGAAGATGACTTCTTTTCTGCAGTATCTATCAGAATATGAAATATTTTTCGACAACTTCTTTACCAGCTTTGAATTATTATTGAAATTGAAAGAACGTAATATAAAAGCGACTGGAACAGTACGGTAAAATGAATAAGAGTCCCTTGAAATCTGATAACATAATGAAAAAAGAAGAACGTGGAGCATACGATTATTATTATGATGAAAGTAATAACATTTTTGCATTGATTTGGAGTGACAATAACTGCGTCAAAATTCTGTCAAATTATTTAGGACTACAACCTTTATAAAAAGTGAAAAGATATTCTAAGAAAGAAAAGAAAAAATGTCGAGTGGATAGACCAAACATTGTAGGGAAATATAATAAATATATGATTGGAGTTGACAACCTGGACTGGAATATCCAAAATTATTGCATTAAATTTAGAGGTAAGAAATGGTATTTTCCTCTTTTTACAAATGCCATTGATGTTGCTATTGTTAACCCTCATGCTCTTTATACTGCTTCGAATGAAAATATATCGTTATTAGACTTCAGACGCAATATTGCAAGAACATATATGAAAAAATAATCATTATCCAATCCTAAAGTCACTGGAAGACCCAGTTCAAGCATAACAAGGAAAATCCGTGAAGATGTTATATTTGATCCAATTAGACATGTATTGGAAAGTACCTGTGAGGGAAAACAAAGGAAATGTGCCATATGTGGCATAAATGTGCGCAAGTAGTGTAGAAAATGTAATACAGGGCTACATGTCGAATGCTTTTCTGTTTGGCATAGAACATGAGTTTTTCTTGTGTTTATAATACTTTTTGTTTTTTCACAACTTTTGTAACTGGAAATTACATGAGCCCCAAATAGGTATCAATAAAAAATGTTAAAACATAACTATTTTTTAAAATATATAAGTAAAGTAACCTAAATTCCATTATCTAATTCCATTTTCAACCCTAATACACCAAAAATATCAGAAAAAAATTTGACAGTTAATGGGTTAAACAATAAATAAATATACCATACTTATCAAACGATTCTTGTTTTTTAATATATAATCTTTTTTAATTAACAAAACAATGTAATCAATGTATATATATACTCATTTGAAATAATATTATCTAACTTTTTTTACTTTAGAAACACTAGAAACAGTATGAATTGAAACATGTTAAAATCCTTTTTACACAGAATTTAACTTTTTACATTTAATCCTTTATTTTTGGGTTCCTCAAATAAAGTTGTTTCTGTCGCCCTGAGGTTACATGTACGAGGTGTGATCAAAAAATAAGGTGAATTTTTATTTTTTTCAAAGAATATTTATTTATTCATCAATTTTTATTTTGTCCCCTTCAAAGTAATCCCCCTCGGATATAATGCACTTGTGCCAACGCTTTTTCCAATCCTCAAAGCATTTCAAAAATCATTTTTGTGATCTTGTTCAGCTCCTCTTTCGATGCCGTCTTTATTTCCTCAATCGTTGCAAAACGCCGTCCTTTCATGGGCCTCTTCAGTTTCGGGAACAAGAAGAAGTCACAGGGGGCTAGGTCTGGGGAATACGGTGCCTGCGGCATCATTAGTGTGTTGGTTTTAGCCAAAAATTCGCGCACAAGCAACGATGTGTGAGCAGGGGCGTTATCATGGTGCAAAAGCCAATTTTTGTTCTTCCACAAATTCGGACGTTTCTGGTGGATTGCTTCGCGCAAATTACGCATAACTTGCAGGTAATATTCCTTATTTACTGTTCTACCCTGTGGCAAGAACTCATGATGCACCACGCCCCTGCAATCAAAGAAAACTGTAAGCAAAACCTTCACATTTTATCGAACTTGGCGTGCTTTTTTTGGTCTTGGTGATCCGGAATGCCTCCACTGGGACGATTGAGTCTTAGTTTCGACGTCATAACCGTATACCCATGTTTCGTCACCTGTTATGATCCTGTCGAGTAAATCTGGGTCGTCGTTGACGTCATTCAATAGCTCTTGGGTGATTCTCATGCGACGGTTCTTTTGGTCGAAATTGAGCAATTTCGGAACAAACTTCGCTGACACACGTCTCATGTCTAAAACACCCGTTAAAATTGATTGGCACGAACCAAACGAGATGCCAATATCATCAGCAATTTCTCTAATGGTAATTCGACGATTCCCCAACACTATTTTCTTCACTTCTTCAACGTTCTCATCAGTTGTTGACGTGCTGGGGCGTCCAGAACGAGGTTCGTCGTTGGTGTCTTCTCGGCCTTCTCGGAAGAGTTTATACCACTTGTAAACATTTTTTTGGCTTAAAGTAGACTCATCGTATGCCACTTTCAACATTTCAAGTGTTTTGGAGCACTTGATTCCATTTTTCACACAAAATTTAATGCAAACTCTTTGATCCATGATTTTCGACAGCGGAAAATCGTGGAGCCTGCAAAACACTTCTAACTTTTATGCCTCTCACCAACAAACTAAACATGCTACATAGCTGAAATTTGGAACATATATTCGAGACGAGTGTACCAACATAACCAAATAAAAAAATCGAAGATCGAACGGATGTAGCCCGATAAATTTCAAAATTCACCTTACTTTTTGATCACACCTCGTATGTTAATAATGATGAACCAGTCAGTATTTATACACATATTAATGTTAGAAAATGCAATTATTTGTATAAATATTATGTCTTATACATGTTGCATTTAATGTATTTTTAAAATAACCAATTAATCGTTTTGGTGTCAATTTTGAAACTCTTGAAGTAAATCTTTGTGCAAATATGTATTTCATAATTATCTAAATTAATTGTTTCTACATTAATTAATGTGTAAAGACTAAAAACAATATAATGTAAATGATAATATAAGTAAAATAAATATGAAAATAAATAAATTATTCACATCTAACCCTATAAGATATTATAAAAATGCTCGAAAATCTATTTTTATTATTATTTCTTTCTGCTTAAAAACTGATGCACATTTTGATGAACACATATCATTGTCAGAGCTTTGCATTTTAAAAATCTAATGCAGAACTCTGATGTTGATAGTATGTTCTTCGAATTACGTATTAGCTTTTAAACAAATAACATTATTAGCTTTTGAACAATAAGTGATTTTTACACACATTTAAAAAATCTTATATTATTAGAAAGTAAGTAATTAATTTGTGTTAAGATAAATTTGCTATTGAAGAAAAAAATATAGTCATCCAAATGTGACATCTAGATATGTGTTTTATTAAAAAGAAACATGTATATAGGGTGGTGTATAGGGAAATGTGTGTATATTTTCTTTTGTTTCTTTTTAATAAAACATAAATCTAGGCTCCACATTTGGATGACCCTATATAATATCTAAATAATGACATTAAAGTCAATCTTAAGTAATATTTGTAATAGAAATTATTTTTTTTTAAGTTATGTTATTTCTTTTTATTTGATATTTCATTCGTAAAAATCAGATGATACTATTTCATGAAATTTTTAGTAACATTTTTATTTTTTTTTATTCCAAAGATGCGTGTTTAAACTTGAATCGATAATACAAAATACCAAAAAAATAATTTTTTGCAATAAAATAGTAAAAGGTAATTTAGTTAAATGAAATACAATACTTTTAAAAATTTTAAATAGAATTTGCATTTAGAAATAATCATTTTTATACTTTTTTATTTAAAATATATCTCTCTTTTTATATACAAATATATATATATATACATACAGACACACATACATTCATAGATTTATTAATAGATAAAAATCTGTATGTTTAAATATGTTTACGTACGAGAAATTTAAATAGAAATTTATTAATTGAAAAACGAATTCACAACAATAGTGTTATGATAATAATTATGTAACGTTATCATAATTTAGTACGGTCGGCTACACTTTACAAATTTATATGCATGACAACTCTACGATATCCTGTTTGTTTATTTTATTTCAAAATCGGTACTTGAAAATTTCCATCTATATATTTTTATACGTCAAAATTGTGTAGTTTTCAACTAAATTTTCCACATTTCAAATAATCAATTTGTGTATGCAAAAATAGTTTATCAGTTTTATGAAATCATACACCCACATATATATTTTTGTTAGTTTTATAGACATTTGCAAACATTACATATATACAGTTTGATGCATTAAAATAACATCGGTAATAATTCTGACATATTTTTGAAATTATGTTAAATGAAACGAAATGAAAATTTTAAATTTTATGGTATCGTACATTATTATTAACTTCATTAATAATAGTAAAACAATTAACTCGATCATTTATTTTTAAAAATAAACAAAAATTAAGCTCTATTAATAATAGAGCTTTTATAATTTAAGTTATTTTTGATAAAATATATAACAATCTAACTAATACACATTTTTTAAAAAATATTTATATTAAATTTGTTAATATTTTTTTCTCGTTTTAAATAATTTCTCAACGTTCGCATGTATAAATTTCATTATTTTTTTATATCTAATAATTGAAATCTATTTTTACTTTCACGCAAATGAGCTATATGATAGTGTTCAATATTAATTTATTATTTATTTTTTTATAAACTAATATATATTTTGATAGCAATGCCATCTTAATTAGAGCATTGTGCCATAAAATTTGTTTTTACACTCGACTCAACTATTCTTCATAATTTTTATTTATGAAATTTGATGCATATAAAGCATTTTTATTCCATTTACAATCCAAAGTTCCTATAGCTAAAGCTGGTATAACTTCAAATAATATTTTATCTGATTAAATTAATAAATTATTTTTAACGTGAAATGAATGAACAATATATATTTTTTTATATAAATAGGCTATTATCCTAACGTCAAATAACTATGACATGTTTAAAATAATTCCTATTAATTAAAATAAACAACAGCAGATAAAATACATTTATACCACCAAAATAAAAATGCATCCATTCAAGTTTTGTACAAATTTTAAATTTTACATTTAAGAAATTGCTTTAAGGCGTTTTTTACTGCTGCCGTATTGTTGAACTTTTTACGCCAAAAAATGATCCAAATGTTCAAAAAAGAGGTAGTCCATTGACAAGAGATTTGATTAATATGATGGTTAAAGAATAGTTTTATATTACAATTCCTGCAATTTTTAGATTGTAAATGAGATTGAAGGAGAGTAAAGAATAGTAAATGATAGTAAGCAAGTAAATATGTGTCTAAACCTTTTAGTTCCGTTTGAAATCACACGCACATACACATGACCATACACACGCACATACACACGCAGATACACACGCAGATACACACGCACATACACATACATACACACACATACATACACACACATACATACACATACATACACACATACATACACACACATACATACACACATACATACACACACATACATACACACATACATACATATACACATACATAAGTTATATGAAACACATATAACCTAACTAATTTTCCTCAAGGCTGGTCACACGGAAACAGCATACGTTGTCGACGCGTTAATTGTTGACAAATAATTCTGTTAAGAATTATTTAAACCTATAATAAACGCGACAATCAATTTCTGATTGTCGATAAAATATCGAGATAATGAGACCTAGAGGTTTTTTTGTTACTTATTACACTTAAGAACATCGGTTCTCGAGTAGATGTGCTAGAAGTAACATCGAATTCTAGCAATGAAACAGAAGAACTCCTCGAGTCACAGTTGTTGGCTGATGGATTGATTGTAATTGATTGATAGATTGATAAAAATAAATGTGCTTTCTTTAAAAATCGTACTTTCGATCATTTAAAATAAAATACACACACATACACATACATACGCACACATACATACACACACACACATACATACACACACACATACATACATACATATACATACATATACACATACACACAAGTTATATGAAACACATATAACCAGACATACGCACAGATACGCACACACACATACGCACAGATACGCACACACACATACGCACACACACATGCGCACACACACATGCGCACACACACATGCGCACACACACATGCACACACACACATGCACACACACACATGCACACACACACATGCACACACACACATGCACACACACACATGCACACACACACATGCGCACACACACATGCGCACACACACATGCGCACACACACATGCGCACACACACATGCGCACACACACATGCGCACACACACATGCGCACACACACATGCGCACACACACATGCGCACACACACATGCGCACACACACATACGCACACACACACATACGCACACACACACATACACATACACACACATACATAATAATAAATAAATAATATATATATATATATATATATATATATATATATATATATATACGTGTGCCAGTGTGTGTATAAGTTAAAATATTGTAGTTTTATTTAAATTCAATTTTTTAAATTAAAATTTACTTTAAAAGATATCAAATCATATTTATAAAATAATATTTTACATAAACAATATATAAGGTTATCCAAATGTGACGCCTAGATTTGTATTTTATTAAAAAGAAACAAAAGAAATTATACACATGTTTACCTATACACATGTTTCTTTTTAATAAAACACAAATTTAGGCGTCACATTTAGATGACCTTATATATGAATTTATAAAAGTAACGAAAATTAATTTGATTTTCATATACATGAAAAATTGTAATGTGCAAACATGTATATATTACATTTATGTAACTTACACTAGTTGAATAATAAATCTTGCTGGAAAATTCAACATTAAATATATATTCATACATTATACTTTGTGTCTATAGACACACACATACACACATATATATATATATATATATATATATATATATATATATATATATATATATATATAGTATAGGCAATATATTCGTATGTGTTTAATTCTTATACAGTGTGTTGGAAAAGAAATCGAACTCTTGCAATAAAAAAAAATATATATTTTGCTAAAAATGCAAATATTTGTTCAAAATATTAGGTTGGCAAATATCTCCCTTCCGCCTTCTGGTCTTTTGAATTTCGCAGCTATGTAAAAAAAAAAAAAAAAAAAAAAAAGCGGAAGGGAGATACTTGCCAACCTAATATATCCCTTATGCATAAATATAATACTGGAAACGTTGAAAAAAATGCACAGATGGATTTTATTAAGACTGTTTTTGGGATCACTTCGATCACTCTCGTTATATCGCTTTGTATGAATTCAGCGTTATCCTACAATGTTTTATTCATTAACACTTCCATTCTTAAGAAAACAGAATAATCTCATAATGATAAATCTAGCTAATATATTGTAATGAATGGTTGTATGACGCATATTTATTTTTTGGTAAAAAAATTACACCTTGTAAGGTGGTGAACATATATTTTGTCGTGTAACAAGTATCAGTTTCTAGGATCTCGATATTATGGTCTATTTATTACTATCTTTCGTTCGTAAAACGATCCATAATACTTAAATTGTACATCCAATGACAGATTTATCTTCCGGAATGAATTCGCGATGAATATCTCCTTTTAAATCGTAAAAACAAATAAACACTGTTTTCATTCGCGACTTCTATAAATTTAATTTTCTCACTTTCGGTGAACTTTATGCATTCAAGTATATGATGTACTCTGGCATTTGGTTTCCGTGTTGTACTTGAAATACCATGACGATAGAATCCAAGTACTTTACAAGTACTTAAATTCTATCGTCTTTAGAAGTATTGTACCAAGTACTTCTAAAGTACTTGGTACAGTAACGATAGAATCCAAGACTTTGAAATATATTTTGAACATTTTCATGATGTAATTTCAATGGTTAACGCATGTTTTCTCTTAGACTTACGTTAATTTATGTGGTATAAACTGAATGCAAAATTTATTTTGTTGAATTTTGTTGTTAATATTACATAAATTGTATTCTTGGATATGTTAAATTCTTCTAGAAGTATTCTACAAGTCGCATTCGCATTAACAAAAATAAGTTCGTCGATGGTCGCGTTTTAAAGATGGCTTGACCTAGAGTCGTCATTGATATTTTCCATAGCTACGGATTGTAAATTCCATTCTAGTCACCGAATATCAATACAGGTGAGCACTTATGAAGGAGCTTGATCACTCTGCCTGAAAATGTGTATTCTTAAATTAACACATTACTGATTGGCCACGCGTAAATGCGTAAATTGCTGACGCAAATATATATATATATATATATATATATATATATATATATATATATATATATACATATATATGTGTATATATATATATATACAAGCTATATTTTTTTCTAATTCCATCAAAAGATGGTGGTGTATATACTCAATATGTTGGTAAATTATAAAAAATATTTCAGATATTTTAAATAAAGTAATTTATATCCCTAGGAACATTCTGTTTTTTGGGATAAAATCGAAATTAGTTGTCTTATTTTTTTCTAATAACTTGTGTATATAAAATATATACTTTACGTAATTTATCATATTTCTATCTCTTCTAGATGTTTTTTTACGCTAAAAAGTGTTTTTTTATAACAAACTATATTTATTATAAAGCATCTCTTTTTTTGTAATTTATCACGCTAATGCACTTATTACAGATTGAAAACCAATATTATATTTACATATATCTATGTATCGAGCCCTTTTATAGACAGATATGAAATTTTATTTCAAAATGTTCATTGATTTAAGAATTACATCGATTTTATGAAGAAGTTATTTCTGTGCATTTTTTGTGAAATTCGCCGGACTGCAGATGAAGTCTAGCGCGAAATACTGCGGACCGTAACGTGTTAATATGAGCTGAAAACCATTTTATAACAAAAATGAAAGAAAAATAATTTAGGAAGTTAGATATCATTTAGTTATTTCAATAGAACGTCAAATAAAACTATTATGAAATTCATAGGATACTCTGCAAAATATTAAGTGTTTAAATATAATATTGTAAGTTACTAAAAACATTTGTGTATAACTATTTTTTCTATTATGAATATGACTAACATTGAAATTTATTTATTTTAATTTAGTAAGTAACGATAATTGGTTAAGAATTATACTCACATTATAATGTTAATAAGTCAAAATAATAAGAAATTGTTAATTTTTTTAAATTAATATAGTTTATGAAGACTTTTTCTGTTACTCTATATATGTATGTATATATATATATATATATATATATATATATATCACATCATATCATAAAGCCCATATCAATCCACTACTGGACGAGAGCCTCAATGAATGCTACCATTCACTGGTATTTGGTCATATTCACCACGCTGACCAGGCGGATTGGTGAAGATTTTTTTATTCGGGGTTTACTCCCTTCTCGACAGATATTTTTTTACAAGATGAGGTTGTCGGCCTTCATACTTAACCCTCGAAAATGAGGGACTCTCCGACTGGGATTCGAACGCAATCTCCCGCATGACACGCGGTGATGCAAACCACTGTGCTACCCAGTCGGTATATATATATATATATGTATATATGTATATATATATATATATGTGTGTGTATATAAGTATATAAATATATGTGTATAAATATATATATATATATATATATATATATATATATATATATGTGTGTGTATATATAAGTATATAAATATATGTGTATATATATATATATATATATATATATATATATATATATGTTTACATATATTATATATATATATATACGAGTATATATATATATATATATGTGTGTGTGTGTGTATACACACACACACACACTGACGTGCATAAGTATTCACCGTATAGGTAACATAAGCAATTTATTGATATAATTCAATAAAGTCGTTGAATTAAAAAATATATATATTTAATTGATGTAAAATATAATATTCATTAGAAAAAAATACAAAAAACAGTAATTAATTCTATTATATAGTCGAAAATACTAACATAAAGACAATAGGTTACATTTAGACTGAGCAAAAGTATTCACCACTTATTGATAATGGGATACAATATCAAAGTTTTTGTGAAATAAATGTTGTAACACTGTAGTACAACCAAATATTTATATTTTCCGAGGATTCTCTATTCAGTTAACGTTGACAGTTTTCATCATTTAGTGAGTTTTACGAAGATATTTCAAAAATAGGACGTAAACAAAAAGAATCTTGTGTATCCAAGAGAAAAATAATTATAAATTCACACCAAAAAAAAAAATAATTCATACGAGGATATTTCGGAAATAGTGTCCAAGAGTCGTACTACTGTCTGTGATATAATAAAACGCTTTAATGATATAAGAAGCATAGGAAATTGCCAAAGAACTGGTCGGACATCTAAACTTACAGTACATGAACAAGGTAATATAATTAATATTATTAAGAAAGAGCTTAAAACAAGTTCATCCTCTGTCGTAGCACAGTTAGAAAAATATATTAAAAAAAACTACATCCTTATACAGTTCGGAAAATTCTTAAAAAAGCTGGTTACAACGCCCCTGTCTACAGAAAAAAATCTGCTATAAGTAAAGTGAACCAAACCAAATTGTTTCAATTTGCAAATGATTATAAAAATAAATGTAATGAGGAGTTTTGGACCAAGGTTGAATGCAAATTCTGTATTTATCGTTCTGACGTTCAAATTTTGGTATGGAGAAAGAAAAATACAGACCTGCAAGAGAATTATATACATAAAGTTATTGAACATGGTGGTGGTGGAGTTGCATGGCCGCTTCTGGAGTTAGCAACCTAGTTTTTATCGACGAAACCATTAATAAGTTCCAATGTTTGAATTTTTTAAAACAAAATTTAAAAGAAAATGCTAGAAAATTATGTTTGAATAATGAATATTACTTCTAACATGATAACAACCCAAAGCATACTGTTCATATAGTGAAGCTTTGGGCTCTCTACAATACTCCTCATACACTGAAAACATCACTACAATCTCCCAATCTAAATCCCATAGAACATTTTTTGGGATTTATTAGAGAAAAATTCGACAGTACCATATCATCTCTAAGAAAACTTAAATACTTACTTCAAAAGGAGTGGGCAAACATAACATCGGAAGCAACAAAAAAAATAATTTATTCAATGCCAAATCGTTTAAATAAAGTAGTAAAAAGAAAAGGGAAACAAACGAGATATTAAACTCTTTTTTTAAAAAAATTGTTGACATTTCTTCTGCATAATATTAAAAATGTGGTGAATACTTTTGTTCAGCAAAAATGTAATCTATTGTATTTATTTTAACAATTCCTACTATATAATAGAATTAATTATTGTTTTTTGTATTTTTTTGTAATGAATATTATATTTATTATTAATTAAATATTTTTTTTTAAATTTAACTATATTGAATTATATCAATGAATTGTTTATGTTATCCATACGGTGAACACTTATGGACGTCAGTGTATATACACATGATAATGTATTTTAATACAAAATTAAGTAATTATATGTCGTTGGTACAGAAACAACTTAATTAATATGATGAAAACTCAGTAGATACTTTGATAATAAAATAATAATATAAAGTTAATAATAATTGTTTGTTTACATAAGGTGATAAGTTGTGGAAAGAACAAACCATTTACACGATATATGCATGTATATAAAATAAAAAAAGTTAAATATGTTCATGGATTATTTATTTTATTTTTCTTTTTTTCTACGCATGTACTTACATATTTTTTACATACACACACACACACAAACATATATATATATATATATATATATATATATATATATACATATATATATGGGGGCTTGAGTGGTTGGTTACGTATGTGTGTGAATGTGTGTTTTTATACTCAAGCACACATTATGATTTAGTGCACATTTTATGGCAAATTATCTTTTATGGTGCTATAAATAAGCTCAATGTCGTAAGATCACGTAAATGGTACATCATAAAACGATAAATGAATGATAAAAAGAAAACTTCTAACTAATCTAGGGAATGTATACCTGTTAAAGTTCATGTCTCTCTTCTTAGTTGATTTAAAAAACTTAGCTTTAAAAAACGTCACGTAAAAGCTATAAATAATGAACATATTACAAATATGTGACAATTTATGATCAATTTTTCAATTTAATTTCTGCTTTTACTTTCATAAAACCAAATAAATTCACTTAACGATTTCTTTTATGAACTACATGTACGTTTCGATTATTTTGAAATTTATAAATACGTATACATATTTTTTTATAACCCACGCATAATCTTTTATGCACTTTTTTATAAATATTAGCATATAAAAATGTTATGAAACTTAATGAAAAAAATAATATTAAAATCAGCTTCTTTATATTCACTGCTAGATGAAAATCTCTCCCAAAACTTTCCACGTCCAGTAATTCAATGCCTTTCTCTTCCATTCCACATCGACAATTTTTTTTCATATCTCTCTCACATCTATATATAGGTTTCTTCTTAAATCTTGTTATTTTTCTATTTTTAATAAATATTTTTAATAAATATTTTTAATTGTACATTGGTGGTTCTCTTTTTTATTATATGATCGTCTTATTTTTACTTAAATTTTGAATTTTTGTTGTAACATCCGTAACTTTGGTTTTCTTTTAAATCCATTTGTTCGAACATTTATTGTACATTTTTATTAAAAATTGTTATATTATTTCAGTTGTATTCAAAAAAAAGACAAGGTATCACAGAAACACTGACCAAAAATAGATTAAATATTTATAATTACTGTTTGGTTTGGCATTTTGACAAGTTTACTTTAATATAAATGGATTAATCTCTACGGTATTATTCTAATACCGCAGAGAATACAAAAATGTTCAATAATTACTTATTGTTCATTTGATTTGTTTATAAACTGATTCACTTTTTCATCGACACTTCATCATCGTGTTCGTTGTGTTATAAAATCTCATTCTTCACACTAGATTTTGCAATATAGATTTTTATCTAGATTTTATAACACAATGCTCTAACGATGATGACATTTCCATCTAAATGCGCATTAAATTATAAGCAAATAAAGTGAACAATAACTAATTACTGAACACTTTTATAACATGTTGTAGCTCTGGGGTGATAATTCATTAATGTGAAATTTATAATTACTTTAGATATTTCTAATAAATTCTGAAGAATCATTTAATTTAAAAGATTTAAATATCATGAAATATATTTTTTTAAGTTATATAAATATTTCACATAAATGAATTTTCATTTCCCACAATACAAGATATTATAAAAGTGTTCAATAATTACTTATTGTTCATTCTGTTTGTTTATAACAATAATAAGCAAATACGCATTTTGATGGCGATCTCATATTTATATACAATATACGAGGTCGTTTGATAAGTCCGTGTAAATTCAAAGATGGCACCACTGGTGCATATATTTTTAATTAGTAGCACCTCTTGGAAGAACACACATCAAGTTTCTAATATCGGTCTATTCCTTTGTGTTTGACAATCGTTGGAATCAAGGAAATCGAGTAAATAATGGACGAAAAAGAATTTCGTGTGTTGATTAAACACTACTTCATTAAAGGCAAAACGCCTAGGAGACTAAACAGAAGATTGATAAAATTATTTCTACACCTTTTAGTGCATTTAAAGTGGTTTCAAAATTTGGAGTGGCCATATGAGCACAAGAGACGCTGAACGTTCTGGACGCCCTGTTGAGGTCACCACTCCAGAAATCATTGATAAAATCCATGATATGGTGATGGATGACAGAAGAATGAAAGTGCGTGAGATTACTAGTGCTGTAGGCATCTCGTGTGAACGGGTACATAATATTTTGCACCAACAATTTGGACATGAAAAAGCTATCCGCCAGATGGGTGCCGCGATTGCTCACGATCGACCAAAAACGAGGTTGTGTGAAGTGTTGCAAGAAGGTTTGCAGCTGTTTCAGCGAAATCCGCAGGACTTTAAGCGTCGTTTCATCACTGTAGATGAAACATGGATACATCACTACACTCCTGAGACCAAAAGCAGTCTAAACAATGGGTTATCAAGGGTCTGCTCATACGAATCAATTCCTTCGGCCGGGAAGGTTATGGCGACTGTCTTGGGATTCGCAGGAATAATCTTTATCGACTATTTGGAAAAAGGTAAAACCATTACAGGTGCATATTATTCATTGTTATTGGATCGTTTGAGGGTGAAGAAAAACGTCCCCGATTAGCTCAAAAAAGTCCTCTTTCATCACGACAACGCACCAGCTCACACCTCAGCAGTTGTGGCCGAAAACTAATGGAAATAGGGTTCAAATCTTTCACATCCCCCCTATTCTCCAGACTTGGCTCCATCGGACTATTATTTGTTCTAATGAAGAAATGGCTCGCGGGAAAAGATTTTATTCGAACGAGGAGGTGATTGCAGGAACGAATGACTATTTTACAGACTTGGACAAATCCTATTATTCGGAAGGGATCAACAAACTTGAGCAGCGTTGGATGAAGTGTATTAGCCTAAAGGAGACTATGTTGAAAAATAAAAACGATTTATTCAAAAAATGAAGCAGTTTTTATTTTTACATACTTATAATAACCTCGTATATTTACATACAATGTAATGCTTTCATTTTTTTGGGGGGGGGATCTTTACTCATCACGCTATTAGCTGATAGTGAGTATATCTTCATTTTGTCCAAGAATATTTTTAAGTTATCTCAATTAGACTTATTTCTCGAATATCGCATTCTTCTTAGAATTCCATTTCTTTCTTATCTTCAATGGACTTTTATAGATATTTATATATATATATATATATATATATATATCTATTACTTTTATATATATATATATTTTTGTGTTATATGTATGTATGTATGTTTTATTTTTCTTTACTGGATAAAGCCTTTTTCAAAATTTTTATTCCATCATTAATCTGTAATTTGCCTCTTTTCTCTCTTCAATCTTTTCATAGATATTTTTATTTGTATTACTAATCAATAATCTTCTTGTCTATCAATATTTTGTGTTTATATTAAATAAGGTCTGATTGTTAATATATATATATTTGTATATTTCATTGTTATAAATGAGAACAAGTACGAAGCATTGATCGGAAAACTTGTCTTCATAAAAAGATAATTGACTTCATAATATACAAAACTATTCCGAATTAATAACATTCCATTTTCATTCTTCTGTTCATTTTACTTACAAATGTTCTTTAATGTCAATGAATTATCTTAGATTCACTTAGTTATTAAATTATTTTGTTTCTACTCCTTTGAATTCGATTTTTCTCTGATTTGAAATTCACTTTACATTACTTTCCTCTTGCTAGAGTTTATTGTGAGACCAGTTTTTTGACTAATTTTTCTAATTCATTTATTCATTTTTCAAGTTTTAGGCCTATCAAGATTTTTTCTTTTATATGTCATCAGCAAATCTTAAGTCATTAAATACTTCTTTATTATTTTTTTTAGATTTACAATTTAGTGCCTTTAATACTTATTCTAATATCTCTATAAATAAATTTGGTGACATCGTGTCGTCATATCTCATTATTTTGAATATAAAATTTTCCTACCTCTTTTTTACTTACATGAAGGACATATTATTTCTAAAAGTATTTCTGAAAATTTTGATTTCTTCATTTTCTTGATTCTTTAATACAATTAATGTTGTTAATGTATTGATTGATTCGAAAGCTCTTTGATAATCTATAAATCCATAAGAAAGTGATATTTGGTATTCATTACAACCCTTGATAACATAACTTACTGATTCAATGAAATTTATTGTGTTAAATCGATTTTGAAATTTTACTTGTATAAATTGTCTCAAATGAGATTAAAGGATAGTAAATAATTGTAAATGATAGTAAATAAATAAATGTAAAGAAATTAGTTTTATTTGGGCCATCCAAAGATTTAATAATCTTATATTTAATGTTGTGAAAAATTCAATTGAGTTTATAATCATCATAAAATAATTTTACTAAAAATGTTATATAATGTATTATAAGAAAACTACACACACATGTGTGTATATTATATATATATATGAGCGTTGAAACCCCAATCGGAAACAAAGGGTAGGCACAGGTTTTAAGCCTTTAGTAAAGAAAACTTATCTATAGAAATAAACTCTGAATAAAAAGTCGTTACCAACCCACTTGGTCAGCGTAGTAAGTATAACTAAGTGCCAGTAAATGATAAGATTTTTTGACCCTTTCGTTCAGCAATGGGCTAATATAAGCTGGATATGATAATGACGATATATATAAAGATGTTTTTTAAGCGTGATAGAACTTTAAATTGAATGCATATCGAAAGTTCTATCTAACCTAAAACATTTTTATATATTTATATATATATATATATATATTTACACACACACACAGATACATACATATAGAGGTGTTTTTATGTTAGATAAAACTTTTGATAGGGATTCAATTTTAATTTCTATCACGTCTAAAAATACTCTCTCTCTCTCTCTCTCTCTCTCTATATATATATATATATATATATATATATATATATATATATATGAAAATAAGGAAAGAGGGAGAGAGAATTATTATAGAAAAAAAAGAGATACAATAATTTATATTTTATATTTGTTACAGAAAATGGACACCGGCTTCTATAATGTTATTCATTTAAGGATTTGATAAAAAGAGTACATTTTAATAAAAAGAATAGAGGATAGTGTTTCACAAATATTTAAATATTTGATGATTTTTCTAGAAGAAAAAGTGCATAGTTTTAATTAATGTTAAACACTTACAACGAAAATATAATTTTATTAGTGTTGTGTTTGTACTAATTTAAAAAAAATAATCATTCTTGTCATATTTTTTATAAAATACCAGTCGATGTTACTAATTAATTTAAAAGCAATTAAGGTACTTTTATTAATAACTGATAAATTTTCAATTTACATATTGAATATATAAAATTAAACACGTATGTTTAGAATTAATATGCATGTGGTTGCTTTAATTCGAAATATCTAAACGTTGAACGGAAGTGCAGTGAATAATAAGAATTTGGGATATTTTATATTCGGTGAGAAAATATTTTCACAGTGTGTTTTATAAATATTGTTTTTCCTGAATAATTTGAATTGATAAAAACCGACAGATATGACTATAAAAACACTTGTTAAAAAATATAACTCTAAACTTTGCTAATAAATTAATTATTTTATATTTTGCAACGTATTTTGCGTAACTATTTACAATCTAATAATAACTTACACAACGAAAATAGACGTGTAAAATAAAAACAAAACTAAAAAGAAAATGTCTACTTCGGATTACGAAAATTTCACAGTGAATACAACGCCAGTGTTGTTGACGGCGCTGAATGAAACGTTCGAAGATTATACGCCGTACGGAGAACGTCCCGAAACATACATAGTGCCGATAGTTTTCTTTCTCATTTTCGTCGTTGGAGTCCTCGGCAATGGAACGCTTGTCGTCGTCTTCATACGTCACAGGGCTATGCGCAACGCTCCAAACACGTGAGTTGTGTTAATAATATTATTTTGTTTGTGTGCGTTCGGATGAAAGGTCGGGATGAGTCACGTCCGCGAAACGGTCAGAACTGGACGCGCGTTCGATGAGTATACAAGATATAAGGATTCTTAAACAGGATATAACAACACTATGTGAGAAAAATCTAATAAGTCCTTAATAAGGGAAACATTTCATGAATCTGGAATATGAAATAAATTCTGATATAAATAAATAATCAGTTTTATCGTAAAATGGGTAAACATCAATGAATTGAAATTATATATATATATATATATATATATATATATATATATAACAAGCATTAAATTTTCAATTTACTGTTGGATGAAAGCTTCTTTCAAAACTTCTTATTTCGGCCGATCCAATGTTTTTCTCTTCCATTTTATTTTAACGAATTTTCTTCCCTCTCTATCTCATCTATTCATAGATCTTTTTCTAGACCTTTTTATACATTTAGATTTCCAATTATATATAAATCAATTTTATATAAATGACTCCATATTGTTTCATTACTTACTTTGAATTCTTCATCAAGCTGTTGACATGTTAAATTCAAATTTGTTTTAATCATTGTACATTTAATGGTCTGTCTAATCTGGCTTTATCTCCTAATGATTCATACCCTATTTTTTTTAATTCACTTCTGTTTTCTTGATGTAACTGCCCCTCCAGATGTAGTATACATTTTTCTTGTAACTTCAGCAGTGCTAGGACCAAGTTTAAAATTACAAAATAAACATACACATATTAAACTATTTTGTAGTCATTTTGAAAAATTAAAATTTAATTTTATTTAAAATGAACACAACGAGAAGCAATGAATGAATGAAACAAGATAATGATATTTTGATTGATTTTATTTTGTTATTCAGTAAATGTGCCTGGAATAATAAGTCATATGATGCATGTACAATTGTGATATGCATTAAAAAAGGGTATGTGTACTTATGTATGCACGCTAGAAGTGAAACTTCTTTGCCGTAAAGTAATAATAAATTGAAAAAAAGTCAGTTCCTCGGCATGTTCATCAAATAGCAAACTTTGAAGCACATTTGGTTCACCAGGTGCTATACGTAATTACTGTTCCTCATTCCACAATAGGGTATGTTATTGGGCAGTGAGACTATCTTCAACAGGAATATGTTCACTGGCATTTTTTAAGGAATTTCGTTATAAATTTGATCGTTGTTGAAGAAAGAATTATCAATTTTAATATCATATGTTGTATAAAGTGGAGATGGTGCCAAAAATTGTAGCCAAGCTTTTATCGTACGTTTATTAACTATACCATGCAGATAGCTTGATTTGTGATTTTTTTACGCTTGATATGAACATTTATGCAATGGTCATCATCAATGTTCCTTGGAAGGTGTTTAACCATCGTGTCAACTGAGACAGGTACATTGATAATTTGTCCATAAATACCATATTGGCCATTTACATGTCGTAATCTTCTAATTTGCATGAAGGGAATCTTCGGTAAAATAAGTTTCTCTGAAATCAAATCTAATGGCGGTAGAGAAGGAGGTATTTCTGGAAATTTAATTTTGTTAAATGTCGACATTGTTGGAATGTTGTTTTTATTTAAACTTTGGAAGCATGTGGCGCAAAGTTTGATGTTTGTTGTCACTATATGTTGTACGATTGTAGTTAACATTTCTTTACGACTAGGAGATGGACTTTTTAAATCATCTTGAAACCACAACCTATCACATACTGAGTAGACATGTGCAAATAAATTGTTTATAATTTTTTTTGTAAATTCATCGTGAGTACTTTTAAATCGATGATAATTGCTGTAAGGTGAAGATGAACCTCGGCTCACCTCAACTTGATCTATAATTATATTATTTATTGTGGACAGTTCTGTCGGATTTAAATGTACATCAGCAGTGTCTGGTAGAGATACTTCTTGCTCCATTACAATAATGCCTTGATTTAATAAAGTATTTGTGGATTGTTGGTTCTTTTTTCGTAGTCTATGTTCTCGACTGCGTTCCGTTGATGTTTTTGCTAATACTTTTGGTGCTGTACAAATAATAAATACAGCGTGCTGCCTATTGCTTTACAATAGTAATTATATGTTAACACGACACGCATACGTAATGGGCCTCACTACCTCTCTCCCTATGCTCTATGTATACTATAGCTACTTTCTCTATTTCTCCCCACTTTTTTCTGTTAAATTTTCATCCGCTGTGCGTACGTCACTTCCGTCGCATGTAAAAATTTAACCCCAACGCCGCTAAAGAAGTTTCACTTCAAAAAAACAGAAATTCCTTAATTATCTGGTATATTAGATGTTTTTTTCAAATTAGTTCAGTTATTATAAATCATACTATTATCTTTTATTGAATTATTTTATATGACCATTTTTTTGTCTTTAGTCATTATACATTTTTCAAAGCTACGTTTATTTTCATTTCAATTTAATTTTTGAGTTGAATATGCTATGTATTCTAGTTTTAAATTATAATATATTTATAGATTAGATTGAAGTATTTGCTAAGTTCAGTGGGAACAGATGGTCTAGACTTTTTGTTCTTTGTACGATGACAATAATTAGTAAAACGATCATTTTTAATTCAAATACTAAAAAGTTATTCCTAAGAGTATCCTCAAGCAACTTTGTCAAAACGTCATAAATATACCCTATTAAGAATCACAAACTTGTTTCATTATTTCATGAACTTTGATAATCATCATAGGTGCAATACATTTGAATGTTACGAATTCTGACCATTAGAAAACACCACATAATATTATGTAGAGGCCTTTAGATGACAGTCGGATGCCGATAATTCAGTTGGTCTAAGTTCGTATTGTGAATAATAAATATATGACCGGTTAAGTAGACAGACATAAAAAAGGTGAATCATATTCTATTTTTAAACGGACTCAGTCAGCCATTACATTAAAAATCAAATAGAAAAATTGATAACCAAAACATAAATCAATAATCAAAATCAGTGACAATTAACTACCTAAAGATGAGATATGTTATTAAACCGATTGTAGTACAATAAAAATAAAAAAATTACACTAAAATATCAAAAAAAAAAGATTTTTTGTAACTGTGGCAAATTCACTTTTAAACAAGTGATCTAACACCCTAACACTACAAGATATTTAAAAAATGTTCAATAACTATAATAAAATATATTGTTCCTTTTTCTTTTTGTTTACAAGCTGATTCACATTTTGCTGGCAATGTCATCATTGTCAGAACGCTGCGTTATAAACTTCTGTCTATGGCTACAGATCCGAGGAGCCGGTAATACTTGAGTGCCTACCCGTGAGGATATATCTCTTGTTACAGAGTAATGCGCGTAGTGTTGAAGCATTTTCGGAATTCCCAATGGGACTGCTTTGTGATGTTTGACCAGTAAAGTTCCGGTCCGCCTGCAGGCGCGAACCTCTTACTGATCAATGCGTTATAAACTTGGTTAAAATTACTTAAATACAATTCTTCATATGTTTCTTTTTGTTATTCAACCCATTTCCAACTAGTTTTTCTAACTCTTTCTTTTACATTACGTATATGCAATTAGTATCTAGATGTGTTTATTTGCCTGACTCTAAAAATTCTGTCATTTTTAAATAAAAAAATGTTATTTATTGTTTTTTACAATATAGCTTGTGTATTGAATCTGCATTCTTTTGGAAAAAATTGAATTATTATATCGTATTACCATTACATATTTCTTTCAAGTCAAATATATTAAAATTTTAAATAGACAATACTTTCAAAATTTAATTTTTTTGAGTTCAGTTGAAAATCTATTTGTTACTTTTTTATTTTTGTGTTAGAATTGTGTGTTTTGATTTTATACATATTTATATATACTAGTGTCAATCAATTATTTTATAATTGTATTTTTAATATTATTTTCGAAAGTGCAAATGCTAAACAAAAACAAGCTCATTGAGCCATTATTTGAATTTACTGTTACAAAATCTATTGATGAAGAAAGTAAACAATAAATTATTTAATATAATTTCGTTAGTTACTTGTACTGACGGGATAGTTTATTTCAATAAAAAAGTTATGATAAATATTTGTTGACCCCAATTATCCATCCCATATATATTTACATTATTATGGCCTATTGCAGTGATTCTCAACCTTTTTTCATCACGGTACATTTTTAACAATTTAAAAATTTGGCGGTACACTAACAATAAGATAAATTTAAAAAAATTTTACTTGGTTAATTGATTGATGTACCTATAATATATTTTGTTAAAATAGCATACGATAATAATTTTCAATGAAATATAAAATAAAATTGCATTACAAAGTAAACAACATGTTTATTTTATGATAAATTATAAATTAATTAATGTGAAATTTGAGCTTGGTATTTTTGATAACTTCATTTATATTTGGGCGTAAAAATTATAATGCTACTCTCATTTCGTGATCCAGATTTAAAAGTTTGGATATTTTTTTCGCTTTTATGTCGGTCAAAGCTAAAATCCGAATTCGCACAAATAAGATGTGGAAAATTGTAATAACACACTTAAAGCTTTTTATGATATTGTCGGATAATCTAAGATTAATCCAGAACGAATTAATTCATTTTTCAGAATGTTTTGGAATTAAATCTCGGTTATTACACACCGAAATTAGTTCTTCATCTTCTTTTAAAGTTAATTCATACACCGACGTGTCGTTTATCACAAATGGATTTCGAATCCAATCAATTTTTTTTATTTTTAAATTTGGAAAGTAATGAACAATTCTTTGCTCTAGTATTATCAAATAATCTATAACTATTTTATGAATTATTTTATAACAGTATTTTGAAATTAACTCAAACTTTTCTAAACTACCTTCTTGTGCTTTATTCTTCTATAAAGTATTTTTTTAAATCCAAACAATTTATCAAATGAGTTTAAAATATTTTCTTTCGGTCCTTGCATACTTGTATATTTATGTTATTAAAAATAACAAAAATATCAGATAAGTAAGCTAGGCACACCATATTTTGTCTAGGAAGGTAGAACCGATTGAACTACTTGTCTGACATTGCTTATGTATGGGTATTCGCAGTGGCGGCACACTTCAAGAATCTCACGGCACACAAAAGTACCGCGGCACAGTGGTTGAGAATCACAGGCTTATTGAATAGATGTAAGATAGAAAAAATGACAATCTTATTATATTTAAGAATATAGCGAAGTAAAAAGAGAATTAAAATTATATTTTTCTAATATTAAATTTTGCTGGAATAATTTTATATATAAGGTGTTCCAATAAGAATGACAGAACTTGAACAGCTGGTGGTAGCCATGCTGGAATTTTTTTATGCTAATTTTGACATTACAAGTCAGTATAGTTTGACAAATTGTTATAGAATATTTAGCACTTAAACAACGCTTAGAAATTGTAAAAACTTCAATAGATTTATCGAAAAAAAATTTAATGAGTTCATTATTTCACGAAATGGACTCATTAATGTGATCTAACTCCATTGGATTATTTTCTGTGGCGTTATGTGAAATCATTGGTTTATGCTGATAAATCACAAACAAGAACAGAAGCATTAAAAATAAACATTGAACATGTAATACACCTGGGTCTGTTTTTATGCGATAGATACGTTACGCAGAAAACCGCATTAAAAAAATCTCACAAAAGAAGACTTAACTTATTGAAAAATTAGGGATACGTTCCTTAATTTTCAAAAACCGCATAAAACCAAAGCAACACAGTGAAATTACTCTAAAATTCGCATAAAAAATCATGAAATAAAGAATGTCTAAAAAAATTTCAAATATATGAATAAAATTGATACAAAACATAGCTTTTTTACTTTATTTTTTATTAACTATTTAATTTCATTCAAAGCAATATGTACATATGTGTAATTTATTTTACATTTTTTATACATATTTGAAAATATGCGGGTTCGTTTGTGAACTGGTGTAAAATCAGATTCGTTACTAGAGGAAACACAAACAGAATTATAGAATTAGCGTCGACTTCTGTCTCATTCTGTGTTAATTTTTCTGACGAAATGTATGAATCGGTGATTAAACTTTGAAACAATGATTATATTAATTGTTTATAAAGCTCGCGATATTCAGAAATACAATTATTTAGCTGTCGTTGGAATTTAAAGCTCATTCAGAATTCGTGTCATTAACAAGAAAATGATTTTCCAATTGATTACAAAGTTGAAGACTTTCCAAATCATTTTTGCAGTGAAGGGAATAGGTTTTACTTCTGTTTCATTATCTTTTTCTAAATCTTCTACGGTATCTAAACTTATTGCAATAATATCATTATCACTTAAGGTATTAACCTTCCTTTGCTAGCCAAAAATTCCTTAACAGTTTGAGAAGCAGAAATAAATGGCTCTGATTCCTTCATTTGTTCATAAAACTGAAGAGCTTTTCGTTGAATTAAATAACCGCTTAAAGGAATTTTAGAAAAAATTGCATAAAAAGATATTAAGAAGAAATATGAACCGCATAACTTCAAAATCGCATTAAAATAATCCGCACAAAAACAGACCCAGCTGTACGCTTAAAAATAAAAAAATAACTAATTAATTAAATACTTTTTGTTTTATTTCCATTTAAATTTCGGAAGCCATTATTAGAAAACTCTATATAATATTATTATTATATTTCAATATTTTCAAATTAAATAAAGCATTCATGATAAAAGCATTAATAATTAATTTTATTATATCATATTATTATTTAACACAGACAGAGTAAATTTAATAAAATGATTCAAAAGGGAATTCTTAGAAATTGAATGAAACGTAAAGAAAAAGCACATCAGTTATTGAATTGAACTTTATATTTGATTGTTCTATTTGACAAACGGATGCATGTAAATGTTTTCTGGAAAGAAGATAGAATCTTGTTAGAGATAACGTCACTATCGAGTCACTATAATAAATCCGTTCCTTTGGTATGCTAATGTTTCGTATTGTATAGTTGTTTTTGTGCGGCCAAGAGTGTAAAGAAATGAGGGTTGAGTGCGCAAATGTACGACAAGATGTAATGTTACTAAACTCCCACGGCTTGTATTTATGTACATATACATACATACTTTACATATATACAGATATATACATTTATTCATATATTTATGTATAAATATATATATATATATATATATATATATATATACGAGGTCAGACAATTAAGTAATGCGACAAAATTCAAAAATCGAGTATATTTAAAAATTAAGGTACATCGCTGCGATCCCCTTCAAAGTAGTCCTCTCCCGCATCTATACACTTATTCCAGCGAGTTTTCCAGTTTTCGTAACAATTCTGGAACACTTCTTGTGGGACCTCTCCGAGTACCCTCGTCACAGATTCTTGGATATCTTCAACGGAGTCAAAATGTCGACCTTTGACGAATTTTTTCATATGGGGAATAGGAAAAAGTCGCAGGGTGACATGTCCGGTGAATAGGGCCGTTGTGGTAACGTTGCGATGCCTTTAGACGCCAAAAACTGAGAGACACTGAACGCACTGTGACAGGAGCATTGTCGTGATGCAGAACCCAAGTTTTCGCGATCTCTGGACGCACTCTGAGCACCCTTTTTCGTAATTTTTCGAGCACATTGCGGTAGAATACTTGATTTACGGTTTGTCCAGGTGGTACGAACTCTTTGTGAACCACCCCTTTGCTGTCGAAGAAGCAAATCAACATGGTTTTCACTTTGGACTTGCTCATTCTCGCCTTCTTTGGCCTTGGTGCTCCAGGGGACAGCCACTGTTGGCTTTGTCGTTTAGTTTCGGGGTCATATTGAAAGAACCAACTTTCATCACCAGTAATAACTCGATCGAGAAGAGTAGGATCACTTTCAACCTGCTCGAGACAATCTTGAGCGATGTTCATTCGGTGGGCTTTTTGCTCATCTGAAAGGTTCTTCAGTACCATCTTCGCGCACAGCTTTTTCATGGCGAAATTTTCGGTTAAAATCTTTCTAACTGTTTCCCGGTTAATATTCAATTCGTCAGCCAACATTCGAATGGTTAGTCGCCGGTCTTGACGAACAAGGGCGCGCACGCGCTGCGCATTCGCGTCGGTTCGCACTTGAATTGGCCTTCCGCTCCGCGCCTCGTCTTTGACGCTCTCACGGCCTTTTTTAAAATCGGCATGCCACCGAAGCACCTGACTACGACTCAGGGCATCACTACCATACACTTTAAGCACTTTTTCATAAGTTTCTGTCGCGGTTTCGCCGAGTTTTGCACAAAATGTTATCGCGCACCGTTGCTCTAAATTTCTCTGTTCCATTTTCGTGACATGCACTACTCGCGCGTTGTTACAAAACACTAAACAGCTGGCGAAGAAATGATCGTACGAGGGTGGTCAAGGTCTCAATCGAGAGAGTAGGGATCTGCTATTACGGTGGCGGAGTTACAGGTTCGCAGTGTTACCACAGGCCGAGAAAAAATCGGTCGCATTACTTAATTGTCTGACCTCGTATATATATATATATATATATATATATATATATATATATATATCAGTCGTACGTGTATATATGAAATAATTGTGTGTATATTGCGTTCTATTTTCACAAACAACCAACTTCTTATATTCGTTGTGCGGTCTATAATGCCGTATTGTCGTTAACAAAGATGTCCATTGTTCTAAAAAGGCGCTTGTTTAATACCTATTATACACACGTCATTTACTTGCGAGCTTTGTTGTAAGAATTTACGTTCTTTTAAGTACTTCGAAATTTCTCTCGGTTTATATTTATAAACGCACTTGTACAGATTTTAATCATATACAGGATTGTTACAAAGAAAACTTTTCAAGTAATTAATAATTCTGAAGAAATTAAAATGACCTCCTGTGGGTTTATTAAAAATGATTTCAAGCTTAACATGGTTTTAAAATTAAATAATATGAATATTGTGTAATGATTTGTTATTTGATAATATTTTAATAAATAAATGTATAATTGAAAATATTATTTGTCTATATGATAGAAATTAATTATTTTGTTTGGTATGGACAAATTAAACACTTGTTGCATGTATAAATATTGAAAGTAGTATGGGGATATAATTAATAAAATGATGTTATTTGAATTTTGAAATTTATAAAAACATCTATATTATTGAAATTATCATTGTTATTTTCTTTTAATATTCATGCAAAGTAGATTCGTAATAAATATTTAAATATGAAAGTAGTTATTATTAGAAAATACAAACTATTTAAATTTCTATCATTTAGTATGTTCTTAATGTGTAAAATTATTTATTAAAAAATATCAATCTTTGATGAATTTGTTTTTATTTTCTATTGATTCAGTTTTAAAATGTTATAAAATAGTCATATTTTCTGTTTTTTATTTATTTTCAGTAGAATTATTAGTAGAAATTCAGTTTGTATATATATATATATATATATATATATATATATATATATATATATATGCAAGTAAATTACTGTATTAGGCTAAATTAATTTATTACTTAAAAATATTAAATTTCTAATATGAATTATTTTAAATGTATTTATGTTTTCTGTTATTTAATTATTCATATAAATGTACGTAGTCTCAAAGTGGCCTACCTAGAGATATATTGAAAAATATCACTGTATTAGAAAGTACATAATCTATAAAGCATATGTTTCAATTTGATTCTTTAGTATTGTTTGGCAATCAATAGTATTTTCATATATATTGGTCATCGTTATATACAATACTTATTTGATCATATATATAACTATTCTATATGAGTATACAACAGTGAAATATATTTACTATTGGTTGACTGTATATAATTTACTATGATCGTCGATTGCTATAGTAGGCATTTCAAAAAGTGCGGTACATAGCATATTTTCTGAAAATTTGGAAATGACTGTAAGATACACTGAGAATGTCGTAAAGATGTTTCAATTGAAGCAAGTTTCACAGCAAGCAGAATAATGGATGAAACATATCATTCATAATATATATATAGGCAATATATATTAATATATATGAAAATATCAATATTATATTATAATTATAAGTTAAGAAATGTTGTTTCATTACCAGCTATTTAAATTTATGAATAAAGTTTGAATTGCTATCTATTATTAAATTTATATTATTAAACTTGATATGGTAATTTCCTATTATGTCGAAGTTCATGTATAAGCAATTTATTATGTATCCTTATCATCGCTATTTAAGCTGAATATTTGAAAAATAAATATAAAATGTATCGTAATTGTAGTTTAAAAATTTATTTTTGCTTAAGGCCTTTTCAATATTATTTATTTTAATTGATGAGGATTGTTGAGATGAGTTAAATATTCATGTATATTTTGTTTCTCTAGTGTGAAATTTCTTATTCCTATTTCTGATTTGTATTCGTTAATTTTATAAAAATACTACTTTTACTAGTGCAACAATATGTACAAGTGTTTGCATATAGCTGTCAATTTTTATATATACAAGTTTTATTTTTGTACTCCGAGATATCCTACCGACTGCGCCAGTTTTATTAAATACACCGTGTGTACAATTTTTAAAACGATATTTTTATTTATCAGTCTACTACAGCTTTTTACAGTGTTTAACAAGATATTTGTTATTTATCGATCAGT
>CP092092.1:16230755-16243255 GCA_029203775.1 Neoneuromus ignobilis | reverse complement strand
AATTATTGTGTTGGAATTAAAATTCATTTGTGTAAAATGACAGAATAATTAAAAATAGTTAATTAATTAAATACTTTTTGTTTTATTTCCATTTAAACTTCTGAAACGCTTATTGGAAAATCCTATATATGGGAACCAATAAATAGAAATTTAAAATTTAACACAAGAAAAAGTAGATTCTTACATTTTTATAAAATGTTAGCTGTATCAAATTTATTATACAGAAGTGAAATATGAATTGAAAATAAACAACTGCATGATTAAATATAAACAGTTGAAATGAAATTTTTAAGATCGATAAAGGAATGTTCTAAGAGAAAATTGAAAACATGTATATAAGACAAAAATTAAAAATGTGTAGTTTTAATGAAAAGGTAAAAGAAAACAAAATAAATAGTATGAACATCTGATGAAAATGAGAAAGAACGATCGTCTTCAAAAACAAGATTATATCAACTAACAAGAAAAATATTTATAGATACATTCTTTAAAAGATGAGTTTCGTAATTAGTTATTATAGATTGTTATTATAGAATGAAAAAATCTGCAAAAGAATTATTTATTTTTATCTCTTGGATTTATTTTATCAGGGTGCTTTGCCTCCTACTAGCTTTGCTCGTCGACCTCAGAATTTACTTTTGTGTAACAATATAAATTAGTTAAAAAAAACAGATAACCTCAAAATTGTATAGGTTTCGATAATTTTTAAATACCACGTGTTTTTAATAGTATTTCTTTTATTTGATAAATAGAATAATCAAAATAATGTTATAAAATACTATGTACTGTATATATTGGTATACGTGCCAATTCCCCCAATTTCGTGTTGTTTGCTAAATTTTTAAATTAAATACCGCGTGGATTTAATTGACTGTTATTTTTATGATTATTGAGGTTAATATTATGATGAGGTTATAAAAATTAATATACTTACCAAAAATATCAATTTTATCATATTAAATAACACTCTTATTTAAGCACAATTAACAATAACTAATTGTATATAAAAATTACTAAACAGAATAATGAAATCATTCAAATAGTAAAAATACAATATGTGCTACCTGCAATAAGTTAGCAATGCCGTTGCTATCTAATCACATGCTAAAAGAGTGCGTATGCGTGATGGACTTTTTCTCACTCTATCGTCTAAGCATTTATGCAAATTCAAATCAAGCGGTAAAAATCGTGAGCAAGTTCCGTTATGTAGGTCTCTATTTCCGCGTCAAGTAAAAATTTTACCCCAATGCCGCTAAAGAAGTTTCACTTCAAAAACACTTGAAAAGCTATAATAATGCATCTGTGTAGACCAAGTCCGTGCAATCTTTTAAATGAGAGGGCAAATTACAAGTTTTGTGAAATCTTAGCAGGCCACACTATTTTATATGAAGAACGCAGGGGATATGGTGTTCCCTAGGTTTGGTATGTCCAGAGATATTTTGAATAATTAAATGTGTTAAGTTTGATATTTGTAATTTTATTATAGAAAAATTTAACAAAAAACACTTCTTTGGTAGAAACATTGCACAAAAATGTCATTATTTACTTGTACATTTGTATATATATCAAAAAATATGATTTTATTTTTTCAGAGAATATTTATTTATTCGTCAATTTATTTCGTAAAGTAATCTCCCTCGGATATAATGCACTTGTGTAATATCAACATTTCAAAAATCATTTTTTGTGATCTTGTTCAGCTCCTCTTTCGACATTTCCTCAATCGTTAATTTTCATGGTCTTCAGTTTCGGGAACAAGAAGAAGTACAGGGTCTAATACGGTGCCTGCGGCATCATTAGTGTGTTGGTTTTAGCCAAAAATTCGCGCACAAGCAACGATGTGTGATTATCATAAATACAAATTATTTCTGGCGGATTGCTTCGCGCAAATTGCGCATAACTTGCTAATATTCCTTATTTTGTTCTACTCTGTAAAGATATTCCATTCTATGCCGCGGGCCTCATAAAAATGTCACAGGGGCCGCAGGTTGCACAGGACTGGTGTAGATAATATTTATTATAGATTGGTGGCCTGATGTTGATTCAAATTTAATGCAAATACAATTAAAAAAAAATTTCCGAAAATCTGTTCGAAAAGTCTAAAAATCTATCTTTTTCATTTTTTGTTAATTTTGATATGTCATAAAATTTGTACTTCGGTAATTCTCGGAAAACTTCGAAAACAAAATTTTCACATCACTCTGCAAATTTTCACACCACGCCGGAGGCGAAGTACTTTTTTTAGAAAACGTAAAAAGATATATTTATTGCCTTTTGCATTTTGTTAATCTACTTAAAAGTGACATATAAATCAAAAATTTCAATATCAAGTTCTTGCATATGAAATGGAGAATTTTCTAATAAAACTTCGGCAGATGTGACTTTTTAAAAATAATTGTTATTAATCATATTAAGCACCATCAGACGTAATATATTTCTACCAAAAAGTGTGCATCCATTTCATTTCTTTTAAAACCCCAATTTTTACACTAAATAAGTTTTTGGAAGGCATTTGTCATTACTGTTTCTGTTTAATGTTTTTTTCTCTTAGAAAAAATATTTAAATTGTTTAAAAAAATTGTAATCTACTGACAAGAGGCCTAATAAATATAGTGAATGGGAAGGAGTCTTTTAATGCAAACATGAAATTTATAAATTGTTATTTTTATAATATGTGACCGAATATTATCATGGATCATTATAACTTCTTGTCAGTTGACTGATACAGGTTTTTACTCCTATAATTGCTGATGTATATCTTCTAGCTGAGAACAATTTATTTTGGCATTAATGGCTCACTAGATTTTAAAAATTAATGGTAAATAACATCAGCTGTAAATCATCAAACCATCACCATTACTTCTTGGGATAAAGTTTCGATTTCAGTATATACAATATTTTGAGATCTCACTAGCATATAACCATTTCACCCAGAAATAAACAATTTAATGTGCAAAAAACTAAAATTACATTACAACAAAAGAAAAAAAACATTAAAAACTTAACTAATAAAAGTTAAAAATAATTTAATTTAAATGAATTACTAAATTTATTTTGACAAAAACATAAAAAGTGTTAAATAATAATTCATTATTCACTTTATTTACTGGTGTAAATGTTCATAACTATACGAGAGTCGTTTGATAAGTATGGTCAGTTTATTTATTGTTTAATTTAATTAAATTTTTCAATTTTTTTTTTACTTTTTACCATACTTATCAAACGACCCTTGTATTAGAGTCAAACTGTTCCATTATAAAATCTGATGATTTTATAATTCAGTACTATCTTGATAAAATAACATGATAATTGAAATTCATCTCAACAAATCAAAAAAATTGTAATTATAATATGTTTTCGAATAATCTTGGCATATTAAGAAGAATGAATCATTTGTATTAAAATGAATTTGCCACAGTAGTGAAATAAATAATAAAAAATAATATAAATTGATTCCAACTTTTTTATTACAATAAATGCACATGTAAGTATAAATACAAACAATTTTACAAACAAACTTCTGTGATTACATTGCGTGTTATAAGATATAAAATACTGAATTATTTAATTCTGTAAAACTTAACAGTATAATAAACAATCTTTATGACTTTATACGATATTTGGAGTAATTATCTCTTTGTTCTTCATAATGGTTTTATTCGTGTATTGTAGTTTCACATAATTCATATAATAGCTTTTGTTGAAGGCAATTTGATGGTAATCTTACTGATATTAATTTTGAAACAACAATTTTAGATAATGGTTAAGGTAGGTTTCTAAACTTAATTATTTTATAATCGAACTTATAAAGATTAGTTTAGCAATTACGAAAATTTATTTTTATAAGAAAAAACTGCGATATTTAAAAGACAAGAAAATCAAATTTTATGATTTTATTTTATAATACAAAGAAATATAATTATTGATTTTACCTAGATATAATAGTTAGAAATAAAAAAAATAATGAAAAAACTATTTTTATTCTCTGTTAAGTTTTTTTAATTAACAGTTGTAAATATTACTATTATTATTAACAGCTATATAAATTTTCACAATAACTAACAATAATTATATATATATATATATATATATATATATACAACATAGAGGGTCGTTTGATAAGTATGGTAAATTTATTTATTGTTTAATTTTATTAATTTAATTAAATTTTTCAATTTAGTTTTTCTTACTTTTTACCATACTTATCAAACGACCCTCGTTATATATATATATATATATATATATATATATATATATATATATATATATGTGTGTATATGTGTATTTCAAATGAAACTGAAGGATGGTAAGGATAAATGATATTAAGAAAGTAAATGTTTAATTAAACACTTCAGTCTCATTTGATACATATATATATATATATATATATATATATATATATATATATATATATATAGGTGTACAAATATATAATATAAAATCAAAGTTGCGAATGCAATTAATATTCTCAAACTGTTTTGCTTCTTAGCTGTTTGTCATGTAATAAATGTCAATTTCAGGGAATTACCGTTTCATTAAAAAATGAAGATGGTTTGTATTTTTTAATTTTTTCTTGACAAATGAATATTAAAGTGTGAAAAAATAGGTGTGATTTTAAACTTCTTAAATTTTATAAAAGAATTAAATATAGTTTCTCTTTAAACTTTTTGTTTCTGTGAGATGAGTTATAAATCGTTTTCTTTATCATTAATTGGGACACAAAATATTAATTTTTGTTTTTTTTTAAAAAATGGGTTTTGAGAACATTTCCAACCTAAGGAACATCATATGATTTAAAATTTAAGAGAGAAAGGCAAAATTTATAAAGAAATTGTTAAATAATAAATTGCTTCCAAAATATAGTAACAGATGCTTTAAATGGAATTTACAGATTTAGTGTCTCGGACAAAAGTGGAAAATTACTGAAGTTATGGAACGAATAATAGTAAAAATAGTTAAAAAATCCATTTGATAATTCAACAGCAATAGAAAAAGATTTGAAATTGGAAGTTAAAATATCAACTATTAGAAAATTTTTAATTCAAAACAAGCTTCAAGCCCATAGTATCTCATAGTGTATGTAAAATAGTTAGTTTTAAATCGTTTCAAATTCGCACGAGAGCATTGCGACTATTTTGTGATGAAATGGAATAATATTGTGTGGACCGAAGAAAGCAAAATTAATTGATTTGGATCTGATCGTGGTAAACAATACGTAAGAAAGTCACAAAATCAAGAATTACTTCCACAGTACACAATAAAAACCGTCAAACATGAATCACCACAACCTTCAGCTACCATTCATTGATGAGTTTGTTTTCTGACAGATTCGCTACTGTATGAATGCATTTGCTCGTGCAATTAGTACTAATGACCTTATCGTTGAGTATAAAAAGCCTAAGAGTTCCTGTTTGCTTGCCTCACTGGAAATACCTGACGAGCTTCAGAGAAACCATTACACTAACCGTACCAGTAAGAGGTCTTCCCTTTATTGGTTTGTAGTTCTGTTAATCTAACGAGGTGATACAGTTTTATTGGAGGATTCAGAAAATGGTTCAAAATTTTGTGCATTATCATCCAAATTAAAAATTGTACAGAATATTCGTGAGGAAAAACTTATTTCTTTTACGGAGTAGACATTCAACTACTACTGTAGCCATACGAACAAAATTAATATAGATTTTATAACGCAACACTTTGACATTTCCATCAGAATGTACATCAATTTATTAGATTGTCAGAAAATTCATAACGCATTTTGACTGCGTTTTTCAAATGTCTTGTATTTATATAAAGTACAAAGTTTAATTAATAATATATTTGCCATTTTGTTTGTTGACCTTTTGCCATCTTTCGGTGAGATTCATAATTTCACATTCGTAGAAAGACTTGTCTTTATCAGTGAAAAACTGGACAGGTGCTGTTTTATAGCCTCATCGGAATTAAACGATTCAGCACGCAAGGAGTTTCGCAAAAAGTGAAACATGTGGTAGTTTGACGGCTCAAGGTCGGGCGAGTACGTTGAGTGTGGCAACACATCCCATCCAAGCTCCAATAGTTTTTGACGGGTGACCAAACTTGTGTTTAATGTTTCTACAATCTTGCGTATCGTGTAATCCTGGTTTGACTCGATCATTGTCTTTATTTTGTTGTCATCAACCTCGATTGGCTTCTTGAGCGAGAAGCGTTGTTAACATCAAAATCACCAGGATTGAATTTTGCGAACCATCGTTAGCACTAATGTTCTTGTAGGGCATGGACACCGTAAACTTTACGCAACTTATCACAAACTTGCCATGCGTTTTTCCATTTACGGAAATAAAACAGTAAAATATAGCGAAAATGCATAGTTTGATCTTCCATCTTCAACTTGTTATAAAATCTATAAAACTTAACCAAATCGCTCAATTTTTTTATTTGAATGAAGGAAAAAGTGTCAGCTGTCAAACCACATAACAATTATGTGAATTCGAATGACACTTATACTATAAAAAAATATAATAACGATATCTATTACAAAAAGTTGACATAACTTTTCACAAAAAAAGTTAACAATGAATAATTACTGAACACTTTTTCAGTATCTTATAATATTGAGGTGATAATTCATTTGAGTAAATAATAAAAATTGTACACTTTTAACTAAAAAACATTAAAATAGTTTTCTTTATTTATTTTATCTGTATTTTTCATTTTACACAAATTAATATTTAATTAAAACCATAATAACTTAAAGTGTTCAATTATGACTTATTGTTCACTTATTATTCATAATTATATATTATAATTATATTATTTGATGTATTTCATTTGCATTACCATCAAGAGCCAATAACCTTTGTAATCGTCATGCGCTGACGATTATTGCGTCTCCAATCGAAATGCATCATCCGTTATAATATTGACACAATAATTCATTTTAGTAAATAATAAAAATTGTACACATTTAACTAAAAAACATTAAAACAGTTTTCTTTATTTATTTTATCATGTATTTTTCTGTTTACAACCTTACATATATTAAGATATTTATATTATTATAAAGAGTTGTTTTATATTTATATATGTAAGGTTATAAACAGAAAAATACAGTATAAAATAAAGAAAACTATTTTGAATTGTACATATGATTTTTCATTTAAGTTTAAGAATATTTAGAGTGTTCAATAATCACTTGATTGTGCACTTAATATTTATAATTATATAAATCTAAAATTATTTTGCTACATTTCGTTCGACGCCATAATCGTCAGTACTCTAGATGTGTCAAAGGATTCTGACGGTGAAATTGCCATCAAATACATCAGCCAATATAATTATAGATTGTTTAATTATAAATAAGTAACAATAAATTATTGATATAAATAATTATATATGTTGGGTTAAGAATTCATTTTTTGTAAAGTTAATCATAAAGGCAAGAAAACAAATAAAAGTATTTTTAGTTAAAAGTGTACAATTTTATTATTTACTCAAATGAATTATCACCTCAATATTATAAGATTGAAAAAGTGTTCAGTAATTATTCATTGTTAACACGTGAAAAGTTATGTCAACTTTTGTAATAGATATCGTTATTATATTATTTTATAGTATAAGTGTCATTCGAATTCACATATTATGTGGTTTGACAGCTGACACTTTTTCCTTCATTCAAATAAAAAAATTGAGCGATTTGAGTTTTTGATTTTATAACAAGTTGATGGAAGATCAAACTATGCATTTTCGCTATATTTACTGTTTTATTTCCGTAAATGGAAAAACGTATGGCAAGTTTGTGATAAGTTGCATAAAGTTTATGTCCCCCTACAAGAACATCAGTGCTAACGATGGTTCGCAAAATTCAATCCTGGTGTTTTTATGTTAACTCGCTTCTCGCTTCAATCGAGGTTGATGACAACAAAATAAAGACAATGATCGAGTCAAGATTACATGATACGCAAGATTGTAGAAACATTAAACACAAGTTTGGTCACCCGTCAAAAACTATTGGAGCTTGGATGGGATGTGTTGCAACGTATTCGCCGACCGAAAACTTCCACATGTTTCATTTGCGAAACTTCGTGCTGAATCGTTTAAATGAGGCTATAAAACAGCACCAGTTTTTCACTGATAAAGACAAGTCTTTCTACGAATGTGAAATTATGAATCTCACCGAAAGATGGCAAAAGGTCAACAAACAAAATGGCAAATATATTATTATTAAACTTTGTACTTTATATAAATACAAGACATTTGAAAAACGCAGTCAAAATGCGTTATGTTTTCTGACAATCTAATAAATTGATGTACATTCTAATGGAAATGTCAAAGTGTTGCGTTATAAAATCTATATTAATTTTGTTCGTATGGCTACAGTAGTAGTTGAATGCCTACAAAAGAAATAAGTTTTCCTCACGAATATTCTGTACAATTTTTGGATGATAATTCACAAAATTTTGAACCATTTTCTGAATCCTCCAATAAAACTGTATCACCTCGTTAGATTAACAGAACTACAAACCAATGGGAAGACCTCTTACTGGTACGGTTAGTGTAATGGTTTTCTGAAGCTAGGTATTTCCAGTGAGGCAAGCAAACAGGAACTCTTAGGCTTTTTATACTCAACGATAAGGTCATTAGTACTAATTGCACGAGCAAATGCATCATACAGTAGCGAATCTGTCAAACAAACTGAAGGTTGTGGTAATTCATGTTTGACGGTTTTTATTGTGTACTGTGGAAGTAATTCTTGATTTTGTGACTTTCTTACGTATTGTTTACCACGATCAGATCCAAATCAATTAATTTTGCTTTCATCATTACACAATATTATTCCACTTCATCACAAAATAGTCGCAATGCTCTCGTGCGAATTTGAAACGATTTAAAACTTACTAGTTTTACATACACTATGAGATACTATGGGCTTGAAGCTTGTTTTGAATTAAAATTTTCTAATAGTTGATATTTTAACTTCCAATTTCAAATCTTTTTCTATTGCTGTTGAATTATCAAATGGATTTTTGTAACTATTTTTACTATTGTTCATAACTTCAGTAATTTTTCATTTTTGTCCGAGACACTGTGAAATCCATTTAAGCATCTGTTACTATATTTTGGAAGCAATTTATTATTTAAAAATTTCTTTATAAATTTTGCCTTTCTCTCTTAAATTTTAAATCATATGATGTTCCTTAGGTTGGAAATGTTCTCAACAACTAAAACAAAATTATTTTAATTCATTATGAAAACATTTATATCTCACAGAAATAAAATAAAGAAAAACTATATTTAATAACATAAAATTTAAAATTTAAAATTACACATTTTCACTTTAATATTTATTATCAGAAAAAATTAAAAAATACAAACCATCTTCATTTTTAATCAAACTTTAAATTAACATTTATTACATGACAAAAGCTAAACAAAACAGTTTGAATCTGTGCATTTTCAAATATGTAAAATTTTTCATTCCCTGAAATATATATATATATATATATATATATATATATATATTTATATGTGTGTGGGTATATTATGTGAAGTTTTCATTTATTAATTTTTCTTAATAATCATTTAATATTATAAATAAATCTTTCTCTATACTACACAAATATATATATATATATATATATATATATATATATATATATATATATATATACGAGAGTCGTTTGATAAGTATCTTATAAGAAGAAACTAAATTGAAAAATTTAATTAAATTAATAAAATTAAACAATAAATAAATTTACCATACTTATCAAACGACCCTCGTATATTGTATATATATATATATATATATATATATATATAATTATTGTTAGTTATTGTGAAAATTTATATAGCTGTTAATAATAATAATAATATTTACAACTGTTAATTAAAAAAACTTAACAGAGAATAAAAATAGTTTTTTCATTATTTTTTTTATTTCTAACTATTATATCTAGGTAAAATCAATAATTATATTTCTTTGTATTATAAAATAAAATCATAAAATTTGATTTTCTTGTCTTTTAAATATCGCAGTTTTTTCTTATAAAAATAAATTTTCGTAATTGCTAAACTAATCTTTATAAGTTCGATTATAAAATAATTAAGTTTAGAAACCTACCTTAACCATTATCTAAAATTGTTGTTTCAAAATTAATATCAGTAAGATTACCATCAAATTGCCTTCAACAAAAGCTATTATATGAATTATGTGAAACTACAATACACGAATAAAACCATTATGAAGAACAAAGAGATAATTACTCCAAATATCGTATAAAGTCATAAAGATTGTTTATTATACTGTTAAGTTTTACAGAATTAAATAATTCAGTATTTTATATCTTATAACATGCAATGTAATCACAGAAGTTTGTAAAATTGTTAAAATTGTTTGTATTTATATTTATAATTTTATTTTTTAATAGAAATGAAATATTCATTCTTAATATGCCAAGATTTTAAACATATTAAATTAATTGTTCGATAATTTCAATTATCATGTTATTTTATCAAGATAGTACTGAATTATAAAATCATCAGATTTATAATGGAACAGTTTGACTATTACAAGGGTCGTTTGATAAGTATGTTAAAGAGTAAAACTAAATTGAATTTGGTTAAGCAATAAACATCATACGACTCTCATATATTATGAACATTTACACCAGTAAATAAAGTGAATAATGAATTATTATTTAACACTTTTTATGTTTTTGTCAAAATAAATTAGTAATTCATTTAAATTATTTTAACTTTTATTAGTTAAGTTTTAATGTTTTTCTTCTTTCAACAATGTATATTAGTTTTTGCACATTAAATAGCATTTCTAGTGAGATCTCAAAATATTGTATATACTGAAATCGAAACTTTATCCCAAGAAGTAATGGTGATGGTTTGATGATTTACAGCTGATGTTATTTACCATTAATTTTTAAAATCTAGTGAGCCATTAATGCCAAAATAAATTGTTCTCAGCTAGAAGATATACATCAGCAATTATAGGAGTAAAAACCTGTATCAGTCAACTGTTACAAAGAGTTATAATGATCATGACAATATTCGGTCATTCATATTATAATTACAATTAATACAATTTAAATATTTGCAGCAAAGAAAGAGTAATGACAATGCCCTCAATCAGTTGGATTACAATTCAGAAGATTTACATTTTTTTAAGGAAAATATTAAATGATTTTTGTAATATGATTAATAAAAATTATTTTTAAAAGAAATTTATTAGAAATGCTCCATTTCATATGCAAGACATTTTGTTATATGTGCTTTTAAATAGATTAATGAATAAATATACTTTTGCGTTTTCTAAAAAAAATATTCACGTCTGGCGTGCTTATTTGAAGTTGATATGAATTTTTTTTAAAAACCACAGTGCAATTTTATGTAGATTAACGAAAATGCAATTTTAGGTACACAAGAACGATTTTGAAATTTTTTAATTATATTTGCACTAAGAATTAGTCAACAATTAATAAATATTATCTAAAAGTTTGTTTTCAAGTTTTTGCTTTAATTACCGATAGAAATTTTTGCCACGAAGCAAAACGTGAAAAGGAATATTACGAGTTTTGCAGATTTGCGAAACAATCATTTTAAATTGTATTTGCATTAAACCATAATCGCGTTGCCACAATCTTAATAATATTTTGGCTATGCCATTTTCTATTTTCCTGGCCTGTGACATCTTCTTTGTTCCCAGCTGGTTAATGGAACATTGAAAAATAACGGCATCGAAAGTTGAACAAGATCAAGAATATTTTTAAAATGCTTGCCAAAAATTTATTGCATTATATTTAGATTAAAATGTTTGCCTTAACAATTACGAATAAATTAAATGTTTCTCTAAGCAAAATTCATCTTATTTATATACATCATATATACAAATCAAGTAAATAATGATTTTTGTGCAATGTTCTACCAAAGAAGTGTTTTTTGTTAAATTTTTCTATAAAAAATTACAAATATCAAACTTAACACATTTAATTATTCAAAATATCTCTGGACATACCAACCTAGGAACACCATATCCCCTGCGTTCTTGATATAAAATAGTGTGGCCTGCTAAGATTTCACAAAACTTGTAATTGCCCTCTCACTAAAAGATTGCACAGACTTGGTCTACTCAGATGCATTATTATAGCTTTTCAATGTTTTTTAAGTGAAACTTCTTTAGCGGTATTGGGGTAAAATTTTTACTTGACGCGGAAATAGAGACCTACATAACGGAACTTGCTCACGATACCGCTTGATTTGAATTTGCATAAATGCGAAGACGATAGATGAGGAAAAGTCCATCACGCATACGCATATGTGATTAGATAGCAACGGCATTGCTAACTTATTGCAGGTAGCACTATTATATTTTTACTATTTGAATGATTTCATTATTCTGTTTAGTAATTTTTATATACAATTAGTTATTGTTAATTGTGCAAATAAGGTGTTATTTAATATGATAAAATTGATATTTTTTATAAGTATATTAATTTTATAACCTCATCATA
>CP092092.1:16193255-16225755 GCA_029203775.1 Neoneuromus ignobilis | reverse complement strand
TTAAAAATTTTTAATATTGCCTTTTCCATACTTTTCTAGGTTGACAAAAGTTTTTGTTTCATTTTCGTATTTACTATTCAAGTTTCTGACCAATAAATACAATACAAATAGATAATATACATTGGTTATATGCTTTCAATTTTAGACTAAATGTCGTTTCTATCTTTTAGTCATTGAACACAATTTACTCTCCTTTATTCATTGTTTCAAATGCTACACATTTTACTTTAATTTTTGATTTAATCTCTGATTATAAGTCAGCATCATATCGCATAATTTTTCCCCAGTTTTTATATATATATGTGTGTGTGTGTGTATGTGTGTATGTATGAAATATTTATTCATAATTATGAACACATGAATGTATGATAATTAATAACGTATGTAAAGTTATATGTAACACATATTTCGTTCTCAAGGCTAGTCACACGGGAAAAGCATAAATTGCCACCCACGTGTCGACTATTGTACAATAGTCCCCTTGTGAGTACAAAGTAAATAGAAATATAAAAATGCAACATATCAATTATCAATTTTGAAGTAGACAAAATATCTTAATGACCAGAACCAAAGGTTCTTTGTTCATTAAAACATTCTGTAAAATCAGTTCTGAAATGGATGTTGTAACAGCATCAGTTCTATAATAAAAATTGTAACAACAGTTAGAGCTCCTCAAGCCATTGTTGCAACTGATCGATAAATAGCAAATATCTTGTTAAACACTGTAAAAAGCTGTAGTAGAGTGATAAATAAAAATATCGTTTTAAAAATTGTACACACGGTGTATTTAATAAAACTGGCGCAGTCGGTAGGATATCTCGGAGTACAAAAATAAAACTTGTATATATAAAAATTGACAGCTATATGCAAACACTTGTACATATTGTTGCACTAGTAAAAGTAGTATTTTTATAAAATTAACGAATACAAATCAGAAATAGGAATAAGAAATTTCACATTAGAGAAACAAAATATACATGTATATTTAACTCATCTCAACAATCCTCATCAATTAAAATAAATAATTTTGAAAAGGCCTTAAGCAAAAATAAATGTCTAAACTACAATTAGTTTCATTTTATACGAATAATTAAATAACAGAAAGGACATAAATTTCTTATATTTAAAATAGGATTCATATTATAAGAGAAATTTAATATTTTTAAGTAATAAATTAATTTACTTGCCTTAAAAATAACAGTGTATATATATATATATATATATATATATATATATATATATATATATATCTATATATATATTACTCTTTAATATTTCTTTTGAGTTTCTCCATGACTAAGCCCCAAATTCTACTAAAAATTAATAAATAAAAAATTATAGTACAGAAATACCTGCTACTGTTTTATAACATTTTAAAACAGAATAACAATAGGAAAATAAAAAACAATGATTCATCAAAGAAAAAGAAAAATTGATATTTTTTTTAATAAATAATTTTACACTTTGAGAACATACTAAATGATAGAAATTTAAATAGTTTGTATTTTCTAATAGTAACTACTTTCATATTTAAATATTTATTACAAATCTACTTTACATGAATATTAAAAGAAAATAACAATAATTTCAGTAAAATAGATGTTTTTATAAATTTCAAAATTCAAATAACATCATTTTATTAATTGTTGTATATCCCCATACTACTTTCAATATTTATACATGCAACAAGTGTTTAATTTGTCCATACCAAACAAAATAATTAATTTCTATCATATAAACAAATAATATTTTCAATTATACATTTATTTATTAAAATATTATCAAATAACAAATCATTACACAATATTCATATTATTTAATTTTAAAACCATGTTAAGCTTGAAATCATTTTTAATAAACCCACAGGAGGTCATTTTAATTTCTTCAGAATTATTAATTACTTGAAAAGTTTTCTTTGTAACAATCCTGTATATGATTAAAATCTGTACAAGTGCGTTTATAAATATAAACCGAGAGAAATTTCGAAGTACTTAAAAGAACGTAAATTCTTACAACAAAGCTCGCAAGTAAATGACGTGTGTATAATAGGTATTAAACAAGCGCCTTTTTAGAACAATGGACATCTTTGTTAACGACAATACGGCATTATAGACCGCACAACGAATATAAGAAGTTGGTTGTTTGTGAAAATAGAACGCAATATACACACAATTATTTCATATATACACGTACGACTGAATATATATATATATACAAGGTCAGACAATTAAGTAATGCGACCGATTTTTTTTCTCGGCTTGTGGTAACACTGCGAACCTGTAACTCCGCCACCGTAATAGCAGATCCCTACTCTCTCGATTGAGACCTTGATCACCCTCGTACGATCATTTCTTCGCCAGCTGTTTAGTGTTTTGTAACAACGCGCGAGTAGTGCATGTCACGAAAATGGAACAGAGAAATTTAGAGCAACTGTGCGCGATAACATTTTGTGCAAAACTCGGCGAAACCGCGACAGAAACTTATGAAAAAGTGCTTAAAGTGTATGGTAGTGATGCCCTGAGTCGTAGTCAGGTGCTTCGGTGGCATGCCGATTTTAAAAAAGGCCGTGAGAGCGTCAAAGACGAGGCGCGGAGCGGAAGGCCAATTCAAGTGCGAACCGACGCGAATGCGCAGCGCGTGCGCGCCCTTGTTCGTCAAGACCGGCGACTAACCATTCGAATGTTGGCTGACGAGTTGAATATTAACCGGGAAACAGTTAGAAAGATTTTAACCGAAAATTTCGCCATGAAAAAGCTGTGCGCGAAGATGGTACCGAAGAACCTTTCAGATGAGAAAAAAGCCCACCGAATGAACATCGCTCAAGATTGTCTCGAGCAGGTTGAAAGTGATCCTACTCTTCTCGATCAAGTTATTACTGGTGATGAAAGTTGGTTCTTTTAATATGACCCCGAAACTAAACGACAAAGTCAACAGTGGCTGTCCCCTGGAGCACCAAGGCCAAAGAAGGCGAGAATGAGCAAGTCCAAAGTGAAAACCATGTTGATTTGCTTCTTCGACAGCAAAAGGGTGGTTCACAATGAGTTCGTACCACCTGGACAAACCGTAAATCAAGTATTCTACCGCAATGTGCTCGAAAAATTACGAAAAAGGGTGCTCAGAGTGCGTCCAGAGATCGCGAAAACTTGGGTTCTGCATCACGACAATGCTCCCTGTCACAGTGCGTTCAGTGTCTCTCAGTTTTTGGCGTCTAAAGGCATCGCAACGTTACCACAACGGCCCTATTCACCGGACATGTCACCCTGTGACTTTTTCCTATTCTCCCATATGAAAAAATTCGTTAAAGGTCGACATTTTGACTCCGTTGAGGATATCCAAGAATCTGTGACGAGGGTACTCGGAAAGGTCCCACAAGAAGTGTTCCAGAATTGTTACGAAAACTGGAAAACTCGCTGGAATAAGTGTATAGATGCGGGAGGGGACTACTTTGAAGGGGATCGCAGCGATGTACCTTAATTTTTAAATATACTCGATTTTTGAATTTTGTCGCATTACTTAATTGTCTGACCTCGTATATATATATATATATATATATATATATATATATATATATATATATATATTTATACATAAATATATGAATAAATGTATATATCTGTATATATGTAAAGTATGTATGTATATGTACATAAATACAAGCCGTGGGAGTTTAGTAACATTACATCTTGTCGTACATTTGCGCACTCAACCCTCATTTCTTTACACTCTTGGCCGCACAAAAACAACTATACAATACGAAACATTAGCATACCAAAGGAACGGATTTATTATAGTGACTCGATAGTGACGTTATCTCTAACAAGATTCTATCTTCTTTCCAGAAAACATTTACATGCATCCGTTTGTCAAATAGAACAATCAAATATAAAGTTCAATTCAATAACTGATGTGCTTTTTCTTTGCGTTTCATTCAATTTCTAAGAATTCCCTTTTGAATCATTTTATTAAATTTACTCTGTCTGTGTTAAATAATAATATGATATAATAAAATTAATTATTAATGCTTTTATCATGAATGCTTTATTTAATTTGAAAATATTGAAATATAATAATAATATTATATAGAGTTTTCTAATAATGGCTTCCGAAATTTAAATGAAAATAAAACAAAAAGTATTTAATTAATTAGTTATTTTTTTATTTTTAAGCGTACAGCTGGGTCTGTTTTTGTGCGGATTATTTTAATGCGATTTTGAAGTTATGCGGTTCATATTTCTTCTTAATATCTTTTTATGCAATTTTTTTTTCAAAAATTCCTTTAAGCGGTTATTTAATTCAACGAAAAGCTCTTCAGTTTTATGAACAAATGAAGGAATCAGAGCCATTTATTTCTGCTTCTCAAACTGTTAAGGAATTTTTGGCTAGCAAAGGAAGGTTAATACCTTAAGTGATAATGATATTATTGCAATAAGTTTAGATACCGTAGAAGATTTAGAAAAAGATAATGAAACAGAAGTAAAACCTATTCCCTTCACTGCAAAAATGATTTGGAAAGTCTTCAACTTTGTAATCAATTGGAAAATCATTTTCTTGTTAATGACACGAATTCTGAATGAGCTTTTAAATTCCAACGACAGCTAAATAATTGTATTTCTGAATATCGCGAGCTTCATAAACAATTAATATAATCATTGTTTCAAAGTTTAATCACCGATTCATACATTTCCGTCAGAAAAATTAACACAGAATGAGACAGAGTCGACGCTAATATTCTGTTTGTGTTTCCTCTAGTAACGAATCTGATTTTACACCAGTTCACAAACGAACCCGCATATTTTCAAATAGCATATTTTCAAATATGTATAAAAAATGTAAAATAAATTACACATATGTACATATTGCTTTGAATGAAATTAAATAGTTAATAAAAAAAATAAAGTAAAAAACTTATGTTTTGTATCAATTTTATTCATATATTTGAAATTTTTTTAGACATTCTTTATTTCATGATTTTTTATGCGAATTTTAGAGTAATTTTACTGTGTTGCTTTGGTTTTATGCGGTTTTTGAAAATTAAGGAACGTATCCCTAATTTTTCAATATAAGTTAAGTCTTCTTTTGTGAGATTTTTTTAATGCGGTTTTCTGCGTAACGTATCTATCGCATAAAAACAGACCCAGGTGTATTACATGTTCAATGTTTATTTTTAATGCTTCTGTTCTTGTTTGTGATTTATCAGCATAAACCAATGATTTCACATAATGCCACAGAAAATAATCCAATGGAGTTAGATCACATTAATGAGTCCATTTCGTGAAATAATGAACTCATTAAATTTTTTTTCGATAAATCTATTAAAATTTTTACAATTTCTAAGCGTTGTTTAAGTGCTAAATATTCTATAATAATTTGCCAAACTATACTGACTTGTAATGTCAAAATGAGCATAAAAAAATCCAGCATGGCTACCACCAGCTGTCAAGTTCTGTCATTTTATTGAAACACACCCTATATATAAAAGTATTCCAGCAAAATTTAATATTAGAAAAATATAATTTTAATTCTCTTTTTACTTCGCTATATTCTTAAATATAATAAGATTGTCATTTTTTCTATCTTACATCTATTCAATAAGCCTGTGATTCTCAACCACTGTGCCGCGGTACTTTTGTGTGCCGTGAGATTCTTGAAGTGTGCCGCCACTGCGAATACCCATACATAAGCAATGTCAGACAAGTAGTTCAATCGGTTCTACCTTCCTAGACAAAATATGGTGTGCCTAGCTTACTTATCTGATATTTTTGTTATTTTTAATAACATAAATATACAAGTATGCAAGGACCGAAAGAAAATATTTTAAACTCATTTGATAAATTGTTTGGATTTAAAAAAAATACTTTATAGAAGAATAAAGCACAAGAAGGTAGTTTAGAAAAGTTTGAGTTAATTTCAAAATACTGTTATAAAATAATTCATAAAATAGTTATAGATTATTTGATAATACTAGAGCAAAGAATTGTTCATTACTTTCCAAATTTAAAAATAAAAAAAATTGATTAGATTCGAAATCCATTTGTGATAAACGACACGTCGGTGTATGAATTAACTTTAAAAGAAGATGAAGAACTAATTTCGGTGTGTAATAACCGAGATTTAATTCCAAAACATTCTGAAAAATGAATTAATTCGTTCTGGATTAATCTTAGATACGATTATCCGACAATATCATAAAAAGCTTTAAGTGTGTTATTACAATTTTCCACATCTTATTTGTGTGAATTCGGATTTTTAGCTTTGACCGACATAAAAGCGAAAAAAATATCCAAACTTTTAAATCTGGATCACGAAATGAGAGTAGCATTATAATTTTTACGCCCAAATATAAATGAAGTTATCAAAAATACCAAGCTCAAATTTCACATTAATTAATTTATAATTTATCATAAAATAAACATGTTGTTTACTTTGTAATGCAATTTTATTTTATATTTCATTGAAAATTATTATCGTATGCTATTTTAACAAAATATATTATAGGTACATCAATCAATTAACCAAGTAAAATTTTTTTAAATTTATCTTATTGTTAGTGTACCGCCAAATTTTTAAATTGTTAAAAATGTACCGTGATGAAAAAAGGTTGAGAATCACTGCAATAGGCCATAATAATGTAAATAAATATGGGATGGATAATTGGGGTCAACAAATATTTATCATAACTTTTTTATTGAAATAAACTATCCCGTCAGTACAAGTAACTAACGAAATTATATTAAATAATTTATTGTTTACTTTCTTCATAAATAGATTTTGTAACAGTAAATTCAAATAATGGCTCAATGAGCTTGTTTTTGTTTAGCATTTGCACTTTCGAAAATAATATTAAAAATACAATTATAAAATAATTGATTGAAACTAGTATATATAAATATGTATAAAATCAAAACACACAATTCTAACACAAAAATAAAAAAGTAACAAATAGATTTTCAACTGAACTCAAAAAAATTAAATTTTGAAAGTATTGTCTATATAAAATTTTAATATATTTGACTTGAAAGAAATATGTAATGGTAATACGATATAATAATTCAATTTTTTCCAAAAGAATGCAAATTCAATACGCAAGCTATATTGTAAAAAACAATAAATAACATTTTTTTATTTAAAAATGATAGAATTTTTAGAGTCAGGCAAATAAACACATCTAGATACTAATTGCATATACGTAATGTAAAAGAAAGAGTTAGAAAAACTAGTTGGAAATGGGTTGAATAACAAAAAGAAACATGTGAAGAATTGTATTTAAGTAATTTTAACCAAGTTTATAACGCATTGATCAGTAAGAGGTTCGCGCCTGCAGGCGGACCGGAACTTTACTGGTCAAACATCACAAAGCAGTCCCATTGGGAATTCCGAAAATGCTTCAACACTACGCGCATTACTCTGTAACAAGAGATATATCCTCACGGGTAGGCACTCAAGTATTACCGGCTACTCGGATCTGTAGCCATAGACAGAAGTTTATAATGCAGCGTTCTGACAATGATGACATTGCCAGCAAAATGTGAATCAGCTTGTAAACAAAAAGAAAAAGGAACAACATATAGTTATTGAACATTTTTTAAATATCTTGTAGTGTTAGGGTGTGTTAGACCACTTGTTTAAAAGTGAATTTGTCAGTTATAAAAAAATCTTTTTTTTATTGACATTTTAGTGTCATTTTTTTATTTTTATTGTACTACAATCAGTTTAATAGCATATATCATTTTTAAGTAGTTAATTGTCACTTATTTTGATTATTAATTTATTTTTTGGTTATCAATGTTTCTACTTGATTTTTAATGTAATGGTTGACTGAATCGGTTTAAAAATAGAATATGATTCACCTTTTTTATGTCTGTCTACTTAACTGGTTATATATTTATTATTCACAATAAGAACTTAGACCATCTAAATTATCGGTGTCCGACTGTCATCTAAAGGCCTCTACATAATATTATGTGGTGAGTTTTCTAATGGTCAAAATTCTTAACATTCAAATGTATAGCACCTATGATGATCATCAAAGTTCATGAAATAATGAAACAAGTTTATGATTCTTAATAGGGTATATTTATGACGTTTTGACAAAGTTTCTTGACAAATACTCTTAGGAGTAACTTTTTAGTATTTGAAATAAAAATGATCGTTTTACTAATTATTGTCATCGTACAAAGAACAAAAAGTCTAGACCATCTGTTCCCATTCAACTTAGCTTCAATCCAATCCAATCTATAAATTTCAATCCAATACTTAACTCAATTCAATCTATAACTTCAATTCAATCTATAACTTCAATCCAATCTATAAATATATTATACTTTAAAACTAGAATACATAGCATATTCAACTCAAAAATTAAATTGAAATGAAAATAAACGTAGCTAAAGACAAAAAAATGACTAAAGACATAATTACTAAAGACAAAAAAATGGTCATATAAAATAATTCAATAAAAGATAATAGTATGATTTATAATAACTGAACTAATTTGAAAAAAACATCTAATATACCAGATAATTAAGGAATTTCTGTTTTTTTGAAGTGAAACTTCTTTAGCGGCGTTGGGGTTAAATTTTTACATGCGACGGAAGTGACGTACGCACAGCGGACGAAAATTTAACAGAAAAAAATGGGGAGAAATAGAGAAAGTAGCTATAGTATACATAGAGCATAGGGAGAGAGGTAGTGAGGCCCATTACGTATGCGTGTCGTGTTAACATATAATAACTATTGTAAAGCAATAGGCAGCACGCTGTATTTATTATTTGTACAGCACCAAAAGTATGAGCAAAAACATCAACGGAACGCAGTCGAGAACATAGACTACGAAAAAAGAACCAACAATCCACAAGAACTTTATTAAATCAAAGCATTATTGTAATGTAGCAAGAAGTATTTCTACTAGACACTGCTGATGTACTCGTACATTTAAATCCGACAGAACTGTCCACAATAAATAATATAATTATAGATCAAGTTGAGGTGAGCCGAAGTTCATCTTCACCTTACAGCAATTATCATCGATTTAAAAATACTCACGATTAGTTTACAAAAAAATGTATAAACAATTTGTTTGCACATGCCTACTCAGTATGTGATAGGTTGTGGTTTCAAAATGATTTAAAAAGTCCATCTCGTAGTCGTAAAGAAATGTTAACTAGAATCGTACAACATATAGTGTCAACAAACATCAAACTTTGCGCCACATACTTCCAAGGTTTAAATAAAAACAACATTCCAACAATGTCGACATTTAACAAAATCAAATTTCCAGAAATACCTCCTTCTCTACCGCCATTAGATTTGATTTCAGAGAAACTTATTTTACCGAAGATTCCCTTCATGCAAATTAGAAGATTACGACATGTAAATGGCCAATATGGTATTTATGGACAAATTATAAATGTACCTGTCTCAGTTGACAAGATGGTTAAATACCTTCCAAGGAACATTGATGATGACCATTGCATAAATGTTCATATCAAGCGTAAAAAAATTCACAAATCAAGCTATCTGCATGGTATAGTTAATAAACGTACGATAAAAGCTTGGCTACAATTTTTGGCACCATCTCCACTTTGTACAACATATGATATTAAAATTGATAATTCTTTCTTCAACAACGATCAAATTTATAACGAAATTCCTTAAAAAATGCCAGTGAACATATTCCTGTTGAAGATAGTCTCACTGCCCAATAACATACCCTATTGTGGAATGAGGAACAGTAATTACGTATAGCACCTGGTGAACCAAATGTGCTTCCAAGTTTGCTATTTGATGAACATGCCGAGGAACTGACTTTTTCTTCAATTTATTATTACTTTACGGCAAAGAAGTTTCACTTCTAGCGTGCATACATAAGTACACATACCCTTTTTTAATGCATATCACAATTGTACATGCATCATATGACTTATTATTCCAGGCACATTTCCTGAATAACAAAATATATATCTTGTTTCATTCATTCATTGCTTCTCGTTGTGTTCATTTTAAATAAAATTAAATTTTAATTTTTCAAAATGACTACAAAATAGTTTAATATGTGTATGTTTATTTTGTAATTTTAAACTTGGTCCTAGCACTGCTGAAGTTACAAGAAAAATGTATACTACATCTGGAACAGGGGCAGTTACATCAAGAAAACAGAAGTGAATTAAAAAAAATAGGGTATGAATCATTAGGAGATAAAGCCAGATTAGACAGACCATTAAATGTACAATGATTAAAACAAATTTGAATTTAACATGTCAACAGCTTGATGAAGAATTCAAAGTAAGTAATGAAACAATATGGAGTCATTTATATAAAATTGATTTATATATAATTGGAAATCTAAATGTATAAAAAGGTCTAGAAAAAGATCTATGAATAGATGAGATAGAGAGGGAAGAAAATTCGTTAAAATAAAATGGAAGAGAAAAACATTGGATCGGCCGAAATAAGAAGTTTTGAAAGAAGCTTTCATCCAACAGTAAATTGAAAAAAGCTGCTGCTATATATATATATAATATATATATATATATATATATATATATATATATATATATATACACCGACTGGGTAGTACAGTGGTTAGCATCACCGCGTGTCATGCGGGAGATTGCGTTCGATTCCCAGTCGGAGAGTCCCTCGTTTTCAAGTCGAGGGTTGAGCATGAAGGCCGACAACCTCATCTTGTAAAAAATAACTGTCGAGAAGGAGTAAACCCCGAATAAAAAATCTTCACCAATCCGCCTGGTCAAATGGTGAATATGACCAAATACCAATGAATGTTAGCATTCATTGTGGCTTTCGTCAGTAGTGGACTGATGTGGGCGTTATGATGATGATGATGATATATATATATATATATATATATATATATATATATATAATTTCAATTCATTGATGTTTACCCATTTTACGATAAAACTGATTATTTATTTATATCAGAATTTATTTCATATTCCAGATTCAAGAAATGTTTTCCTTATTAAGGACTTATTTGATTTTTCTCACATAGTGTTGTTATATCCTGTTTAAGAATCCTTATATCTTGTATACTCATCGAACGCGCGTCCAGTTCTGACCGTTTCGCGGACGTGACTCATCCCGACCTTTCATCCGAACACACACAAACAAAATAATATTATTAACACAACTCACGTGTTTGGAGCGTTGCGCATAGCCCTGTGACGTATGAAGACGACGACAAGCGTTCCATTGCCGAGGACGCCAACGACGAAAATGAGAAAGAAAACTATCGGCACTATGTATGTTTCGGGACGTTCTCCGTACGGCGTATAATCTTCGAACGTTTCATTCAGCGCCGTCAACAACACTGGCGTTGTATTCACTGTGAAATTTTCGTAATCCGAAGTAGACATTTTCTTTTCAGTTTTGTTTTTATTTTACACGTCTATTTTCGTTGTGTAAGTTATTATTAGATTGTAAATAGTTACGCAAAATACGTTGCAAAATATAAAATAATTAATTTATTAGCAAAGTTTAGAGTTATATTTTTTAACAAGTGTTTTTATAGTCATATCTGTCGGTTTTTATCAATTCAAATTATTCAGGAAAAACAATATTTATAAAACACACTGTGAAAATATTTTCTCACCGAATATAAAATATCCCAAATTCTTATTATTCACTGCACTTCCGTTCAACGTTTAGATATTTCGAATTAAAGCAACCACATGCATATTAATTCTAAACATACGTGTTTAATTTTATATATTCAATATGTAAATTGAAAATTTATCAGTTATTAATAAAAGTACCTTAATTGCTTTTAAATTAATTAGTAACATCGACTGGTATTTTATAAAAAATATAACAAGAATGATTATTTTTTTTAAATTAGTACAAACACAACACTAATAAAATTATATTTTCGTTGTAACTGTTTTACATTAATTAAAACTATGCACTTTTTCTTCTAGAAAAATCATCAAATATTTAAATATTTGTGAAACACTATCCTCTATTCTTTTTATTAAAATGTACTCTTTTTATCAAATCTTTAAATGAATAACATTATAAAAGCCGGTGTCCATTTTCTGTAACAAACATAAAATATAAATTATTGTATTCTCTTTCTTCTCTATAATTCTCTCTCTCTCTTTCCTTCTTTTTTCATATATATATATATATATATATATATATATATATATATATATATATATATATATATATATATATAGAGAGAGAGAGAAGAGAGAGAAAGAGGTGGAGAGAGGAGAGAGAGAATGTTTTTAGACGTGATAGAAATTAAAATTGAATCCCTATTTAAAGTTTTATCTAATCTAAAAAGCACCTCTATATGTATGTATCTGTGTGTGTGTGAATATGTATATATATATATATATATATATATATATATAAATATATAAAAATGTTTTTAGGTTAGATAGAACTTTCGATATGGATTCAATTTAAAGTTCTATCACGCTTAAAAAAACATCTTTATATATATCATCATTATTATATCCAGCTTATACTAGCCCATTGCTGAACGAAAGGGTCAAAAAATCTTATCATTTACTGGTACTTAGTTATACTTACTACACTGACCAAGTGGGTTGGTAACGACTTTTTATTCAGAGTTTATTTCTATAGATAAGTTTTCTTTACTAAAGGCTTAAAACCCGTGCCTACCCTTTGTTTTCGATTGGAGTTTCAATATATATATATATATATATATATATATATATATATATATATATATATATATATATATACTCGTATATATATAATATGCACACATGTGTGTGTAGTTTTCTTATAATACATTATATAACATTTTTAGTAAAATTATTTTATGATGATTATAAACTCAATTGAATTTTTCACAACATTAAATATATAGATTATTAAATCTTTGGATGGCCCAAATAAGACTAATTTCTTTACATTTATTTATTTACTATCATTTACAATTATTTACTATCCTTTAATCTCATTTGAGACAATTTATACAAGTAAAATTTCAAAATCGATTTAGCACAATAAATATCATTGAATCAGTAAGTTATGTTATCAAGCGTTGTAATGAATACCCAACACCACTCTATTACAAATTTATCAGAGCTTTCGAATCAATCAATACATTAACAATATTAACTGTATTAAAGAATCAAGAAAATGAAGAAATCAAACTTTTCAGAAATACTTTTAGAAATAATATGTCCTTCATGTAAGTAAAAAGGAGGTAGGAAAATTTGATATTCAAAATAATGAGATATGAGGACACGATGTCACCAAATTTATTTATAGAGAGACTAGAATAAGTATTAAAGGCACTAAATTGGAAATATTTTTTTGTTCTTTTTGTTAAAATATATAATTTTGTTTTTAAAATAATAACTAATTCACTTTCACACAAATTAATTATTCCTCCCCCCCCCCCGCCCCCAACACTACAAGATATTAGAAAATGTTCAGTACAATTTATTATTCATTTTGTTAGAGATTTTACAACATACTTCTTTGACGATAATAGCATCTCCATCAAAATGCTTATTTGCTTATTATTGTTATAAACAAACAGAATGAACACAATAAGTAATTATTGAACACTTTTATAATATCTTGTATTGTGGGGAATGAAAATTCATTTATGTGAAATATTTATATAACTTAAAAATATATATTTCATGATATTTAAATCTTTTAAATTAAATGATTCTTCAGAATTTATTAGAAATATCTAAAGTAATTATAAATTTCACATTAATGAATTATCACCCCAGAGCTACAACATGTTATAAAAGTGTTCAGTAATTAGTTATTGTTCACTTTATTTGCTTATAATCTAATGCGCATTTAGATGGAAATGTCATCATCGTTAGAGCATTGTGTTTTAAAATCTAGATAAAAATCTATATTGCAAAATCTAGTGTGAAGAATGAGATTTTATAACACAACGAACACGATGATGAAGTGTCGATGAAAAAGTGAATCAGTTTATAAACAAATCAAATGAACAATAAGTAATTATTGAACATTTTTGTATTCTCTGCGGTATTAGAATAATACCGTAGAGATTAATCCATTTATATTAAAGTAAACTTGTCAAAATGCCAAACCAAACAGTAATTATAAATATTTAATCTATTTTTGGTCAGTGTTTCTGTGATACCTTGTCTTTTTTTTTGAATACAACTGAAATAATATAACAATTTTTAATAAAAATGTACAATAAATGTTCGAACAAATGGATTTAAAAGAAAACCAAAGTTACGGATGTTACAACAAAAATTCAAAATTTAAGTAAAAATAAGACGATCATATAATAAAAAAGAGAACCACCAATGTACAATTAAAAATATTTATTAAAAATAGAAAAATAACAAGATTTAAGAAGAAACCTATATATAGATGTGAGAGAGATATGAAAAAAAATTGTCGATGTGGAATGGAAGAGAAAGGCATTGAATTACTGGACGTGGAAAGTTTTGGGAGAGATTTTCATCTAGCAGTGAATATAAAGAAGCTGATTTTAATATTATTTTTTTCATTAAGTTTCATAACATTTTTATATGCTAATATTTATAAAAAAGTGCATAAAAGATTATGCGTGGGTTATAAAAAAATATGTATACGTATTTATAAATTTCAAAATAATCGAAACGTACATGTAGTTCATAAAAGAAATCGTTAAGTGAATTTATTTGGTTTTATGAAAGTAAAAGCAGAAATTAAATTGAAAAATTGATCATAAATTGTCACATATTTGTAATATGTTCATTATTTATAGCTTTTACGTGACGTTTTTTTTTTTTAAAGCTAAGTTTTTAAATCAACTAAGAAGAGAGACATGAACTTTAACAGGTATACATTCCCTAGATTAGTTAGAAGTTTTCTTTTTATCATTCATTTATCGTTTTATGATGTACCATTTACGTGATCTTACGACATTGAGTTTATTTATAGCACCATAAAAGATAATTTGCCATAAAATGTGCACTAAATCATAATGTGTGCTTGAGTATAAAAACACATTCACACACATACATAACCAACCACTCAAGCCCCCATATATATATATATATATATATATATATATATATATATATATATATATATATATATATATTATTGCGTCTGTGAATGTAAAAATATGTTAAGTACATGTGAAGAAAAAAGAAAAATAAAATAAATAATCTATGAACATATTTAACTTTTTTTTATTTTATATACATGCATATATATTGTAAATTGTTTGTTCTTTCACAATTTATCACCTTATGTAAACAAATAATTATTATTAACTTTATATTATTATTTTATCATCAAAGTATCTACTGAGTTTTCATCATATTAATTAACTTGTTTCTGTATCAACGACATATAATTACTTAATTTTGTATTAAAATACATTATCATGTGTATATACACTGACGTCCATAAGTGTTCACCGTATGGATAACATAAACAATTCATTGATATAATTCAATATAGTTAAATTTAAAAAAAATATTTAATTAATAATAAATATAATATTCATTACAAAAAAATACAAAAAACAATAATTAATTCTATTATATAGTAGGAATTGTTAAAATAAATACAATAGATTACATTTTTGCTGAACAAAAGTATTCACCACATTTTTAATATTATGCAGAAGAAATGTCAACAATTTTTTTAAAAAAAGAGTTTAATATCTCGTTTGTTTCCCTTTTCTTTTTACTACTTTATTTAAACGATTTGGCATTGAATAAATTATTTTTTTTGTTGCTTCCGATGTTATGTTTGCCCACTCCTTTTGAAGTAAGTATTTAAGTTTTCTTAGAGATGATATGGTACTGTCGAATTTTTCTCTAATAAATCCCAAAAAATGTTCTATGGGATTTAGATTGGGAGATTGTAGTGATATTTTCAGTGTATGAGGAGTATTGTAGAGAGCCCAAAGCTTCACTATATGAACAGTATGCTTTGGGTTGTTATCATGTTAGAAGTAATATTCATTATTCAAACATAATTTTCTAGCATTTTCTTTTAAATTTTGTTTTAAAATATTCAAATATTGGAACTTATTAATGGTTTCGTCGATAAAAACTAGGTTGCCAACTCCAGAAGCGGCCATGCAACCCCACCACCACCATGTTCAATAATTTTGTGTATATGATTTTCTTGCAAGTCTGTATTTTTCTTTCTCCATACCAAAATTTGAGCATCAGAACGATAAATACAGAATTTGCATTGAACCTTGGTCCAAAACTCCTCATTACATTTATTTTTATAATCATTTGCAAATTGAAACCATTTGGTTTGGTTCACTTTATTTATAGCAGATTTTTTTCTGCAGACAGGGGCGTTGTAACCAGCCTTTTTTAAGAATTTTCCGTACTGTATAAAGATGTAGTTTTTTTTCAATATATTTTTCTAACTGTGCTACGACACAGGACGAGCTTGTTTTAAGCTCTTTCTTAATAATATTAATTATATTACGTTGTTCATGTATTCTAAGTTTAGATAGCCGACCAGTTCTTTGGGAATTTTCTATGCTTCTTGTATCATTAAAGCGTTTTATTATATCACAGACAGTAGTATGACTCTTGGACACTATTTCCGAAATGTCCTCATATGAATTATTTTTTTTAGGTGTAAATTTATAATTATTTTCTTCTCGAATATACAAGATTCTTTTTGATTGCGTCCTATTTTTGATATATCTTCGTAAAACTCACTAAATGATGGAAACTGTCAACGATAACTGAATAGAGAATCCTCGGAAAATATAAATATTTGGTTGTACTGCAGTATTGCAACATTTATTTCACAAAAACTTTGATATTGTATCCCATTATCAATAAGTCGTGAATACTTTTGCTAAGTATAAATGTAACCTATTGTCTTTATGTTAGCATTTTCTACTATATAATAGAATTAATTACTGATTTTTGTATTTTTTTCTAATGAATATTATATTTTACATCAATTAAATATATATATTTTCTTAATTTAACGACTTTATTAAATTATATCAATAAATTGCTTATATTACCTATACGGCGAATACTTATGCACGTCAGTGTGTGTATGTATACACACACACACACACACACACATATATATATATATATATATATATATATATATATATATATATATATATATATATATATATATAAATATATATATATATATATATAAATAAATATGTATATATATATAAATATATATATATATATATATATATATATAAATATATATATATATATATATAAATAAATATATATATATATAAATAAATATGTATATATATAGAAATATATATATATATATATATATATATATAAATATATATATAAATAAATATATATATATATATATATATATATATATATAAATATATATATATATATACATATATATATATACATATATATATATATATATATATATATATATATATATATATACATATATATACATATATATACATACATATATATACATACATATATATATATATATATATATACATATATACAGTAACAGAAAAAGTCTTCATAAACTATATTAATTTCAAAAATTAACAATTTCTTTTTATTTTGACTTATAACCATTATAATGTGAGTATAATTCTTAACGAATTATCGTTACTTACTAAATTAAAATGAATAAATTTCAATGTTAGTCATATTCATAATAGAAAAAAATAGTTACACAAATGTTTTTAGTAACATACAATATTATATTTAAACACTTAATATTTTGCAGAGTATCCTATGAATTTCATAATAATTTTATTTGACGTTGTATTGAAATAACTAAATGATATCTAACTTCCTAAATTATTTTTCTTTCATTTTTGCTATAAGATGGTTTTCAGCTCATATTAATACGTTACGGTGCTCAGTATTTCGCGCTAGACTTCATCTGGAGTCTGGCGAATTTCGCAAAAAATGCACACAAATAACTTCTTCATAAAATCGATGTAATTCTTAAATCAATGAACATTTTGAAATAAAATTTCAAATCTGTCTATAAAAGGGTTCGATGCATAGATTTATGTAAATATAATATTGGTTTTCAATCTGTAATGAGTGCATTAGCGTGATAAATTACAAAAAAGAGATGCTTTATAATAAATATAGTTTGTTATAAAAAAACACTTTTTAGCGTAAAAAACATCTAGAAGAAATAAAAATATGATAAATTACGTAAAGCATATATTTTATATACACAAGTTGTTAGAAAAAAAAATAAAACAACTAATTTCGATTTTATTCCAAAAAACAGAATTTTCCTAGGTATATAAATTACTTTATTTAAAATATCTGAAATATTTTTTATAATTTTTATAATTTACCAATATTTTGAGTATATACACCACCATCTTTTGATCGAATTAGAAAAAAATATAGCTTGTATTTGTATATGTGTATATATATATATATATTTATTTCCGTCAGCAGTTCATACAACGAAACACGCGTTAACGAGTGAACGGATTTACAGAAATGTAGCACGAAACACACGTTTACGCGTATCCAGTTGGTAATGTGTTAATTTAAGAATACACATTTTCAGGCAGTGATCAAATTCCTTCATAAGTGCTCGCCTGTATTGATATTCATTGACTAGAATGGAATTTACAATCCGTAGCTATAGAAAATATCAATGACGACTCTAGGTCAAGCCATCTTAAAAACGCGACCTTCGACAAACTTATTTTTGTTAAAGCGAATGCGACATGTTGAATACTTCTAGAAGAATTTAACATATCCAAGAATACAATTTATGTAATATTAACAACAAAATAAATTTTGCATTCAGTTTATACCACATAAATTAACGTAAGTCTAAGAGAAAACATGCGTTAACCATTGAAATTACATCATGAAAATGTTCAAAAGATATTTCAAAGTCTTGGATTCTATCGTTACTGTACCAAGTACTTTAGAAGTACTTGGTACAATACTTCTAAAGACGATAGAATTTAAGTACTTGTAAAGTACTTGGATTCTATCGTCATGGTATTTCAAGTACAACACGGAAACCAAATGCCAGAGTACATCATATACTTGAGTGCATAAAGTTCACCGAAAGTGAGAAAATTAAATTTATAGAAGTCGCGAATGAAAACAGTGTTTATTTGTTTTTACGATTTAAAAGGAGATATTCATCGCGAATTCATTCCGGAAGATAAATCTGTCATTGGATGTACAATTTAAGTATTATGGATCGTTTTACGAACGGAAGATAGTAATAAATAGACCATAATATCGAGATCCTAGAAACTGATACTTGTTACACGACAAAAGATATGTTCACCACCTTACAAGGTGTAATTTTTTTACCAAAAAACAAATATGCGTCATACAACCATTCATTACAATATATTTGCTAGATTTATCACTATGAGATTATTCTGTTTTCTTAAGAATGGAAGTGTTAATGAATAAAACGTTGTAGGATAACACTGAATTCATACAAAGCGATATAACGAGAGTGATCGAAGTGATCCCAAAAACAGTCTTAATAAAATCCATCTGTGCATTTTTTTCAACGTTTCCAGTATTATATTTATGCATAAGGGATATATTTTGAACAAATATTTGCATTTTTAGCAAAATATTTTTTTTTTTTATTCCAAGAGTTCGATTTCTTTTCCAACACACTGTATAAGAATTAAACACATACGAATATATTGCCTATACTATATATATATATATATATATATATATATATATATATATATATATATATATATATATATATATATATATATATATATATATATATATATATATATATATATATATATATATATGTATATATATATATATATATATATATATATATATATATATATATATATATATATATATATATATATGTGTGTGTGTGTGTGTGTGTGTGTGTCTATAGACACAGAGTATAATGTATGAATATATATTTAATGTTGAATTTTCCAGCAAGATTTATTATTCAACTAGTATAAGTTACATAAATGTAATATATACATGTTTGCACATTACAATTTTTCATGTATATGAAAATCAAATTAATTTTCGTTACTTTTATAAATTTATATATAAGGTCATCTAAATGTGACGCCTAAATTTGTGTTTTATTAAAAAGAAACATGTGTATAGGTAAACATGTGTATAATTTATTTTGTTTCTTTTTAATAAAACACAAATCTAGGCGTCACATTTGGATAACCTTTATATTGTTTATGTAAAGTATTATTTTATAAATGTGATTTGATATCTTTTAAAGTAAATTTTAATTTAAAAAATTGAATTTAAAAAAAACTACAATATTTTAATTTACAGACACACTGGCACACGTGTATATATATATATATATATATATATATATATATATATATATATATATATATATATATATAAAATCATTTATTTATTTATTATTATGTGCATATGTGTATGTATGTATGTGTGTGTATGTGTGTGCGTATGTGTGTGTATGTGTGTGTATTTTATTTTAAATGATCGAAAGTACGATTTTTAAAGAAAGCACATTTATTTTTATCAATCTATCAATCAATTACAATCAATCCATCAGCCAACAACTGTGACTCGAAGAGTTCTTCTGTTTCATTGCTAGAATTCGATGTTACTTCTAGCACATCTACTCGAGAACTGATGTTCTTAAGTGTAATAAGTAACAAAAAAACCTCTAGGTCTCATTATCTCGATATTTTATCGACAATCAGAAATTGATTGTCGCGTTTATTATAGGTTTAAATAATTCTTAACAGAATTATTTGTCAACAATTAACGCGTCGACAACGTATGCTGTTTCCGTGTGACCAGCCTTGAGGAAAGTTAATTAGGTTATATGTGTTTCATATAACTTGTGTGTATGTATGTGTGTGTATGTATGTGTGTATGTATGTGTGTGTATGTATGTATGTGTGTGTATGTATGTGTGTGTATGTATGTGTATGTGCATGTGTATGTGCATGTGTATGGGCATGTGTATGGGCATGTGTATGGGCATGTGTATGGGCATGTGTATGGGCATGTGTATGGGCATGTGTATGGGCATGTGTATGGGCATGTGTATGGGCATGTGTATGTGCGTGTGATTTCAAACGGAACTAAAAGGAACTAACGGAACAGAAAGGCTTTGACAATGATGGCATCGCCATCGAAATGCATCAGCCGATATAATTATGTAATTATAAATTATATAATTATAAAAAACAAGTGAACAATAAGTGATTATTGAACACTTAAAAACATTGTGGTGTAGGGGTGAAAATTCATTTGTGTAAAGGAACTAAAAGGTTTAGACACATATTTACTTGCTTACTATCATTTACTATTCTTTACTCTCCTTCAATCTCATTTACAATCTAAAAATTGCAGGAATTGCAATATAAAACTATTCTTTAACCATCATATTAATCAAATCTCTTGTCAATGGACTACCTCTTTTTTGAACATTTGGATCATTTTTTGGCGTAAAAAGTTCAACAATACGGCAGCAGTCAAAAACGCCTTAAAGCAATTTCTTAAATGTAAAATTTAGAATTTGTACAAAACTTGAATGGATATATTTTTATTTTGGTGATATAAATGTATTTTATCTGCTGTTGTTTATTTTAATTAATAAGAATTATTTTAAACATGTCATAGTTATTTGACGTTATGATAATAGCCTATTTATATAAAAAAATATATATTGTTCATTCATTTCACATTAAAAATAATTTATTAATTTAAATCCACCAGATAAAATATTATTTGAAGTTATACCTACTTTAGCTATAGGAACTTTGGATTGTAAATGGAATAAAAATGCTTTATATGCATCAAATTTCATAAATAAAAATTATGAAGAATAGTTGAGTCGAGTGTAAAAATAAATTTTATGGCACAATGCTCTAATTAAGGTGGCATTGCCATCAAAATGTATATTAGTTTATAAAAAAAATAAATAATAAATTAATATTGAACACTATCATATAGCTCATTTGCGTGAAAGTAAAAATAGATTGCAATTATTAGATATAAAAAAATATGAAATTTATACATGCGAACGATGAGAAATTATTTAAAACGAGAAAAAAATATTAACAAATTTAATATAAATATTTTTTAAAAAATGTGTATTAGTTAGATTGTTATATATTTTATCAAAAATAACTTAAATTATAAAAGCTCTATTATTAATAGAGCTTAATTTTTGTTTATTTTTAAAAATAAATGATCGAGTTAATTGTTTTACTATTATTAATGAAGTTAATAATAATGTACGATACCATAAAATTTAAAATTTTCATTTCGTTTCATTTAACATAATTTCAAAAATATGTCAGAATTATTACCGATGTTATTTTAATGCATCAAACTGTATATATGTAATGTTTGCAAATGTCTATAAAACTAACAAAAATATATATGTGGGTGTATGATTTCATAAAACTGATAAACTATTTTTGCATACACAAATTGATTATTTGAAATGTGGAAAATTTAGTTGAAAACTACACAATTTTGACGTATAAAAATATATAGATGGAAATTTTCAAGTACCGATTTTGAAATAAAATAAACAAACAGGATATCGTAGAGTTGTCATGCATATAAATTTGTAAAGTGTAGCCGACCGTACTAAATTATGATAACGTTACATAATTATTATCATAACACTATTGTTGTGAATTCGTTTTTCAATTAATAAATTTCTATTTAAATTTCTCGTACGTAAACATATTTAAACATACAGATTTTTATCTATTAATAAATCTATGAATGTATGTGTGTCTGTATGTATATATATATATATTTGTATATAAAAAGAGAGAGACATTTTAAATAAAAAAGTATAAAAATGATTATTTCTAAATGCAAATTCTATTTAAAATTTTTAAAAGTATTGTATTTCATTTAACTAAATTACCTTTTACTATTTTATTGCAAAAAATTATTTTTTTGGTATTTTGTATTATCGATTCAAGTTTAAACACGCATCTTTGGAATAAAAAAAAATAAAAATGTTACTAAAAATTTCATGAAATAGTATCATCTGATTTTTACGAATGAAATATCAAATAAAAAGAAATAACATAACTTAAAAAAAATAATTTCTATTACAAATATTACTTAAGATTGACTTTAATGTCATTATTTAGATATTATATAGGGTCATCCAAATGTGGAGCCTAGATTTATGTTTTATTAAAAAGAAACAAAAGAAAATATACACACATTTCCCTATACACTACCCTATGTTTCCACACATGTTTCTTTTTAATAAAACACAAATCTAGACGTCACATTTGGATGACCCTATATATTTTTTCCAATAGCAAATTTATCTTAACACAAATGAATTACTTACTTTCTAATAATATTAGATTTTTTTAAATGTGTCTAAAAATCACTTATTGTTCACTTTATTTGTTTAAAAGCTAATACGTAATTCGAAGAACGTACTATCAACATCAGAGTTCTCCATTAGATTTTTAAAATACTAAGCTTTGACGATGATATGTGTTCATCAAAATGTGCATCATTTTTTAAGCAAAAAAAATTAACAAAAATAGATTGTTGAGTACTTTTATATCTTATAGGGTTAGATGTGAATAATTAATTTGTTATTATATTTATTTTACTTATATTATCATTTACATATATTGTTTTTTAGTTTTACACATTAATTAATATAGAAACAGTTAATTTAGATAATTATGAAATACATATTTGTACAAAGATTTACTTCAAGAGTTTAAAAATTGACACCAAAACGATTAATTGGTTATTTAAAAAAATCCATTAAATGCAACATGTACTCGTATAAGGCATAATATTTATACAAATAATTGCATTTTCTAACATTAATATGTGTATAAATACTGACTGGTTCATCATTATTAACATACGAGGTGTGATCAAAAAGTAAGGTGAATTTTGAAATTTATCGGGCTACATCCGTTCGATCTTCGATTTTTTATTTGGTTATGTTGGTACACTCGTCTCGAATATATGTTCCAAATTTCAGCTATGTAGCATGTTTAGTTTGTTGGTGAGAGGCATAAAAGTTAGAAGTGTTTTGCAGGCTCCACGATTTTCCGCTGTCGAAAATCATGGATCAAAGATTTGCATTAAATTTTGTGTGAAAAATGGAATCAAGTGCTCCAAAACACTTGAAATGTTGAAAGTGGCATACGATGAGTCTACTTTAAGCCAAAAAAATGTTTACAAGTGGTATAAACTCTTCCGAGAAGGCCGAGAAGACACCAACGACGAACCTCGTTCTGGACGCCCCAGCACGTCAACAACTGATGAGAACGTTGAAGAAGTGAAGAAAATAGTGTTGGGGAATCGTCGAATTACTATTAGAGAAATTGCTGATGATATTGGCATCTCGTTTGGTTCGTGCCAATCAATTTTAACGGGTGTTTTAGACATGAGACGTGTGTCAGCGAAGTTTGTTCCGAAATTGCTCAATTTCGACCAAAAGAACCGTCGCATGAGAATCGCCCAAGAGCTATTGAATGACGTCAACGACGACCCAGATTTACTCGACAGGATCATAACAGGTGACGAAACATGGGTATACGGTTATGACGTCGAAACTAAGACTCAATCGTCCCAGTGGAGGCATTCCGGATCACCAAGACCAAAAAAAGCACGCCAAGTTCGATAAAATGTGAAGGTTTTGCTTACAGTTTTCTTTGATTGCAGGGGCGTGGTGCATCATGAGTTCTTGCCACAGGGTAGAACAGTAAATAAGGAATATTACCTGCAAGTTATGCGTAATTTGCGCGAAGCAATCCACCAGAAACGTCCGAATTTGTGGAAGAACAAAAATTGGCTTTTGCACCATGATAACGCCCCTGCTCACACATCGTTGCTTGTGCGCGAATTTTTGGCTAAAACCAACACACTAATGATGCCGCAGGCACCGTATTCCTCAGACCTAGCCCCCTGTGACTTCTTCTTGTTCCCGAAACTGAAGAGGCCCATGAAAGGACGGCGTTTTGCAACGATTGAGGAAATAAAGACGGCATCGAAAGAGGAGCTGAACAAGATCACAAAAAATGATTTTTTGAAATGCTTTGAGGATTGGAAAAGCGTTGGCACAAGTGCATTATATCCGATTACTTTGAAGGGAACAAAATAAAAATTGATGAATAAATAAATATTCTTTGAAAAAAATAAAAATTCACCTTATTTTTTGATCACACCTCGTACATGTAACCTCAGGGCGACAGAAACAACTTTATTTGAGGAACCCAAAAATAAAGGATTAAATGTAAAAAGTTAAATTCTGTGTAAAAAGGATTTTAACATGTTTCAATTCATACTGTTTCTAGTGTTTCTAAAGTAAAAAAAGTTAGATAATATTATTTCAAATGAGTATATATATACATTGATTACATTGTTTTGTTAATTAAAAAAGATTATATATTAAAAAACAAGAATCGTTTGATAAGTATGGTATATTTATTTATTGTTTAACCCATTAACTGTCAAATTTTTTTCTGATATTTTTGGTGTATTAGGGTTGAAAATGGAATTAGATAATGGAATTTAGGTTACTTTACTTATATATTTTAAAAAATAGTTATGTTTTAACATTTTTTATTGATACCTATTTGGGGCTCATGTAATTTCCAGTTACAAAAGTTGTGAAAAAACAAAAAGTATTATAAACACAAGAAAAACTCATGTTCTATGCCAAACAGAAAAGCATTCGACATGTAGCCCTGTATTACATTTTCTACACTACTTGCGCACATTTATGCCACATATGGCACATTTCCTTTGTTTTCCCTCACAGGTACTTTCCAATACATGTCTAATTGGATCAAATATAACATCTTCACGGATTTTCCTTGTTATGCTTGAACTGGGTCTTCCAGTGACTTTAGGATTGGATAATGATTATTTTTTCATATATGTTCTTGCAATATTGCGTCTGAAGTCTAATAACGATATATTTTCATTCGAAGCAGTATAAAGAGCATGAGGGTTAACAATAGCAACATCAATGGCATTTGTAAAAAGAGGAAAATACCATTTCTTACCTCTAAATTTAATGCAATAATTTTGGATATTCCAGTCCAGGTTGTCAACTCCAATCATATATTTATTATATTTCCCTACAATGTTTGGTCTATCCACTCGACATTTTTTCTTTTCTTTCTTAGAATATCTTTTCACTTTTTATAAAGGTTGTAGTCCTAAATAATTTGACAGAATTTTGACGCAGTTATTGTCACTCCAAATCAATGCAAAAATGTTATTACTTTCATCATAACAATAATCGTATGCTCCACGTTCTTCTTTTTTCATTATGTTATCAGATTTCAAGGGACTCTTATTCATTTTACCGTACTGTTCCAGCCACTTTTATATTACGTTCTTTCAATTTCAATAATAATTCAAAGCTGGTAAAGAAGTTGTCGAAAAATATTTCATATTTTGATAGATACTGCAGAAAAGAAGTCATCTTCATTATTACAAAGGCTCCTACACCACTCACAACTTGTTCTTCTTCGAATTTACCTTAATAAATATCCATATAAAAACAATACCCAGATTCAGAGTAGCACATGACCCATTGTTTGAAACCAAATCTGATTGGCTTTCCTCTTATAAATTGTTTCAAAAAGTGATGTCCATAATATCTTATCATTTGCTCATCGACTGAAAAATTTTGAGTAAACATTCAAAATTTTTTAAAATTTGAATTCAATTTGTGAATCACAGGTCGAATTTTAAATAACTTATCTTTCTTTTCCATGGCAATTATGGAACTATTGTCGTTAAAATGCAAATTTCTTTTTATTTCTAAAAACCTGTGCTTTGGCATAGAGTTTCTATATCAAATACTTTATTTATATATTAAATACTTTTACAAGTTAGACAACATTGAAACAAAAAATAATTTTGAAAACTAGAAGGTATGTTTTTTTAACGAATACACATTTTATTTAATATAATCCTATTATAAGTGAGAAAATAAAATACTCAAATCCCCATTTGAGGATCGTGGTAGCGAATGGGTTAATTTAATTAATTAACCCAATTTTTTTCAATTTAGTTTTCTTACTATTTTACCATACTTATCAAACGACCCTCGTATATAATAAAACACACGAGATTTAACAATATTTTAAAAGTTATTTTTAAATCATTCAATATATTAGGTTGGCAAATATCTCCCTTCCGCCTTCTGGTCTTTTGAATTTCGCGGCTATGTACAAAAAAAAAAAAAGCGGAAGGGAGATACTTGCCAACCTAATATATATATATATATATATATATATATATATATATATATATATATATTAGTTAAATGTGTAATTAATACATTTGTATATCAATAATCGATATAAAATTAAAAAAAGAATTATTCCAATTGAAAGGAAAAACATTTTTCAAGACATATTATATAAATTCAAATGAAACGAACACAAACGTTTAATTTATTTACGTTAAGATAAAAAAAATATTAAATAACTACAAAATTTATGTCAAAATAAAATTTCAACAGCTAGAAATTCGTTATATAATCATCAATACAATAAAAGAAATTCTACTCTATACAATAATTATCTATTATATCTAAATGTGAATATTAATGTCACCCTTGTATTGAAATTTTTCAGTTCGTGCGAAAAGTATTTTCTATGTAATAAAAATGAATACGACGTGATCAATTATTACTAACGATGAATAAAATTCTAATTAAGCATATCCAAGAGATAAAAATCAATTCGTGAAATAGGAAACATAGTAAATCGAATTTATTTTACCTTACACTATACCATAAAACGTTTCTAAATTACAAAAATCTTAAAAATGTCAAATAGGAATATCCACAGTATATTTAATAATTCTAATATAATGGATTATCAAATTTAAAGTTTAAAATGGAAATGAGCTAGTCATATAGCAAAAAAAAAGTAACGTCAACAAAAGAAGTTATTGATTGGGAATACAGATATATAACAATTCCCCCCAAAAAATTCATAGATAGATGGGGTAGAAATATAACAACATTCGTCGGAATGAACTTGAAGGGAAAAGTGTTGAATCGGTCGAAATGGAAAATTTTGGGTGAGGTCCTTATCTGGTAGCGGGTAGGAAGAAGTTAATGATTATATATATATATATATATATATATATATATATTTCTCAACCAAAATTTTACTAATTAAAAATATATTCATATTCCCTTACATTAATCTCGCTATTAAAATATTATACTGCTTTGCGCTGGATGGTAATATTTTAAATGAAAAAAAGGTCGAAAGCAGTTAATTACAAACAGCCCGTAATTAAATCGGTCGAAAAAGCATATAAATATTGTTACAACAGTATATTTCTAGATATTTTACGCGTTTTGTCCGTTTAGTGAATAAATGCCCATATATAAACAATACGATTCTTCATAATAAGTAGTATCGCTTTTCGACCTTTAGTTTAATGCTTCAAAGGATTTCAAATGGATAAAAATTAAAGTTTTATAGTAAACTGTTGAAAATTCAGTACAGTAGGACGTTCAGTTTAATCTCATTGTTTACAACCGACGTAAAACCTCGCAGGAATTAATCTTAAGTCGTTCGAAACAACATTCAGTTTTACAACTAGGTACTTAGGTGTTTTTAAATGTCACGAGGGTTCTAGGCTTCTTTTTCGTTAAACAACGAAAACAATCGACTATAAGTTTTTTTCTTGAAATAATAAATCAAAAGCACCTTTTAATAATAACAGAAACAACTACATTTTTTATTACAGATAAAGACAGCTTCTAATAAAAAAACTTTGACAAAATTAATAATGTACATCTAATTATATATATATATATATATATATATATATATATATATATATATATATATGTCGACTGGATAGCATAGTAGCTTGCATCACCGCGTGTCATACGGGATATTGCATTCGATTTCCAGTTAGAGAGTCCCTCATTTTCGAGGGTTGAGCATGAGGATGACAACCCATCTTGTAAAAAAACTGTCAAAAAACTCTGATAAGAAAAGAATCTATTGAGCTAACATTGTCAGGATGGCCTGGGACTGTAATGTATTCTAAATAGGATAGGCAGGACTCTCTTAGCTGAAGGTAAAGGCAACACACCTAAGGGAGTAAACCCTGAATAAAAAATCCTCAAAAAGTCGCCTGGCCAGCGTGATGAGTATAACCAAATGGAAAGTGGAATAACTCCATTTATTCATACATTAAAATATTTAAAGATTTGCGTTAGAATGAATTAAAAAATATTGAGAAACGTTAAAAAATTCAGGTTATGTTTTTAAAATTATAAAATTGTTAAATTTTATTATGTAAAAATAACTTATAAAATTGTTAAAGAAAATAACCAATTTTTTTAAGCTACAAATGGACTTATACCACTTTCATTAATTACAAATTAAGCAGTTTGTTTTTGATAGTAAAATAAGTCCATTTATTCATACATTGAGATATAATATTTAAAGGTTTGCGTTTGAATTAATTCATCCACTTTTAATTAAATGTGTCACATATATGTGACGCGTGACCTGCAAAAGGAATTTACTATCTATAGTTCAGTGTCACATATGTGTGTCGGTTTGTAAAATTACTAATTACACTCATTTATAACGTTATAAATACATCGCACAAAAATTAATGATGATTTGATATCATATTTAAATAATAAAACGTCTGGGCTTTGGAGGCGGTTTTTCTCCTCAGGCCCTGATAGCAAACGGGTTAAGTAACTAAGAATCTCTTTTTATTTTTGTTCATTCAAATTATTAGTTAAGTTTCTTAAATACTTCTGCTCATGCAGTTGTAAATAATTTTGTTGATAACCTATTGCCCTATCTCATCATTCTTTTTATAAAATTAAATTTTTCAGTTTTTTTTTTTTTTATATATATTCTTGTTCAGAGAATGTAACATTTCTATACATAAATATTTCCTAAAAGTTTAATACATGTTTCATTAATTCTTTATATATATTAGGTTGGCAAATATCTCCCTTCCGCCTTCTGGTCTTTTGAATTTCGCAGCTATGTACAAAAAAAAAGCGGAAGGGAGATACTTGCCAACCTAATATATATATATATCACATCACATCATAAAGCCTAATCCACTACTGGTCGAAAGCCTCAATGAATGCTACCATTCACTGGTATTTGGTCATATTCACCACACTGACCAGGCGGACTGATGAAGATTTTTTTTCGGAGTTTACTCCCTTAACTTTTCGACAATTATTTTTTACAAGATAAAGTTGTCTGCCTTCATGCTCAACCTTCGAAAATGAGGGACTCTCCGACTGGTAATCGAACGCAATCTACCACATGACACGCGGTGATGTAAACCACTGTGCTACCCAGTCTATATATATATATATATATATATATATATATATATATATATATATATATATATATATATATATATATGTATATATATATTTATATATATAGGGTAATCTAAATGTGACAGGCTAAATTTGTATTTTATTAAAAAGAAACAAATAAAACAATAAATATTTTTCTCTATACACCATCCTATACACATATTTCTTTTTAATAAAACACAAGTCATGCGTCACATTTGGATGACTATCTCTCTCTCTCTCTCTCTTTATATGTATATATATATATATATATATACATATATATATATATATATATATATATATATATATATATATATATATATATATATATATATATATATTATACATATACACACATACATATGCATATAAGTGCTCGCATATTTTTAAATACTCTTGATTGAAGATGAATATGAGAATTTTGTTTTATCCGAAAGATATATTAGGTTATGTTATATGAAATATCGGATTTTTATATTATTTTCGATATAATAATCTGACATTTAATAATACACCACCTAATAAATTCTGTATATAAAACATCTAAAAAAACAATAAATAGCATTTCTTGACCTAAAAGTAACAGAATATTCAGATATAGACAAAAAAAACATATACAGATATTTATATAGGCATTGAAAAAGAAAGAGTCAACCACTCTTAGAAATGAGTCTAATGGAGTTAAAATAATATATAATTGAGTTTTAATTAAGAAATGGTCTAGATTTTATAATACAACTGCTTGGTCATCGAAATATGTATTTATTTATACGCATTAAACAAATAAAGTAAACAATATGTATTTATAGAGAACTTTTACGAAAAAGTGCAGTACTGAAGAAATAATTCATTTTCGTAGAACTAAAGTAATGTTCAAATATTTAATAATTAATATTATCCATTTTTATATACGAGTTTATGTAATCAGAATCTATCGAAAAATAATGGAATTGGTATGAAATTACATATAATATAAAGAAAAATATGAACAATAAGCACTTACTGACCATTAATTAAGTCTTGTGATATTAGAGGTATGATTCCATTAGGAAAAAAACAATACGTTGATTAGACATTGTCACAGAAGAAAACTAGTTATATATATATATATATATATATATATATATATATATATATATATATATATATATGTAAGGTCATCCAAATGTGACGCCCAGATTTGTGTTTTATTAAAAAGAAACATGTGTATAGGGTGCTATATAGGGAAACATTTATACAGTTTCTTTTTAATAAAATACAAATCTGAGCATTAAATTTGTATGACCCTATATATATATATATATATATATATATATATATATATATATATTTACATAAGTATAAAATATTTACAGGGTTCATTTATTTCTCGTCTCAAAAAATATCCATTTATCCGTATGTAACTGTCGACGATATAAATTATCTTGAATTCGTGCAATTTTTTAGTTCGGTAATAAAGTTTATATATGCTTTTTAAAGAAGAGAATATAGTGTAATAGATACATTTATATGAATTACATAACAGGACCTACAGCAAAGTTGAACTTAAGACCGTTTCTCAGGCGGTTGGTCGTCCGCTCCATTTCGTACGTGTCTGTTACGTTATCTGTACGTTTTTCCCCGATAGCATCTCTCTCAAGCGATACAAAAAGAGATAGCACAAAATAAAGAACGAAAGTACTTTATAGTGGAATGAGTTGTTGAAAAATGCGGAAACAGTTTAAAAGTCTTATACAATAGACAGAGAATAAAGGAAAAAGATCAACGGTAATAATTTCATGTCGTCGTACATTTTACTTTCGAATGTGTATTTATTTATTTATTTTATGAATCCTATTACTTTCACACCGTCTAACAATATTATAATTCTCTTGTGATAAAAGTTTTTCTTTTTTGTTGTGGCATTTATAAAAGACATTTTTTAAATAATAATGTTCTTAAGTATGAATTAAGGTTATTTGAAATACTGACATTATGTTTCACAAAAAAACGATTATTTAAACAAACCTCTTCAAATAATATTTGAAATAGTAACAATAATAAATATTTATTTGAACAGCAATTCAACTTTATATTTATTATATTTACTTTTTATCAAATTCCTTTTTATAAATTTTTTATTTTATTTCGAAACAATCGTAAGATTATAAAA
>CP092092.1:16148255-16188255 GCA_029203775.1 Neoneuromus ignobilis | reverse complement strand
AATATTAATCTTACTTAACACATTGTATACGGACAACGTCTCGACGTCTTTTGCATACTATTACTACAGCATGAAAGACATCATCGAGACGCGTTGTCCGCTTACGATGTGTTAATATGAAATAATTGTAAAAATTTAATTTATTTAAAACATTGATCTTTTTCTACTTAAATTTTTATCTCGTGTATTTGCCGCTTCTCTTCCTACTACATTTCTTCATTTTGTTACTTGCTTTATTCTGAAGAATTTGTTCATCTACGAGTTTTAGGCATACGCTTGTCCGTGTACCTTTTGATGACTTTATTGAAAAGAAGTTTCACTTCTGGCATGTGTATAAGAATACACATAACCTTTTTTTTGTTAAGCTATGTGAAATAAATATGTGTTTTTACAACTTTACTAGCTTTTATTTCCAATATTTTTCTATTGCAGTGACAGACTCAATTTATGCGATTTTCATTCGAGTAAAACAAATCCACGTGGAACGGATACTCCGCGTAAATTGAGGGACGGGTGTGTGTGTGTGTGTGTGTGTGTGTGTGTGTGTGTGTGTGTATGTATATATATATATATATATATATATATATATACAATATATAAATCTTTTAATATTTAAATTTGAAATATAAAATTTTTGGAAATATTTCACTATTATATTTTTAAGAAATGTAATAAAATATGTATTATAAATATTTCTTAAAATAATGTAAAACAGCCATTTTAAATATTAATATACCTTAAATTAATATTTATTATATCACTGCATCCTAGTGAATTTAATAACATTTTATTAAATCTATGCTTTATGAAAAATTCATCAAATGTTTGAACGTTTATTAATATTTCATAAGTTAGAACTATAAAGATTTTATTTTCCTACAAATTGTAAAATATGCAATATAAATTAAATAATTTAAAAAAAAAGATTTTAAAATAATACTTTTTTAACATAATTTAATTATTTATTTTTAGTTTTTTTTAATACAAAAAAAATATTTCTGACGACACTTCTAATTTTTCTTTTAATATAAATTATTGTTTATATAAACATTTTTTCTGATTCTTACTAAAAGCATGATAAGTAAAACAACGATATTTCATTATTTTCATTGACAATAGCTGTAATATTGTACACGAAATAAACTGCCAATCGTTAATCAAAGAATCGATCTATTTGTATGTGTCAACCGGAAACAAACACACCGGAGTGGTATCAAGATTTCATATAAGTGTAAATGAACGTGCGTGGTGCTTCGATGGAACGGATTTTACAGTTCGACGCTCTTGCATTTCGCGTGCCAATTTTTACCCTCGTTTTGGATTTGAATTTTTTCTATTCGATGCCACGCAGCGATCCGTATGAACACATTTGAATGTTATCATATCTTTTGTAAACAACATGCGCATGTGGACCAATTCCCATACGATTATTTTACGAGGATAGGCTTTTAGTTTATCCATTTCTTTTTATATACGAGAAAAAAAAAGAGAATAAATTCGATAAATGAATTATGTAATTAGATATTAGACATATCAATAATAAAAATATTTTGTACTTATAATTCTAGTAAAAAAAACAATAGTCCTGCTCATTTATTGATACTATTACGTTAGTTTATGTTGTATAGCGTATTTTTTTACTAAAATGTACATAGAATTCCTGAAAAAAAAACTGAACCTTATATATAAAAAAAAACTTTTTATATTTTCAATGTCTAACATTTATCAGGAGAAATATTTTAAATAAAATAAAAAGTAAAATACTCATCTATTTCTACAAAAAATTTTTTCCCACAATCCAATTTTTAGGAGTAAGAATATGTGCATTTACTATTTGTATTATTTCTATAATACTTCTAGTTAAAGAATATGTCATAATATTACTTATTTTGATTGTTTGGTTCAATTAACCCATTCGCTTCCATGATCCCCAAATGGAGATTTGAATATTTTATTTATTTTTTCACTTAAAATAGGATTATATTAAATAAAATTTGTATTCGTTAAAAACACATATCTTCTAGTTTTCAAAATTATTTTTGTTTTAATGTTGCCTAACTTGTAAAAGTATTTGATATATAAATTTATAACCGGTGCGGTAAAATGATGTTTTAATGTTTACATTGTTTTCTAGTAAACTTTTTGTTCATATTTTTTTGCTTTTTTTGGTAGATTCGTGTGTGAGACTACTAACACATCCTTTTAGTTGATAGCACAATAATTTATAAGTATATATAATACTTATTATAAAAAATACACTATAAAATATATTGATCCACATTTGGGGCTCATGGAATATGTTATGATATAAATTTGATAATATTTAAGTATTTTAGTAATTCATAGTTTTTTTTTACTTTTGCGGTTTTCGAGGCAGTATTATACTGGTCTGAAAATGAAGATCTGAATCTTATCTGCGTTAGAAACTGTATGCCAAAGCACAGGTTTTTATAAATAAAAAGAAATTTGCATTTTAACGACAATAGTTCTTTTCTGCAGTATACATTAGAACAGGGGTTCCCAACTTTTTTATACCCTAGAGCGCATTCTAAAATATCGGTAGGGCGGCGGGCACCAGCTATTTTTTAAGGATATTTATAATTGACCAAGGATAAAAAATAATAAACAAAAATAATTTCAAAATAATAAAATTATTGTGCAAATTATATACACACAAAGAAACGTACATACAAAACGTAATACAAAGTAAACAAAAAACACACATACAAAGAAATCATTTAAAAAAACATAAAAGAAAACATTAAAAAAAATATCAATCTGTCAGTGTGATCTTTGGCATTGCATTTCATTGGCCAGTGCCTCGTAATTAGGAGAGTATGACGATAATCCTGTTAGCAAACAATTATAAAGATGCTCATCGGTGAGTCGAGATCTATATCGTGATTTTATTAAATTCATGTTTGAAAACAACAATTCGCATAAATACGTTGACCCGAAAAACGATTTGATTTTATATACCGCTTTTTTCAAAAATGGGAACCTTTCTTGGTCGACTATGTTCCATAAGTCCTCTGATATTAAGGATTTTAGCAAAATATCATTCTTAAAGTCCAAAATTTCTAACTCTAGTTCTTCTGCTTTCCCCTGAACAAGATCTGCAATACGTGCGGCTTAGTTCCATTACATTTATTTGGCAAATAAAAGGATTGATACAGAAGGAGATAATTGGCTCGATATTTGTAAACTGCAGAAATCTCTCTTCATATTCTCTTTTTAGTTAGTGTTTATGAAAAAATTCTGTCGCGGTCGAATAGTGGCGGGCGCATACAAATCGGTCCACGGGCGCCATGGCGCCCGCGGGCACGAGGTTGGGAATCCCTGCATTAGAATATGAAATATTTTTCGACAACTTCTTTACCAGCTTTGAATTATTATTGAAATTGAAAGAACGTAATATAAAGGCGACTGGTACAGCATGATATAATAGAATGAATAAGTGTCCCTTGAAATCTGATAACATAATGAAAAAAGAAGAACGTGGAGCATACGATTATTTTTATGATGAAAGTAATAAAATTTTTGCATTGATTTGGAATGACAATAACTGCGTCAAAGTTCTGTCAAATTATTTAGGACTACAACCTTTATAAAAAGTGAAAAGATATTCTAAGAAAGAAAAGAAAAAATGTCGAGTGGATAGACCAAATATTGTAGAACAATATAACAAATATATGGGTGGGGTTGACAACCTGGACTGGAATATCCAAAAGTATCGCATTAAATTTAGAGGTAAGAAATGGTATTTTCCTCTTTTTACAAATGCCATTGATGTTGCTGTTGTTAACGCCTATGCTCTTTATACTACTTTGAATGAAAATATATCGTTATTAGACTTCAGACGCAATATTGCAAGAACATATATGAAAAAATAATCATTATCCAATCCTTAAGTCACTGGAAGACCCAGTTCAAGCATAACAAGGAAAAGCCTTGTACCTGAAGGTGTTATATTTGATCCAATTGGACATGTATTGAAAAGGACTTGTGAGGGAAAAAAAAGGAAATGTGCCATATGTGGCACAAATGTACACAAGCAGTGTAGAAAATGTAATATAGGACTACATGTCGAATGCTTTCCTGTTTGGCATAGAACATGAGTTTTTCTTGTGTTTATAATACTTTTTGTTTTTTCACAATTTTGTAACTGGAAATTACATGAGCCCCAAATAGGTATCAATAAAAAATGTTAAAACATAACTATTTTTTAAAATATATAATTAAAGTAACCTAAATTCCATTATCTAATTCCATTTTCAACCCTAATACATCAAAAATATCAAAAAAAAAATAACAGATAATGGGTTAAACAATAAATAAATTTACCATACTTATCAAATGATTCTTGTTTGTTTAATATATAACTTTTTTTAATTAACAAAACAATGTAATCAATGTATATATATATACTCATTTAAAATAATATTATCTAACTTTTTTTACTTTAGAAACACTAGAAACAGTAACATGAGTTTTTCTTGTGTTTGTAATACTTTTTGTTTTTTCACAATTTTTGTAACTGGAAATTCCATGAGCCCCAAATATGTATCAATAAAAAATGTTAAAAAATAACTATTTTTTTTAAATATACAAGTAAAGTAACCTAAATTCCATTATCTAATTCCATTTTCAACCCTTATACACTAAAAATATAAAAAAAAATTTTGAAGGTAATGGGTTAATATTATTTAGTTACTTTTTTTTAATAATCTACTATATTTAATCCGTTCGCTAGCAAGACTTCAGGAGAAAACAGCCACCACAGCCTAGACATTTTATTATTTAAATATGATACCAAATTGTCATTAATTTTTTGCGGTGTATTTACAACGTTTTAAATGATTAAAACGTTATTAAATGTAATTTTTGGCATGCCAATAACATACTGTATCTATTTTATTGTTTTTCAACATAACCCATCTGTTTGCTGCACGATTTGGTACAAACAGTTATCATAAATTGATAATAAACACTCGTCGCATATTTGTGACTTCGGGCCAGGTAAGAAAACCAGGTCGTCACATATATGTGACTCTGGTAGTAAACGGGTAAGTGATAGTATTTTTAACGTATAAAAATAGTTTATAAATAATATCATTACATTATTATTCTAATACACAATATATAGAAAGTATTAAAATTACTATTAAAAATTATTATACAATTATTTTATTATTATACAAAACTTCCAATGAGAATATACTTATGAATTTTTAAAAGTTAAAAAATACAGTATTAGAAAAAAACATTTCGAAACAGATATGCTAATTTTTTGCAAAATGGCAGGTATAAAAATTAAATTCTATTCTCTCATTTAAATTATATCCATTAATTTTTAAATAATTTCGAATAACCCTTTTTTATAAAAATATTTGTAACATTTATATCAAAAGTATATAATATACTAAACTGTAATATCTCACTTTACTACAAAATTTTTACTATTGTTAAAAATAGTAATAAAATAACAATAATATAACCATTACAAAGTACACACTTATGACTCATTTACAATTTTCTTTAAAACAGGATCACAACTTTTATTAACAACAAATAACACAAAGTTCTACAAACTTTACTTTCCTCGTACCCTTTTCAACATAAATACGCTTAAGTGTCGACCTCTTAATTCATAATTTATGTAGATTAAGATGTTTGAGATAAGAAGGAAGTTTAAAACAGGGTGAATTACTAAGAAGAAACACCCGTCAGAGAACTTAAAATATCCATCGAGAACGATCGATTATCCTGTTTAAAACTATTAAATTCAACTCGTTCAACTACTAATACAGATTAAATAGACTCGAGTCATAGGTACATAACATATCACAAGAGCAAGAAGAATAAATAAAATAATAAATGGTCTAAACAGGCATCGTTAATTATAAAAAAAATCAATTAAATTTCATAACCAAACTCAATAGGAGTAAAAATGTTATTACATAAGAAATAAGTAAGAGAAAAATTGAAACAAATGTGTATACATATATATATATATATATATATATATATATATATATATATATATATATATATACACACATATATATATATACCGACTGGGTAGTACAGTGGTTAGCATCACCGCGTGTCATGCGGGAGATTGCGTTCGATTCCCAGTCGGAGAGTCCCTCGTTTTCGAGTCGAGGGTTGAGCATGAAGGCCACAACATCTTGTAAAAAATACATGACAACCTCATCTTGTAAAAAATAACTGTCGAGAAGGGAGTAAACCCCGAATAAAAAAATCTTCACCAATCCGCCTGGTCAGCGTGGTGAATATGACCAAATACCAATGAATGTTAGCATTCATTGTGGCTTTCGTCCAGTAGTGGACTGATGTTGGGCTTTATGATGATGATGATGATGATATATATATATATATATATATATATATATATATATTATATATACATACTGTATTCAAAAATAATAATACTAAATAAATAAAATGAAACCACATTAATTGTTATTCATAAAATAGGGAACAAAAAATATTTTAAGAACTATCGATCAATTAGTTTATTTCTTACAATATCCAAATATTCACCATAATTATTTTAAGAGAGATAACAAAGAGAGCTGGATTTCACTCAGATACGTGAACAAGTAGGATTTAAAAGCGGATTTATCAAAACGAATGGCATTAAAACAGTAAAGGATGGCATTAAAACAGTAAAGGATGTCATTAATCGATACAATGAACATCAATTACCCCTCTGTCTTGGATTTGTAGGTTATAAAAAATCTTTCAACACAGTCAATACGTCAGCCATATTAAATATATCGAAAAATCGATGAAATTAAGAAACGTATATTGAATTTAAAATATTTATACAAATATAATATTCTTCCTACAAGTATTAAAAAAAGAAAGAAAATTAAAATTATGAAAAAGCGATACAAAATGATGGAAAAATTATTGAATAAGAAAGACATTGAATCGGTGATGTAGAAAGTTTCTGAAGAGACTTCCTCCATCGGTGAACAAAAGGAATCTGGATATATTAGGTTGGCAAGTATCTCCCTTCCGCTTTTTTTTTTTTTTTATTTTTTATTTTTTATTTTTTTTTTGTACATAGCTGCGAAATTCAAAAGACCAGAAGGCGGAAGGGAGATATTTGCCAACCTAATATATAATATAGTTTTGTATATAAATATATACGAGGCTGTTTGATAAGTCCGTGTAAAAATAAAAACTGCTTCATTTTTTTGAATAAATCGTTTTTATTTTTCAACATAGTCTCCTTTTAGGCTTATACACTTCATCCAACGCTGCTCTAGTTTGTTGATCCCTTCCGAATAATAGGATTTGTCCAAGTCTGTAAAATAGTCATTCGTTCCTGCAATCACCTCCTCGTTCGAATAAAATCTTTTTCCCGCGAGCCATTTCTTCATATTAGGGACAAATAATAGTCCGATGGAGCCAAGTCTGGAGAATAGGGGGGATGTGAAACGATTTGGAACCCTATTTCCATTAGTTTTGCGGCCACAACTGCTGAGGTGTGAGCTGGTGCGTTGTCGTGATGAAAGAGGACTTTTTTGTGGGATAATCGGGGACGTTTTTCTTGCAACTCGGTTTTCAAACGATCCAATAACAATGAATAATATGCACCTGTAATGGTTTTACCCTTTTCCAAATAGTCGATAAAGATTATTCCTTGCGAATCCCAAAAGACAGTCGCCATAACCTTCCCGGCCGAAGGAATTGTCTTCGCCTTTTTCGGAGCAGATTCCCCCTTGATAACCCATTGTTTAGACTGATCTTTGGTCTCAAGAGTGTAGTGATGTATCCATGTTTCATCTACAGTGATGAAACGACGCTTAAAGTCCTGCGGATTTCGCTGAAACAGCTGCAAACCGTTCTTGCAACACTTCACACGACCTCGTTTTTGGTCGATCGTGAGCAATCGCGGCACCCACCTGGCGGATAGCTTTTTCATGTCCAAATGTTGGTGCAAAATATTATGTACTCGTTCACACGAGATGCCTACAGCACTATTAATCTCACGCACTTTCACTCTTCTGTCATCCATCACCATATCATGGATTTTATCAATGATTTCTGGAGTGGTGACCTCAACAGGGCGTCCAGAACGTTCAGCGTCTCTTGTGCTCATATGGCCACTCCGAAAATTTTGAAACCACTTATAAACCGCACTAATCGAAGGTGCAGAGTCACCATAATGTTTATCAAGCTTCTGTTTAGTCTCCTGAGGCGTTTTGCCTCTAATGAAGTAGTGTTTAATCAACACGCGAAATTCTTTTTCGTCCATTATTTGACAATCACTCGATTTCCTTGATTCCAACGATTGTCAAACACAAAGGAATAGACCGATATGGCTGAAACTTGATGTGTGTTCTTCCAAGAGGTGCTACTAATTAAAAATATCCTCGATATGCACCAGTGGTGTCATCTTTCGGAATTTACACGGACTTATCAAACGATCTTGTGTATATATATATATATTATATATATATACTCGTATATATATAAAACGAGAAAAAAATTATTTTTTAATTATTTTTAATTTGTTTTTGTATAATATAATGTACACCATTTTTTTAAAAATCATTTTAAAATACAGGAATATCTCGCATAGTATTGCTAATTGATTTCACTGATTTGCCAGACTATTTGAAACCGGACTAATCGAAATATTAACTAAATACAAAAAACGTTAATTGGTTCCAAATATTTTTTTCCCAGTTTTTTAGTAAATAAAATGAGGGTAATATATTCAAATGTTTGTATGTATCAACAAAACAAAACCAAGGGGTTTATACATTCATTTTACATACATTTTAAATTTAAATTTAATTATCAAAAAATCGACTATACTCTAGAGCAGGCATCGGCAACCTTTTTTGGCTGCGGATCAAAATCAGCGAAAATGTGATTATGAAGAAGCCGTTTCGGGTCAGTGGTATTTTTATTTTAAAACAGTCTTTAAGTGAGTAATAAGATAAATTTTATTGAGAAAATAATCACAAGATGCTTTTAAAACATAAAAATTCAAATTATAATTGTAATTATTATAAAAACAAATATAATTGTCAATTTTTAGTTCATTAATTTATGAACTTTATTTATAAACGTTCTCTTCGTTTTCAATGGTTCTTCCTGATGCTGAATTTGTGATGTAAATTTAGTCAAGTCTAGTTTACAATTAGTCACCTTGAGACAAATACAAGCGTCTGAATTTTCGGTAGCTAAGCTGTTCCTGTTTTTACTTAAAAAAAATTCATGTGTAAAAATATTTCCTCGTATTTATAAATAGAACCGAACGCGGACAAAATGGCAAAACTAATTTTTTTCAAAGATGAAAACTTCGTAGGAAGTGATGCCAAACACGTTGATATCATAAGAAGATGATTATCTTCCGTTTTTTATAAATTTTTCCGCAATGTATTGAATTTATCCGCCCACAACGTTGAACTTTTAAAATCAATCATTTCTAAATTTAAATTATCAATTTTAAGATATTAAAAATACTGAAAATCTAAAATATTTTCGTCTATTTCGTCGGACTTTATTATAAATGTAAACATTTCACCATGCTTCATAAGGCCTAACACCACTGTAGAAATTTCAAAAAATCAATTTTAATTTTATTGGCTTAAAATATACTTTGAACCTTTTAGAATATAATAAAAAAGGTTACATTCTGAAAAAAAATTTTCTTTTGAAATTTCGGGACTTATACCTGCCGTCTTCGGCCGCTCCGAAACAGCCGATCGAAACTTTAAATTGATTTTTCTCGAAACGACTTTTTCTCAACGGGCACGCAGCATAACTTAAACAGTTTTTTTCCAATCAATTTGAAATTTTAATCATGATTTTATTATTATATTTCGCAGTGAATCACGTAGGGGATTTTTAATAAATTGATTTAAACAATTTTTATAAACAAAAACGTGCCTTTTTTATGAAAATTGAAATTTTTTTTCAATTCGCTGCCAAATTTACAAAAATCAATATTTTCAAAATCCCCTACGTGATTCACTAGCTATTGACATCAAGAATAAGTGGAATTTTTTTTTGATGAAAGGAGCCTCGAATTATTGGCTCTAAATCAGCCATTTTGTATTTTTTTTACTTTATATTTTTAGTCAATATAGTATAATGTTAGATCAATAACGTATCAAAATATTTTTTCTTTCCAACTTTCCTTTCCATTCAAAAAAAATTCCCAAAAAAACGCTTTTTTCGCGATTATAGTGGTGTTAGGCCTTAAAACTTTGAAATCTACTTTCAAATTCACTTCTAATGTTCAAAATTCAACTTAAGAACATATTTAGATTGCTTTCGTAGATATATTTTTTATCAGATTGGCTTTTTAACAAGGGAAAGAAAAGAAATATTTTAGTTTTTATGTCAGTTTCAAATAATATTAATTTTGAAGAATTTGTTTGATAATTTATTTTTATATATTATAGTTATTTGCGAAACTCAAGTGGGTCACTTTAAATTATCGGGTCACTTGGTGACCCGCGGGTCATAGGTTGCCGGCGCCTGCTCTAGAGTTACGAATCGAAAACTATTAGAAAAAGAAGACCACAAAACTAGAACTGCGCATGCAATGAGTATAATATGTGCATGCACATAATTATTTTTTTTTGAAATTTCAAACCGTACTACAGTGAAACCGTTCTAATCGAAGTAGTACTATGCAAAGTATTCCTGTATATTGATAGGAATCATTTTGTATAAACAAGAATATAACTAATTTAAAATATTGATTTGTTTATTAAACGTTCAAAATATATATTTTAACCTAAAATTTTAATCATTTATTTCAGCATCACAAGATTACTTTTGTTTTAATACTATGAAAAATTGGCTTTAACACAAATGAATCATTCATCCGTAACACTAAAAGATTTTATAAAAGTATTCAATAAGTTCAAGTTCGTAATTACAGTTCAATATATAGATCATACAGTTATCGCCAGAGCAGTGCATTATATAATTTCTTGTAAAATTTTAGAAGTGTTAAAGAGAAATAGCGGATATAACGAACAATAAGTTATTATTGAACACTATTATAAAATGTTGTGATGTTGACAGTGAAAGATAATTTGTATTAAATTGAATTTGTTGCAATACCAAAACAAATAATATAACTTTTATCTATATTTTGTCGTACTATTTCCTTTAATAAACATAATACTGTTATTAAATAAAAACTACAGATTATTTATTAAATTGAAACACAATAATATTAATATCATTTTGTAAAAAAAACTGTATTACTATTTCAATAAAAGCACTTAGAATGCATAAAAATTCGTTATATAATCCAAAAACAATTAGGTCGTTTATAAATTTTTCATTTTATTATATAATACTAACATTTTCTCTCAAATATTACAGTAATAACTCTATAACTGTTGCTATAGCCTATTACATCAACATAAATAACATTTCTGATTCAGAAGTTAATCTGAATATTTAAAATTAATTCAGTAAAGAATAATTATTAGAGACGAAATAAACTTGATCAGTGTATTTCTAATGAAGCAGAATAGTGCGTATATTACGATATATTTTTTGATATCAGTTTACATATTTTACTATTTTATAATACTTACTGTTATTTTATAAACATTATTTTTATAAAAAAATATAACGTAGAAAATGATGTGATTTCTTTTTATAACAAAAACAGGATTCTCTTATAAAAGTAATATTCTTATAAAAGTATCTATGCACGAGTCGTTTGATAAGTCCGTGTAAATTCCGAAAGATGGCACCACTGGTGCATATAGAGGATATTTTTAATTAGTAGCACCTTTTGGGAGAACACACATCAAGTTTCAGCCATATCGGTCTATTCCTTTGTGTTTGACAATCGTTGGAATCAAGGAAATCGAGTGATTGTCAAATAATGGACGAAAAAGAATTTCGCGTGTTGATTAAACACTACTTCATTAAAGGCAAAACGCCTCAGAAGACTAAACAGAAGCTTGATAAACATTATGGTGACTCTGCACCTTCGATTAGTGCGGTTTATAAGTGGTTTCAAAATTTTCGGAGTGGCCATATGAGCACAAGAGACGCTGAACGTTCTGGACGCCCTGTTGAGGTCACCACTCCAGAAATCATTGATAAAATTCATGATATGGTGATGGATGACAGAAGAGTGAAAGTGCATGAGATTACTAGTGCTGTAGGCATCTCGTGTGAACGGGTACATAATATTTTGCACCAACATTTGGACATGAAAAAGCTATCCGCCAGGTGGGTGCCGCGATTGCTCACGATCGACCAAAAACGAGGTCGTGTGAAGTGTTGCAAGAACGGTTTGCAGCTGTTTCAGCGAAATCCGCAGGACTTTAAGCGTCGTTTCATCACTGTAGATGAAACATGGATACATCACTACACTCTTGAGACCAAAGATCAGTCTAAACAATGGGTTATCAAGGGGGAATTAACTCCGAAAAAGGCGAAGACAATTCCTTCGGCCGGGAAGGTTATGGCGACTGTCTTTTGGGATTCGCAAGGAATAATCTTTATCGACTATTTGGAAAAGGGTAAAACCATTACAGGTGCATATTATTCATTGTTATTAGATCGTTTGAAAACCGAGTTGCAAGAAAAACGTCCCCGATTAGCCCACAAAAAAGTCCTCTTTCATCACGACAACGCACCAGCTCACACCTCAGCAGTTGTGGCCGCAAAACTAATGGAAATAGGGTTCCAAATCGTTTCACATCCCCCCCTATTCTCCAGACTTGGCTCCATCGGACTATTATTTGTTCCCTAATATGAAGAAATGGCTCGCGGGAAAAAGATTTTATTCGAACGAGGAGGTGATTGCAGGAACGAATGACTATTTTACAGACTTGGACAAATCCTATTATTCGGAAGGGATCAACAAACTAGAGCAGCGTTGGATGAAGTGTATAAGCCTAAAAGGAGACTATGTTGAAAAATAAAAACGATTTATTCAAAAAAATGAAGCAGTTTTTATTTTTACACGGACTTATCAAACAACCTCATATCTATGAGTCATTACTACTGAATACTACACTGTTATTTTTTAATAAAATCTTATGTATATTAAAATAAGAAGAAACGAAAAAATAAAAGGAAATTTAAATAAATTCAGTTATAAAACAAATTAAAATAAATAAAGTTAGATATACTATAGTAATTAATGCGAAAGGTTTTTGATTGCTATGTTATATTTCAAATGTAGTCATTAGTTAATTAATTACAAAGTACGTGTGTATTAAAAGTCACTTGGAATATACATATATATATCATCATCCTTAGTCGATGCTATAATTCTTGTTGGACCATAGTTTCTGTGACAATGCTAGCCCAGTCAAAGTTCTATGATGGTTGTTTTTTACAAGAAGATATTGTCAACTCCATGCCCAATCCCCAATATGGGAAAACATACACACACACATTGTCATATTTATATATATATATATATATATATATATATATATATATATATATATATATATATATATATATATATATATATATGACAATGATAAATGTGCACAAATTTCAACTTCATCAGAAGCGTGAAAATATCCTGGCTGCATATTCATTATTATAATGAATTCGCTATTCAAACGACTTGAACAATTAAAACGGATGAATATTACTGTACATCTCATATTTATCTAACAGATGTAAAGAGTGTTGAAAAATAAAATCAACAAATAAAAATAAGCAAATGAAAAACGAAACCGTAGTGAATGAACACAATGTATTTCATTTTTCTATTCCCTGATTTGAAAGTTTTACTGATGCTATTATTTTCAATATTATACTAGAAATTATTCTGGAGAGGAATTAAATGTATTTTGTTTTGAATTTAGAAATAAATATTACGCTTTAATTTATTTCAAAAGAATAAAATAATACTATTATATTAATATATATATATATATATATATATATATATATATATATATATATATATATATATATATATACACACACACACAAAGGTATATAAGTTTCATAAATAAACTATTTCTTCAAACGTATTTCTCATATTAAAATATAGAAAATACAATATTTGAATAAATTACATTCTAATATCATTTCTATAATGTAAAAGTTGATATACAAAATGTTTAAAAAATGATGCAACCTTATTATAAATGACAAATTTGAATGTTTTACTTCATAAAAGATACAAATTACATAAAAAAGAAAATTACACTCACATTAATTTGACAAAATTTGTTGAAACTGGTTTCCTCTAACCTAGATGCTGGTTCGTATCTTTTTCATGGCATTTGTAGCGTCTTTATATACAATTTTATATATAGCTGCAATCACTTTTCCAATATTAGCCTTCTACTTTTCAAGTGTATAAGAATTATTTTAAAACAATACAATTTGAAATGTTCTCAAAGAAAAACACCAAAGGCGTGAGATTTGTAAATCTTATAACGTTCTTCGATATCAAACAATAACTGAAAAATTTCCGTAACACGGCCATTATTTGATTAGCAATATGGCAAGTCACGCCATCTTGTTGAAATAAAGACTTTCATTCCCTCTAACAGTACAATAAACTGTAGGATTATGTCACAATAAATTTCACCATACATAATTTATCAAAAATATAGTTTTTGTGATAACACACAGAGAGATAACACACCAAACTTCATTTTTTGTATGTAATCATCGTTTGTAATAAGTATGTAAATGTTCACTATTATATTTCGGCTATTTTGATTGTTACAAAAGCCATTCAAATAAATATCAACTTTATCATTAAAGTAAATAATTCGAAAACCTTAATTCCATTTTCACAAACACAAGACCGAAATTAACGACAGTACCGTAAATATTTTTCATGATATAATTCTTTCAGTTGATGAATATCAACACACAAAGCATGCAATTTTAATTTCTTTATAACCCTAAAAAAAGTAGTTTATAAAAATCCAACTTAAGAAAATAATTTTCTATGGTAAAACATTTATTTATATCATCGAGAACTTTCACAATTAATATTGATGAATGGATATTGTCAACTTGTTGGATACTGCAAACTGAGAAAATTGAAGATAAAACTCATTTTACACACATTTATACACAAAATAAGTCTTAACAATAGCACATGTTCATTTTGGGAAAAGTATATAGCTGACACAACACAAAAGAACGAATACTTGAACGAGAATGGTACATGCTAAGTTACTTCAACTGCCTATTTCAGTAATTGAATACAATAGTGCCAACTGACTTATAATGTGATATAAAATTTACCTCAATTTTCACGTACGTTCTAGCTTATTATTTGTAAGGTTGCGTCCTTCTTTGTTCAGTAAAGTCTAATTCAAATTTAGTCATGTGACAGACTATCGAAATACACATATAAATAAAATTAACAGTAATTGACTATTAAACAATTTTATATAAAGTACTGGTGTCACTATGTCGTCACCAGATCGTTTCTTTACAACTTTTTTTAATGTTGTGTTTTGATAATATTATTAAGATCATATAAAGGTATATCATCAAATAAAGTGGATAACAAATATTTTATTAAAAAACATCTCTTGTTTTAAATAAATAATTCATTTGTATAAAAGTGTACTATCAGAGTAACAAATAAAAATTGATATATTTTTATAAAAAAAATATTTATGAAATTATTCATGTGAATTAAATTTAAAATAATTTAATAATATAAATAATATACACCCATCCCTCAATTTATGCGGGACTTTTTTCCGCGGCAAATTATACCTCTATTTACGCGGGACTTTTTTACGCGGTATTGATTTACGCGGCACTTTTTATACACGGTCAGATAGATTTCATTTTATATAATTTTTCATGAAATTTATTATATATCAGAGTGACGCAAATTCTTACTTGAACGTATAAAAGCACGATATAAATATATAAAAGGTTGATTGTTTTGAATTACAGTAGCGATAGTGACACCGAATAAAATTTATCTATTTTTGTTTTCTAAAACGTCATTATTTTTGTTAAGCTATTTGAAATAAATATGTGTTTCTACAACTTTACTAGCTTTTATTTCCAATATTTTTTCTATTGCACTGACAGACTCAATTTAAGCGATTTTCATTCGAGTACAACAAATCCACGTGTAACGGATACTCCGCGTAAATTGAGGGACGGGTGTATGTCTATTTTAAAAAATGATGGTGCTCAGCTTCCGTGTTGAAATAAGAAATTATTTTCAAATTTTTTCAAAAATTACCGAAATTAAAATTTTATGGAACATTAAAATTAACAACAAATGGAAAAAATAAATTTTCAGGCAGATTTTTCGAACAGATTTTTGGATAAAATAAATTTTAATTGTATTGCCATTATAAATCATATATATATATATATATATATATATATATATATATATTATAATTATTGTCTATATATAAATATTAATATAGCTTTCTAAACATCTTATTTTACACAATTTATATACATTGTTAAATAGAAGCAAAGTTGAGGGCCGACGAATAAAGCAAATAGGGAACAGAGGCCCCTGCTTTTAAAAATAAAAAATATAAAACATTTAATGAAAAATCAAACTTCATAAATTTCCATTATAATTTTTCATCCACACATGGAATATATTAAATGCTTTTTAAAGTATTCGAAAAGCGTAAGTCATAAATAACGAACTGAATTTTAAATTGAATTAAATATGCCAAGAGAGATTAAAGAGAAAAATATTGGATATAGGCCGTAAGAAAAGTACTTCATCTATTAAAATATTATATCCACTTGTGTGCCCTAATTATTCGTACAGAACTTTGTTGATATTGATCAAAAGAATCGATAAAAGCGTCATTATCGCTTTTCGTCGTGTCGTTGAGTTTTCTTCAAACGTTCGTTCTAATTGTTTACGTCGGTTTGATTACAATCTAGCATTGAATCTTTGCAGAAACTTCGGAGATATTTACATGTACATGTATAAATTTCGTTAGAAACGTTATAACAATAAAAAATCGATTAATTTACAGAGTATCTGAATAATTAAAAGTTTTATTTTTTGTTGTTCAGTTAAATTAATTAAAAATATTATTTATTACTATTTTTATATCAATTACATGATTACTAGCTTATCAAGATATTTAATAAATTTTACTCGTAAAAACATAACATGCACAACAGTAATTTAACGAATAGAAATATCAACTCCATTAAAATATTCAACAAAAATAAAACTTATTTTTATAATTTTTTTTAATCTACTACTTTTTTACTTCTATGTTACTATTAGTTATATTATTCACTTTTTATATATGTATTTCTCTTTGTATAAAATTCTTTTGAAAACTTAAATTAAAACAGTTTATAAAAAAAATAAATAAACAAATAAACAGAGATAGAAAATTTAATCAATATTTCTGTAGTTAGTAAAAATAAACTATTTTTCTGTCACAAAATAATGAAAAGATTTTAATTTCGAAAAAAATAAATACAAGATTTGACATTGTATAAAATCATATAAATGGCCATTGACAAAAAGAATAATTACAATAGATAAAATAGATTGGTTACATGAACCGTTGATTTTTAAAATGAGGTAAGTCCATTTTGTGAAAAAAAAATAATTAAAGGTAATTCTTATTACAAATTAACATAAAATTTATGTGTTTAATCAATTCACAATAAATATCTTTTAATATCAGTATAAATTTGTTACTAGTAATTTATTTCGTCAACGATATTTATTGTGCGTTGATTTTGAAAGTGAGGCAAGTCCACTCTAAATAACGACAGCGCGGGAGAAAATACAAAATATAAAAAAAATAATAATAAAATAAATCATAACAAAATATAAAAAATAGAAGATACAGAGTTAGTCTCAAAAAAACAAGCGAAGTATTTGGCTTATACTTTTGATTTGCAAAAAGCACTACTGTACCCTAAACTAACTGTTTGTATTGCATATTATAAACGAAACATGTATGTTTTAAATCAAGGTTTCCACAGTTTACAGGATGGAGTTTATATATATACCTGGGATGAAACAATTGCATCCAGAGAATCACAAGAAGTAACTTCTTGCTGTTTAAGGCACCTACAAAATGTGACAACTCACAAACATATTATCGCTTTTATAGTGATATGTGCACTGGCCAAAATAAAAACATAAAGTTGGCCTTAATGTGGATGAAAATTGTCCAGTCTAGCTACAATAATATAGATATTATTGACCATAAACTTTTATTATCAGGACATTCACTCTTGCCAAACGATCACGATTTTGGAGTTGTAGAAATGGCGATTAGAAAAATTAATTTGCTGTATATTCCCCATGATTATTACAAATTAATACAAAAATATCGCAAACATAATGAATTTTTAGTACATGAAATTAAAAGTGAAGACCTCTATTCAACTAAACCTCTAGAGGAGGCAATTTTGAAAAAAAATACTGATGGAGAAACTGTCAATTGGTTGAATATTTTCTAGATAAGATTTTCAAGAAATGCGTCGTATAAATTGTTTTATAAAACATTGATAGAAAGAGATTCTCAATTTCAAACTCTTGATTTAACACCAAAATGGGGTAAGCCAAATTGTTTCAGAAAAATAGTTTTATCATCTTTAAATGCAAAAACTAGACCTATTACCAAAGAAAAATATAAAGATATGATGAATTTATTACCCTATGTATCACCCATTCATCATGAATACTTTAAAAATCTGCACCATCGAAATTAAGAAATATAATTATATGCATGCAACTTATTACTGAATATTTTTTCTTATTTTATCCACTTTTTCCTATAAAATTAAATTTATTTTTTGTTTAATTGTAGCTTTTTGAAAGAAGGAAGTATGAAATGTTGAAATAAAATAAATAAGTAGATAAATAAAATATTCAATTTTTTGTTATTACAATTATATTCCATTAAAAGAAAATCAACGTTTTCAACAAATCATTGTTTTTGAAAGTGAGGCAAGCCCATTTTTGCATACCAAAACCATGATTTTTTCACCTAACACGGATAACCATTATTGCATATTAAATTTACATGAAATAAGACCACAAAAAATATAAAATAAGTCTGTTGCTGCTTATGAATATTTTTAAACCCAATCAAATTACAACCATTAAATATATCAGAATAACATAAAATGGACTTGCCCCACTTTTTAAATCAACAGCTCATATATAGGGGAATATAAATGTGACACCAGATTTGTGTTTTATTAAAAAGAAACATGTGTATAGGATGGTGTATAGGGAAACATGTGTATAGTTTATTTATTTTTTTTAATAAAACACAAATCTAGGTATTACATTTGGATGACTCTATACGAGGTCGTTTGATAAGTCCGTGTAAATTCCGAAAGATGGCACCACTGGTGCATATCGAGGTTATTTTTAATTAGTAGCACCTCTTGGAAGAACACACATCAAGTTTCAGCCATATCGGTCTATTCCTTTGTGTTTGACAATCGTTGGAATCAAGGAAATCGAGTGATTGTCAAATAATGGACGAAAAAGAATTTCGCGTGTTGATTAAACACTACTTCATTAAAGGCAAAACGCCTCAGGAGACTAAACAAAAACTTGATAAACATTATGGTGACTCTGCACCTTCGATTAGTGCGGTTTATAAGTTATGCGGTTATAAGTGGTTTCAAAATTTTCGGAGTGGCCATATGAGCACAAGAGACGCTGAACGTTCTGGACGCCCTGTTGAGGTCATCACTCCAGAAATCATTGATAAAATCCATGATATGGTGATGAATGACAGAAGAGTGAAAGTGCGTGAGATTACTAGTGCTGTAGGCATCTCGTGTGAACGGGTACATAATATTTTGCACCAACATTTGGACATGAAAAAGCTATCCGGCAGGTGGGTGCCGCGATTGCTGACAATCGACCAAAAACGAGGTCGTGTGAAGTGTTGCAAGAACGGTTTGCAGCTGTTTCAGCGAAATCCGCAGGACTTTGAGCGTCGTTTCATCACTGTAGATGAAACATGGATACATCACTACACTCCTGAGACCAAAGAGCAGTCTAAACAATGGGTTATCAAGGGGGAATCTGCTCCGAAAAAGGCGAAGACAATTCCTTCGGTCGGGAAGGTTATGGCGACTGTCTTTTGGGATTCGCAAGGAATAATCTTTATCGACTATTTGGAAAAGGGTAAAACCATTACAGGTGCATATTATTCATTGTTATTGGATCGTTTGAAAACCGAGTTGCAAGAAAAACGTCCCCGATTAGCCCACAAAAAAGTCTTCTTTCATCACGACAACGCACCAGCTCACACCTCAGCAGTTGTGGCCGCAAACCTAATGGAAATAGGGTTCCAAATCGTTTCACATCCCCCCTATTCTCCAGACTTGGCTCCATCGGACTATTATTTGTTCCCTAATATGAAGAAATGGCTCGCGGGAAAAAGATTTTATTCGAACGAGGAGGTGATTGCAGGAACGAATGACTATTTTACAGACTTGGACAAATTCTATTATTCGGAAGGGATCAACAAACTAGAGCAGCATTGGATGAAGTGTATAAGCCTAAAAGGAGACTATGTTGAAAAATAAAAACGATTTATTCAAAAAAATGAAGCAGTTTTTATTTTTACACAGACTTATCAAACAACCCCTCGTACATAGTGAAAAGAGACACCGAACTTTTTCTATAAAAAATCTTTTTTATTTTAACAAAACTCTAAATATTTATTTAAAATGTGGACTTTCTGTACCAATACAACGTTAAACATTCTGAAACAATGTATATATTGATTTCAATAAATCTTTTATTAAGATGGCTCCGATGATCCTTGTCACGGCATATTGTATGGCTTCAACATCATTAAACAATGTTCCTTTTATAGCCATTTCTATCTGCAAGAAAATAAATAGTCACACGATGACAAATTTGGTGAATATGATGAAAGTTGAATAACGCATATTTGTTTTCTGGCCAAAAATCGCGTACAGCAACCACGTTGTGAAACGATATATTGTGCCAATACTACCGGCTCCAACATTCTGACCTAATTCTTACTATCTTCCACTGTAAACACTCCATAACACCTATCACTTGTCAGTGACAGTTTTATCTTCCGGAATGAATTCGTAATGAACGGTACTTTTTTAATTGTAAAAACAATTATAAATATTGTCTTCATTTGCAACTTCTAACGTGATTTTCTCACTTTCAATGAGCCTAGTGACCTTCATGATACACTATAATTCTTGATTTCTAGGTTTTACTTAAAGCACTACATCTCATTTAAGAGTTTGGAATTTATTTTAATCGTTTCAATAGTCCTTCCAATAGTCAACGCATACATTATCTTGATCGTCTATTGTTTGTGTGGCACAAATCAAACGCAAACTTTTCTTTCATTCATTTTTTTGAAGTGAAACTTCTTTAGCGGCGTTGGGGTAAAATTTTTACATGAAACAGAAACGGAACTCTAGTATACATAGTATGCATATGCATACGATAGGAGTGGAGTAGTGAGGCCCATCACGCATGCGCGTCTGTTTAATATGATTGAGCACTAGGCAGAACATATTTGCTATATTTTTTCACTGTTCTGTTAGTAATTATTATTTACAATTAGTCTGTGAATTGTGCTTAAATAAGAGTGTTATTCAGTGTGATAATATTGATATTTTTGGTAAGTATATTAATTTATATAATCTCATATTATAATATTAAGCTAAATAATCATACAAATAAGACTACATTACATCCACGTGATATTTAAAAAATTATCAAATCAACGTGAAATTGAGGTTGTGGGCATGTATACAAATATATAGATATAGTATTTTATAACATTGTGTATATACATTTCATCTATTTATCAAATAAAAAAATACTATTAAAAACACGTGGTATTTAAAAATTATCGAAACTTATACAGTTTTGAGGTTATCTGTTATTTTATTTGTAACAATTTCTCACAATAATTTTATTTATAATTATGATCAAATTATTCTACACTTTTATAAAAAAATGTTATATTAAACTTATTATGAATTCTTTGTTCTCAGGTGTCATTTTGAAGATTTATTAAATTTTACGTGGTGTTATAAAATTATCAATTATCAATAAATAATATCCAAGTAGATGCTATTTATTGCAGTTATATATTGTTTGTTTGTATTTCTTTTAATTGTTTTATTTTTAAAACATTGATCTAATTGTGTATTATAAAATAGTAATATAATAGTAATTAAAAAAATGTTTTTTACAGGCTTTAAGATGGTAAAGTCTATTGTGCAAAAATTTTAATTATCAAAAAATAATTGCATCGTTTATACATACTCAATGTCCACCGGAGGAAGCAATGGAAATCGAAGAAATTCCAAACAAAAACGAATAAATTTTCATAATTCATAATTTTAAAAAAGTTTTCATAAAAGTTTTAATTTGAAAATAAATATTAATATTACTTGACACATTGTATGCGGGCAACGTCTCGACGACGTCCTTCGCATACTATTACTAGAGCGCAAAAAACGTTACCGAGGTGCGTTGTTTGCATACGATGTGTTAATATGAAATAATTGTAAAAATTTAATTTATTTAAAACATTGATCATTTTATACTTAATTTTTTATCCCGAGTATTTACCGCTTCTGTCCCTACTACATTTCTTCATTTTGTTACTTGCTTTATCCTGATGAATTTGTTCATTTACGAGTTTTAGGCATTTTTTTATAACTTTATTACTTTTTGAAAAGAAGTTTCACTTCTGGCATGTGTATATAAGTACACATACCCTCTTTTTGTTAATATTTCATAAATTACATCTTTGGATATGTTAACATTTTTGGAAAGTTGCATGTTTACCTGTCACATTCAAATCAACAGCAATAATTTCTCCCACTTTTTTCTAATTTCATTGATGGTCACAGTTTTACGAGGACTTGATTTTGAGTCATCATTGATATCTTCTCTATCAACACTAAAACCTTAATACCACATCTAAATTTATTTGACTGAAAGATAATCATCACCATAAATTTGACATGTCAAATGTTTCTCTAAATTTTTTACCAAATTTCAATCAAAATGCAATATTTTCGCGTTGTTCCATATTATTTCCGTAACAACGTAACAAATAGTACTACCATTTCAACTAGCATATATCAGGAACTATTGTATTTATTGTATTTTGATCAAATTTCTATATTTAGTACAGAAGATAAGTATACATAAATACTACTCTTTAGTCAGGAATTCCCAACCCCGTGCCCGCGGGCGCCATGGCGCCCGCGGGCCGATTTGTGTGCGCCCGCCACTATTCGACCGCGACAGATTTTTTTTCACAAACACTAAAAATTTTAGAAATTGTTAGAAATTTTGGACCTTAAGAATGATATTTTGCTAAAATCCTTAATATCAGAGGACTTATGGAACATAGTCGACAAAGAAAGGTTCCCATTTTTAAAAAAAGCGGCATATAAAATCAAATCTTTTTTCGGGTTAATGTATTTATGCGAATCGTTGTTTTCAAACATGAATTTAATAAAATCACGATATAGATCTCGACTCACCGATGAACATCTTTATAATTGTTTGCTAACAGGATTATCGTCATACTCTCCTAATTACGAGGCACTGGCCAATGAAATGCAATGCCAAAGATCACACTAACAGATTGATATTTTTTTTAAATAGTTACTTTGTATGTGTGTTTTTTGTTTACTTTGTATTACGTTTTGTATGTACGTTTCTTTGTGTGTATATAATTTGCACAATAATTTTATTATTTTGAAATTAATTTTGTTTATTATTTTTTATCCTTGGTCAATTATAAATATCCTTAAAAAATAGCTGGTGCCCACCGCCCTACCGATATTTTAGAATGCGCTCTAGAGTATAAAAAGGTTGAGAATCCCTGCTTTAGATCATTAATGATGCTGCAACTTTTAGCGGGAAAATAAAAATTTGTTTTTCTTTCTGACATATTGTACCATATATTAATGTTTGATAGCACCGAAAATACTTTGTATTGTAACATATTCCGATTTTCAAAAAATCATATAGAAATAGAATAAAATTAAAAAAAATAAATATAGTAAATATTATTCACTTTAATCATATCAACTTTCACATACATTTATTTGACTTCAGGGTACAAATTGAAAAATGAATTAAATATAATAGAAATGCATAATGTAAATTTATACAAGATATTTTACTTTTTCAATTAAAAAACTAATTAACAGAAATGTTATCATAGCTCAGACCTATATATATATATATATATATATATATATATATATATATATATATATATATATATATATATATACACATAAATACATACATACCTTACATTTAATTAAAGTTTTATTCTATGCCTTATAGCTATTTTATATCAGATTTATTTCATATTTTAAATAAGTATTGCTTCCATAAATCTTCTTTTTTTACTTATTTCCTCAAATATTAACCCATCACCATTCAAATGAAATTAGCATGTATTTTTTATTAAAACGTAATTAAAATAAGATTTGAAAAGATAATATAAGAAAAAAACATTTTTTTATAAAAAAAGCTCAACACATTACGGTCCGCAATATTTCGCGCTAGATTTCATCTGGAGTCCGGCAAATTTCGCAAAAAAAATGCACAAAAATAACTTCTTCATAAAATCGATGTAATTCTTAAATCAATGAACATTTTGAAATTAAATTTCATATCTGCCTATAAAATGGTTCGATGCATAAATATATATAAATTTAATAATGGGTTTTAATCTGTAATGAGTGTACCAGCGTGATGAAGTACAAAAAAGAGATGCTTTATAATAAACATAGTTTATTATAAAAAAACACTTTTTAGAGTAAAAAAACATCTAGAAAAGATAAAAATATGGTAATTTACGTAAAGCATATATTCTATATACAGAAGTTGTTAGGAAAAAAAATTAGAGAACCAATTTCGATGTTATTCCAAAAAAACAGAACTTTTCTAGAGATAGAGATTACTTTATTTAAAATATATAAAATATTTTTCATAATTTTTATAATTTACTAATATTTTGAATATATGTACCACTATCTTTTGATAGAATTAGAAAAAAATATAGCTTGTATATATTTTATTTTTGACGTCAAAAGTTCATACAACGAAACACGCGTTGTGTTAGTAATTGTTATTTACAATTAGTCTGTGAATTGTGTTTAAATAAGAGTGTTATTCAGTGTAATAACATTGATATTTTTAGTAAGTATATTAATTTATATAATCTCATATTACAATATTAAGCTAAATAATCATACAAATAAAACTACATTACATCCACGTGGTATTTAAAAATGTATCAAATCAACATGAAATTGAGGTTATGGACATGTTTACCAATATACATAGATATTGTAGTTCATAACATTATGTATATACATTTAATCTATTTATCAAATAAAAGAAATACTATCAAAAACACGTGGTATTTAAAAATTATCGAAACCTATACAATTTTGACGTTATCTGTTGTTCTATTTGTAACAATTTCTCACAATGATTTTAATTATAATTATGATAAAATTATTCTACACTTTTATTAAAAAATGTTATATTAAAATTATTATGAATTCTTTGTTTTCAGGTGTCATTTTGAAGATTTATTGAATTTTATGTGGTGTTATAAAATTATCAATTATCAATAAATAATATCTAAATAGATGTTATTTATTACAGTTATATATTATTTGTTTGTATTTCTTTTAATTGTTTTATTTTTAAAACATTTATCTAATTGTATATTATATATTATACAATAGTAATATAATAGTAATTAAAAAAATTGTTTTTTACAGGCTTAAAATGGTAAAGTCTACTGCGAAAAAATTTTACTTATCAAAAACCAATTGTATCGTTTTTACCTACTCAATCACCACCGGAGAAAGCAATGAAAATCGAAGAAATTCCATACGAAAACGAATAAATTTTCATAATTCATAGTTTTATAAAAGTTTTAATTTCAAAATAAATATTAATCTTACTTAACACATTGTATGCGGGCAACGTCTCGACGACGTCTTTCGCATACTATTACTAGAGTGCAAAATACGTCATCGAGGTGCGTTGTCTGCATATGATATGTTAATATGAAATAATTGTAAAAATTTAATTTATTTAAAACATTGATTATTTTATACTTAATTTTTTATCCCGAGTATTTACCGCTTCTGTCCCTACTACATTTCTTCATTTTGTTACTTGCTTTATCCTGATGAATTTGTTCATTTACGAGTTTTAGGCATACGCTTGTCCGTGTACCTTTTTATTACTTTACTGAAAAAAATTTTCACTTCTGGCGTGTGTATATAAGTACACATACCCTTTTTTTAATAAATCCTTGATTATTCTGTAATTCAATGGTTCTTTTGATTTCAACAATTGATTGTTACTACAATAAATAGTAAACTGATAACAGTACCCATCTATTTCAACTGCACAGTATGAAATTTCTATAGTCAAATCGAATCGATTTTTCCTTTATAAATTGATTCGCCAAATGGTGCCCAAAACATTAAACAACTGATTCATCACTCGATAATTTTCATGAAAATATCACCACTAATAAAATTCTCTATTACTTTTTCTCTTAAAAACCTCAATCTAAACATTGTATTAGTTAACTCTAAGGTTTTTGAATTTTGACTATACACTTCATACTCGTATGTTATTTCCAACGGTTTTTATTTATTTTCTTTCTTAATTTCGTACAACGTTTTATGAGTTAGTAGAAAAAAAATAATGAATTGGTAGCGTGTGTTTGGTATACAACATTATACTCAGTGTGGTCGTTACTTCGCACAAAAAAAGAATATTGTTGTTAATATGTTAAAAAATATGCACAAAATATGAAGTTTTTGTGGTTTATATTTAGTATATAAATTTAATAAAACTTTATTATATTTATTCACTACGCATATATCACAAAAACCTTTGATGTAATGAAACTTTAATTAAGTATATTAAACCGAAACATATATTATTATAGAATTTTATCAAATTTTTGTGTGTCAATTATTGATTATAAAAATATATAATTATGAATAGTCAGCGCGTAACAACTTCGGCATCCATCACGATGAGAGCTTACTAAGATTCAGGTTATCTTTCAGAATGCTCTATATTGATTTTACGGATATGCATACAGTCTAAGCTATCATTTTCACTGTTATTCAGTTATTCCTTTTCACTAAACTTTTCACAACACAAATATTTTCTTCAAAAACAATAGTTGATGGTGTCTCACTGCGACTGTCGTCTTTGGTGTTCTCTCGATCGGTAGTAAAACAATTAATCAATTCATAAAGAGTGGTTTTCTTTGGTACTATGACTCAATAAAAATCTGTGATACCCTTAGTAATATTAAGTTTTTCCAATCTAATTTAAGTAGGAATTTAATATTAACCCGCACTTCAATTTTAATCAAAATGGTTTTACGCTCGCATCAACTAATTATAAAAATAGTATTCTGTTTACGAATTATAACCACTTTCTGGTAACATTTTGAACACTCTACGTTTATATATATATATATATATATATATATATATATATATATATAATTTAATGCTAATTTAAATTCATATATATATATATATATATATATATATATATATATATATATATATATATATGAATTTAAATTAGCCTACAACTCTTGAATGAAAAAGGAAAGCAACTGTGAACATGTACACCTTAATTATATTCATATATGAGGGTTATATGAAATGTATACGACCGGATAATGAAAAACTGTATTTTTTTATGAAATTACTTTTATTTTTCAACATTATATCTTTGAACTTCAAAATACTTTATTTAGCGACGATTCAGTGATTTTATCACATTCCAAAAATCTGATTTCTCAATGTCGATTCTCCTCATATTTCTTTAAAAAAAACCTTACCAATAAAAATTGTTTTGAGGTTTGAGAATATATATAAGTTATACTTAACTAAATCAATTGATTAAGCTGATTTAGGTGACATGAATACTTTAATTCGACAGTTTTTGCCATTAAAACGACACTGATACGATAAAATGCATTATTATGATTAAAAAATATTATATTTTTTGATACACATATTTTTATTCAGCTGATCTAAAAGGTTAACACATTCTTTTTTTATCGCTTGATTTTTGAAAATATAATCACTTAATAATATTTCCTTAGTATTCTAGAAAATCGAAGTCATAATCTTTTCTACAAAAAAAATACGCTCTCCTTTTTCGATTGAGAAGAATCATTTTTCTACTATTGTTTCAGTTGAAATTTTTAACTTTCTCTAAGATAGTATAGGGTTTTCCAATAAACGATTCAGAAGTTTTAATGTAAATAAAACAAAAAGTATTTAATTAAGTAGTTTTTTTAAGCATATTCTATGACATTAATGATAGAACACAATTTCACTCATATGACCACCATGACTTCGTTCGAGATAGTGGATTCGTTTAGTCGAATTTTAATCACTCTTTTACATAATTATGGTTCAATTTCATGAATTACACATTATTGCTCATGAATTACATTATTATTGTTTGTGGTTTATCAGCATAAACCAATGATTTTACATAACACAACAAAAAATAATCCATTGGAAAAAAAGAAAATAATTCCGTTTCATGAAATAATGGACTCATTAAACTCCTATTTTAATAAGTCTATTGAAGTTTTTACAATTTTTAAGTGTTGTTAAGGTATTAAACATTCCATGATAATTTGCCAAACTATACTGAGTTGAAATATAAAAATGAGTTTAAAAAAATTCAAACATGGCTGCCAACAGCTGTCAAAGTTCTGACATTTCCTATTTTAAAACCCTATATTATTTACAATAGGTTGTTTACTTCTAAAGGTAAATAATCTATAAAATTTAAAAAAAGTTTTGAAATTAAAAAAAGGTGTGTGTACTTATGTACGCACGCTAGAAGTGAAACTTCTTTGCCATAAAGTAATAAAAAATTATGAAAATTTATTCGTTTTGCATTTCTTCGTTTTCCATTGCTTCCTCCGGTGGTAATTGAGTAGGTATAAACGTTACAAATGATTTATGATACGAGTAAAGTAAAGTAAGACATGAACGCCTTTGTCGTCACATTTTCTAAATACTTCGTGAATACGGCATTAATTGTAGTACCATATCTTGTCGTTGCAACAGTTAAATAATAAATACAGCGTGCTGCTTATTCTCTTTACAATACTAATCATATCTTAACACGGTACGCATGCGTGATGTGCCTTACTACCCTTCTACTCTATTCTCTATGTATACTAGATTTCTCACCACTTTTTTCTGCTGAATTTTATGACTGTAGATTCGGTACGTAACTTCCGTTGCATTTAAAATTTTTACTCCAACGCCGCTACAGAAGTTTCAGTTCAAAAATAATAGACATTTTAGTTTTAATCCAAAATATATTTTCCTTTATTACTGAAAACATTTTCCCATCTTAATTTTAACTTTGAAATTAATAAAACTCTTATCGATAAAACTCTTTTAATTTTATATTAAATAATAAGATCTCTTCTGACATCAGTCTCTGTATTAAACTGTTTTTTAATAATGTGGTTTTGGATACTTCTGAATAGATAACAATCTCATGATTCCAGATTAGGAGAATAAGGGAAATGTGTTATAATTTTTTATTCAAAATTCCTCAATTTTTGGAACTTTTCTAGTGCCATGTGAGAGCGAACGCTACTATGATGAAAAAAATGGAAAATATTCCTTTTATGTTGATTGATAATAATCTTTTTTCATCGATACATACTTGTAGCCGATAAATTGTTCACAATATATCGTATTGGATTGATTGTATGATATCAGATTATAAATAATAATTTCATCTATATTCCAAAAACCGACAACATAATATTCATTTCATGAAATCTTTAATTTGATTGTGGAGATGATATATCGTTGAGTTAAAAATATTATTTTCGATTTTTAATATTGTTATAAAAATATTTTTCGTTGCTATTAACAATGCGACTAAGGAACGGTTCCTTCTCCAATATACAAAAATAAAAAGCGCAGATTCCTATTCGTTACTTGAGGTTAATTTTTGAAAATTCACAAGAAATCCACTAACATAATTTAAAAACATTATTAATCGTTTTCAGATGCCGATGGATCGTGAATTAGTTGATATTATATAACTAATATAAACAAATTACAATACTAATTAGATGATATATATATATATATATATATATATATATATATATATATATATATATATATAAATATAGAAAAAAGGATTGAAAACTGTTTTGTTTTATTGAAATTGACCAGAAAATTTCAAAGAAAAACAATCAAAAATCATGACTATCATCTTGCATTACAGATACCATCACACACAAATACACAAATCATTCTATCTATTAGATGTTTGAATTCAACTCAATTGAATCGATTATTTAAAAAAACCTCGTTTTCTTAAACGATTATCAACGAAATACTTCCTTCAAATGCTCCAGTTTCTTTCTTTTTATAATCTGTCTGAATTTCTCGAGTGCAATTCCGACAAGATATCAATTAATATTTATGAGTCTGAATAACATGGATTCGTCGTTGACGCATCATTAACGAATTAACGATCCGTCAAAGTACTCGTTTAACTATACAAAAAAACATTACACTTTTTCCTTTTTTGACGGATTTCATTTTAATTCATACTGAAGTGCAATTGAACGTTTGTACGTACACTTTCAAAAAAAATAGTAGTTTATTTTATTTAAATTTGCAAATGAACTGTACTTTTTTCATATTATTTATGTTTTATTAAAATCAACGTTTGAATAAATTTTTAAAAATAATTTATATTTGAATTAACAGTTTGTTTCGTTTTTTCTATAATTACAACAAATATAATTTAATTAATTGAATGCAAAAAAAAAATAATTACAATTATCAATATGTAATCTTATTATTAAAAATGATAATGATTATCAAAATATATGGTAACAAACAATAATAGGATTTTTTAATATCATAATTTTATTTTATAATGGAATTAGTGTAGCTTAGTTTAATTAATTAAATATATACAAGAACAGCTCGCATAGCCCTGCTAATCGGTTCCACTGATTAGCCGGACTATTTGAAACCGGACTAATCGAAACACTAACTAATTACAAAAAAGTTAATTGGTTTCAAACAAATTTTTTTCCTGTTTTTCAGTTAATAAAATAAGGGTAATATATTCAAATGTTTGTATGTATCAACAAAACAAAATCAGGGGTTTATACATTCATTTTAAATTTATTTTCAAATATGTTATTAAAATTTAATTATCAAAAAATCGACTTTACTCTAGAGTTGCAAATCGAAAACTAATAGAAAAAGAAAAAAGACCACAAAACTAGAACTGCGCATGCGATGCGGATAATGTGCATATATTTGGTTTTATTTTTACTATGTTTTCATAATAAAGGGGAAAACTTGAAAATTTGCGTATAAAAATAATTTTATGTATTAATTTTATGGAATTTTTTCAAGAAAAAGCTTTTGGTAGGATTTTTTCAAGCAAATTTTTTTTTGGAAATTTCAAACAGGACTGTAGCGAAACCGGACTAATCTAAGCCGGACTATGCGAGGTATTACTGTATTTAACCAGTTGCGCTGGCAATTAATTAACATGCACGCGTGGCAAATCCGTCCAAAGCAATTCGCAGCGAGTTGGTATTTGAAATAATTTTTTTATAAAGTTTTAGACACACACACACATTAATATTATAGTAAAATTCTTAAATTGATTAACAAATTTATTAATACTTTTTGAAAAGGAGTATTTCTTGGGTTTTGGTACGTTTGTTATTTTACAGAATAAAATAGAGGTATTAAAAAATTCCATACCCATTAGATAAAAGAAAATTTTTCTGTAACTTTTTGCAAATTTTCTCATTAAAGAAAAAGATGATAAATAGCTATCTTGCAGATCTACTCCACCCATACCATCATTGTAATCTAAAACTATATTAGGTTTTGTAATGTTTCTATTTTGGTCGGTATAATTTCTAATTTTTTTCTTTTTTGTTGTAATCATTTCTGCTTTGGAATGTTTTGAAGAAAGCAAATATATATCTTTTTTGTCCTTCCATTTTACAGCTAAGATACTATTGCAAGATCTTGAAAAAACTTCAAATCTTTTTAATTTTGTCGCTGCGAAATCTTTTGGCATATTCTTTCTATTAGATCTGACTGTTCCGATAGTATTAATTTTTTGCAAATGTAATTTCCGATACAGTTTTGGTGACAACTACCAGTTATCTAAAAAGAGGGTGAGTTCAAAATCAACTAAATGTCTACATAAATCCCGTACAATATTTTCTGATGCGCTTTTATCAGAATAAAATAATTATTGGATAAAATAATTCTTTATAATAATAAAAAAAAATATTGTGTATTATAGTTACTTGATTATTATTCAATAAAAATATTTAAAATTAATGAAGTTTTACAAAAACGCACTTGTATGCTTTCAAAACAGAAGTGTGACATTTGCTAACTGAACTCCGATGTTATACTTAGCAAAGATCACACGACGTGCTATGCACGTCATATCGGCATTTGATACAGATAGCAGTCGACGTGCACAGCACGTCATTCCAGCGCAACTGGTTAAAATAATATAGTTTGTGATGACTACGACAAAGGTAAAAATTTTACAATTCTCTAATAATAATGATATTGACATCGAAATGCATATCAGTGAAAAAATAAATGATAATTGAACATTTTTTTGAATTTTTAGATGTTTAAGGTAATGATTCATTGCTTAAAAATATGTTAATATAATTATATTCTAAGATTAGTTTTCCAACCGTTCAATTTATTAATTTTTGAAAAAGAAATATTACACCTTTTATTAATTTCAATTCGACTTCGATCTATATTGTTAAACGAGCGTTAATGATGTTTATAGTAGGATTCTGTATAGATATTTAATTCGACTTGGAGTAGAAAAAGTCACGTGATCAGTTTTTCGAGTGTTCCGAATGGCAGATACGTTCAATAGTCATTCAACAAACACACATCGTATGTGTCGATTTTGAATTCAATTTCCGCCATTGTGAATTTTAAAAATCGCGAACCCATCAGCTCCAGTGATGTTCGAAAGCTGTCAATGTCAACCAATGTTTAGTATCGTCGACCGATTCGTCGCGTCGTTCGATTTATTAACTGATCGACATTACAACATTCCACGAATTCGTTGATGACCTCTCATTATTGGGGATAACGTCAACAGAACGCCTCTGTTTGCTGCGCTGTGCAAAGGTAACACTAATGAACAATAGCATACATACGCACGCGTATCAACACACACGCACTCATACAGACAATGTCACGCATAAATACATGCACAAACGACGGTTTGTGTGTCTACTCGAATCTCTGTGCGTGAATGTATGCGTGTTTGCTCTTGTACGCACGTACAATCGGGACACGTATTTAATTACGGAACACAGAGTATTATTATCTTTAATTAAACCATAAGTGTTGCATTATCGAAATTTACATTGTGGTAAAATTAAGATTCGGCTAAGTAACTCGAGAATTCAATTAACGTTATACATTCACAGGCACAGGGAGTGCATTGTGTGCTCTTCCGTTAAACGATTAACGCTTTAATAAAACGAATGCGTCGAATGTTCGTGGCATAACGGCTTTTGCATTAAAAATAAACGACGGTGTCTGTTATAATCTCATTTATAATTCTTGTAAGTATCAAATACATCCATGCAGATAAACTCAATTATATATATATATATATATATATATATATATATATATATATATATATATATACAGGTAACCACTATATAACATGGCACTTGTAAACCACGATTCAAGAATTGGGGAAAATCCTCATACAACACGGCAACCTAGAACACGGTTTCACTTTAACACGGTTTGAAAATTAAATAAATCCTAGTACAACGCTTAAAGTTTTTATGAACAAAATTCGAAATTAGGGAAATCCCCATACAACAGGGAACGAAATAAGAGCTTTTAACAAGTTCGTCGCTCAGCGTGAATCGGTCGAATTTCTTGCGAGGCCCAAATCCGATAGTCGGAACGTAAAAGCGTAAACATGTGTTGGAACTGTACGTTACAATAAGAAATTTATGCAAAATTTTGTTATGTCTTACCCATTGAAAAGAGGTGAGATGATATCACGAGAAGATCATAATAGTATTGTGGTGCTAAAATTGAGAGATGCCCCTGATGCGAGAATATTATCAACAAAACATGCACCCATTATGATATCAAATTCGGATTCTTTTACTCATCGCGGACGTCCTCCCAAAATGAAACCTTTGGCGGTAATAGCATATAATAATGGAAAGTCTGACATCGACAGAAGCTACCAGATGGTATCATATGCAATAACCATACGGAAAAGCATAAAGTAGTATCGAAAATTGGCATTACATTTACTTATAGGAACAACCACAGTAAATACATATGTCGTGTATCAAAAAGCAACAAATTAAAAAATGGAAATGAGAAAATTCCGGGAACTTCTAGTTAGAGAATGGTTGTACTCGGAAAATGCTAGGCCCGACAATGAAAAGAAGAAAACAAAAAAGGCGTCTCATCATTTAGAGGTTCTTAAAATCCGCAGGGGTAGTTTATTAGAAAAATTTGCTTTCTATGTTACCAGAAGAAGAGACAAATTCTCGAATGCCAGGAAGCAAGAAAAAATGTAAAAAAGACTACAACATATTGTCCTAATTGTCCAAAATCACCTCAAATGTGTTTGAACTGTTTTAGCTAATACCATGCTACATAATATAATGTTATATTTTATTTTGAATATAAATTTATATATAGTATATGTATATTTTTAATTTAATTTAATTTTATATTTTTAATATTTTTGTATATTTTAAATTTATATGTGCTAATTCCATTAAATACTTGTATTACAAATGAATTTTTTATAAATTACTTGTAAAATCCTATTTAACTGGACGAAGAAGAACGTCACCCATTTACGGATGACGAGGCCCCCGAGGAAGCATACCCGTCACCCAGATGTGGGTGACGTGGCGACGAACATGTTAAGTGCACAAGATATCTCATTAGAAATTTTCCATTTGAGCGTGTATGTCATATCAAATTTGCCTGCAGAATTTTGAAATTTATTAGAATTTGAAATCCATTTTGTTCGTGGAGTATTAAATACATTTTAAAACTTTGCGTTTTTCTTTTTACTATATTATACATAGATTAAAAATTATCGGATGCGTATTATTCAACCTTTTTTTAGAAATAGTAATTATGTTTTTTATTTTTGTGAATTAATTTGTAGCCCTTAACTATATCTAGCAGAAATAAAAATACCTTTACAAAGACATTTTATTTCGCTAGAATAAAAATTACAGATTTTACTCTCAGCTAAAAGCAGGCAATCTAAAATAACAGATTTTTACGAAAAGTAGAGCATAGAACTCAAGATAATGCTGAAGAAAGTTCAGGGAATGAGGATATCTTGTCAAAAAGAAAACGCCCTCGGTTAATAATGCTTATTAGTGATGATGAAGAAAACATTATTTAACACCACTTGCGCTGGAATGACGTGCTATCCACGTCAACTGATATCTGTACCAAATGCCGATATGACGTACATAGCACGTCGTGTGATTTTTGTTAAGTTAAAATAACATTGGAGTTCAGTTAGTAAGTGTCACACTTTTGTTTTGAAGGCATATAAGTGCGTTATTGTAGAACTTCATTAATTTTACATATTTTCATTGAATAATAATCAAGTAACTACAAAACACAATAAATGCAAACAATTTAATCCGTCAAAACGGGCACGTTTCTGTGTAAAATATTATAAGTTGTGTGAATCGAAATCTGGATATTGTTAAGATCTTGCAATGGTATCTTCGCTGTAAAATGAAAGGACATAAAGGATATATATTTACTTTCTTCAAAACATTCCAAAGCAGAAATGATTACAACAAAAAAAAAAATGTAGAAATTATACTGACCAAAATGGAAACATTACAAAACCTAATATAGTTTTAGATTACAATGATGGTATAGGTAGCATGGACCTGCAAGATAGCTACTAATAATTTTTTCCTTTAATGAGAAAATTTGCAAAAAGTTGCAGAACAATATTCTTTTATCTAATGGATATGGCATTTTTAATACCTATATTCCATTCGGTAAATTAACAAACGTACCAAAACCCAAGAAATACTCCTTTTCAAAAATTATTAATATTATTAATAAATTTGTTAATTAATTTAGGAATTTTACTATAATGTTAATGTGTGTGTGTCTAAAACTTTATAAAAAAATGATTTCAAATACCAACTCGCTGCGAATTGCTTTGGACGGATTTGCCACACGCGCATGTTAATTAATTGCCAGCGCAACTGGTTAATACATATTAATATGTAATATTTTTGATAAAAAATACTTAAATAAATATATTTCTCCTAATTATAAAATTATAATAGTATGTTTTTACAATTTTTGGAACCTAACTCCCTTTTTTGCATTAGTTCTTTATTTCGTATACCACGGATTCGCATCACATGGTATTTTTTATGAACGTAACAACCATGTTATACGGGGGCTACCTATATATATATATATATATATATATATATATATATATATATATTAATATACATATATTTGTGTGTATAAATGTGAAATATATATTATAATATAATACATAAAATATAATAATATTTAATAATAAATACAATGACATTTCAAATATAAACGGAAATTTAGTTCCCTTCTCTGCCATAATCAATCAATGTCTATAACGCGTTCAGACATATTTAAACTTACAAACTGTAGTGATCCGCGTCTTCACCATTTCATCAGTCAGTCACTGTTACGATGTATGAGTAATAAGTGCCAAATAATGTTATACAACAAATTGTTATCAAATGTTTCACGAATGAAGTGGTCAAGATTTTTAAAATTTTGATTGAACTTAAATCACAGTTGAGAAATGAATATTTTCCAAAGGCAAGAATATACAACTGTGCAAAATTATATAGGGTTTTCCAAAAAGTGACTCAGAATTTTAAATGGAAATAAAGCAAAAAGTATTTAATAATTAGTTCTTTTTTATATTTTTAAGCATATTCTATGGTATTAATAATGGAACACATTTTCACTCATATGACCACTACGACATCGCTTGACATAGTGCATTCATTTAGTCCAATTTTTAGTTACTCTTTCACATAATTGTGGTCAAATTTCATGAATTACACGTTCAATGTTTATTTCTAATACTTCTGTTGTTTGTGGTTTATCAGCATAAACCAATGATCTCACATAGCCCACAGAAAATAATTCAATGGAATTAGATCACATGATCTTGGTGGCCAATTGATGGGTCCACTTCGTAAAATAATAGACTCATTAAACTCTTATTTCAATAAGTCTATTGAAGTTTTCATAAATTCTAAGCGTTGTTGCAGTTTCAAACGTTCCATGATAATTTGTCAAACTATACTGAGTTAAACTGTCAAAATGAGCTTAAAAAATTAAACATGGCTGCCACCAGCTGTCAAAGTTTTAACATTCTTATTGAAAGAAGAATAAAAATACTGTGTGGAAAATAAGCTTTATGCTCGATGATCAATAACTTCTATTAATCTTGATAATTTTTTAAAAATTAAATGTATTGTTTAGGACAACTGTCGAATAACTATTATTTAAATATCAAAATATTAGAAATTGATATTGATTTATTTAGGAAATACTGTACATAAAATTAAAATAAAACAAAATATATGCAAGATTTATTTCATGGCTCTTTATAATATAGCACAAAGGAAAATATTTAGCGGTGATAGGATGTTATAATTTATCCACTATATAACCCTGACTTGGCTCTTTTCGATAATGACTTGTATACGAGGTGTGATCAAAAAATAAGGTGAATTTTTATTTTTTTCAAAGAATATTTATTTATTCATCAATTTTTATTTTGTCCCCTTCAAAGTAATCCCCCTCGGATATAATGCACTTGTGCCAATGCTTTCCAATCCTCAAAGCATTTCAAAAATCATTTTTGTGATCTTGTTCAGCTAAACTTTCGATGCCGTCTTTATTTCCTCAATCGTTGCAAAACGCCGTCCTTTCATGGGCCTCTTCAGTTTCGGGAACAAGAAGAAGTCACAGGGGGCCAGGTCTGGGGAATACGGTGCCTGCGGCATCATTAGTGTGTTGGTTTTAGCCAAAAATTCGCGCACAAGCAACGATGTGTGAGCAGAGGTGTTATCATGGTGCAAAAGCCAATTTTTGTTCTTCCACAAATTCGAACGTTTCTATTTCTTGCTTCGCGCAAATTGCGCATAGCTTGCAGGTAATATTCCTTATTTACTGTTCTACCCTGTGGCAAGAACTCATGATGCACCACGCCCCTGCAATCAAAGAAAACTGTAAGCAAAACCTTCACATTTGATCGAACTTGTCGTGCTTTTTTTGGTCTCGGTGATCCGGAATGCCTCCACTGGGACGATTGAGTCTTAGTTTCGACATCATAACCGTATACCTATGTTTCGTCACCTGTTATGACCCTGTCGAGTAAATCTGGGTCGCCGTTGACGTCATTCAATAGCTCTTGGGCGATGCTCATGCGACGGTTCTATTGGTCGAAATTGAGCAATTTCGGAACAAACTTCGCTGACACACGTCTCATGTCTAAAACACCCGTTAAAATTGATTGGCACGAACCAAATGAGATGCCAATATCATCAGCAATTTCTCTAATGGTAATTCGACGATTCCCCAACACTATTTTCTTCACTTCTTCAACGTTCTCATCAGTTGTTGACGTGCTTCCAGAACGAGGTTCGTCGTTGGTGTCTTCTCGGCCTTCTTGGAAGAGTTTAACCACTTGTAAACATTTTTTAGCTTAAAGTGTCGACTCATATGCCACTTTCAACATTTCAAAATGCTTTGGAGCACTTGATTCCATTTTTCACACAAAATTTAATGCAATACTCTTTGATCCATGATTTTCGACATAAAACAAAATCGTGGAGCCTGCAAAATACTTCTAATTTTTATGCCTCTCACCAACAAACTAAATATGCTACATAGCTGAAATTTGGAACATATATTCGAGACGAGTGTACCAACATAACCAAATAAAAAAATCGAAGATCGAACGGATGTAGCCCACTAAATTTCAAAATTCACCTTACTTTTTGATCACACCTCGTATATTACTAAAGAAATTATTAGAAGGCAAAAAATTTACATTAATGATGAAGTTATTAAAGTGATGCATAGCTAGGAAATAAAAATTTCACAAAGAAATAAAAATCTTATTTGAAATAGAAATCAAGAGACTTCCAGAATGATGAAAGAATTGCATTGTAGTCAAAGGAGACTATATTAAAAAGTAGTTTGTGAAACATTTTATTGTGTTGTAAATAAAATTTAAACAAATTTTGGTTTATATTTGAATTGCTCTCATAATATGGCACAATAAACAAATATTCCACAAAATCCAAAATTATATTGGGTCATCCAGATATGACGCCTAGATTTGTATTTTATTAGAAAAAACAAAAGAAACTATACACATATTTTCCTATACACATGTTTCTTTTTAATAAAACACAAATTTAGGCGTCACATTTAAATAGCCCTATATAATAAGATCAACAATCGAACCTGTTATGTATTAGGGTTGTAAAACATGAACAAATATCAATTATATAAAGAAAAGTGCAAGCTGTTCGAGATTGATTATCTTAAAAAAAATTACTGAGTAGCAAAATTGATACATATAAAAAATGAGGAAATACAACGCACAATGGATGCTAGAGAGAATGTGATAGATAGAATTGATATAGCACTTACTAAAAATAAAGAATTAGAAGTGGTTAAAAAGAATTGTTAGATAAACACCCTTAAAAAGAAAAAAGAAGACTATTTAAGAGATCTTAGAACAAAGAAATAAAAAAATATTAATTACTATTATTTA
>CP092092.1:16063255-16140755 GCA_029203775.1 Neoneuromus ignobilis | reverse complement strand
GGTTGCCAGACTAACGAATATTCTAAAATGTACATTTTTTTAAAAGATCTTTATTTGCCCTTTTTCAGGGGAAAAAATTACAGTTGATTCGTTTAATAATAATACGAATGCGATTTTTTTTATCTTCACGACGAGTATACTCGACATTATGCGAAAAATTTTCGTTTCGCTCTGACGAGTATACTCGACATAAACAGTTAAAGGGTTAAATAATAAAACAACTGGGCTGTGGTGGCGGTTTTTCTCCTGAGGCCCTGGTAGCAAACGGGTTAAGCACGAATATGAGACAGACCATTATAATGAATACAAATTTTTTGAGAAAATACTTATTACATAAAATGGAAAACCTCAGGATATTATTTTTTCTTTAGAAAAATATTATTCTAGACAACTCGAAGCGGTAATAAAAGCTAAATGAGGATATACAAAATACTGGATAGATAAAAACTATGTGTTCTATTTTAATCCAAACTTTCATTTTTTGATTGTACATTAACTTTCGTTCTTTTATTTTGCATGTTCTTCATTGAAAGATCACAAAAGAATGTAAAAAAACATTGTATTTTTAGATAGTTTAATATTAAGATAGAAAATATAATTAGAATTAAAGTATTTTTTTAAAAAAAATATGTAAAATTTCTTGCAATATATAAAAACACAGACATTTAAACGAAATAATCATCTTTAGACAAACTTTTCTTTCTTACTCTCTCCCTCTCTCTCTCCTGCCCCTCTCTCTTTATATATATATATTACATATATGTACATAAACAAAAAATAAATATAATAATGGAAATATTAAAAAACTATTCTCATTATTTAATTAATTAATTAATTACTATGTTAACAAAATGTTATTAATAAATTAAAATAAAGTCTGGCTAACATTTAAGTTCAATATAGGGTCATCCAAATGTGACCTTAGATTTGTATTTTATTAAAAATAACTATACACATGTTTATTTTTAATAAAACACAAATCTAGGCGTCATATTTGGATGACACTTTATATATAATATTTATGACAACTTAAGATTTGTATTACAGATTAAGGGAAGCAAATAGATATTCAGAAGTATAAATATAAAGTTTTATGAAAAAAATATATTTTATTTATATAATTCCAAAAAAGAAAAATAAGTATGTCAGATTTGTTTAAATATGAAATTCGTATAAATCTATATTTTTTATCAATTTTTAGTCAAAATGTTTTTAAAAAAAATTATATCTTTTTGAAACAAACAGATATAAGATTTGAAATATTTTTACTAAAATAATTTATCAATCCTTAAATAGAACTTTTTGAACTTTTAAGAAATGCTAAATGAAAAATAATATATTTATTTATGTTAATAACAGCATATCTCTGATTTAAAATTTTATTGTAAGAAATAATATTTTTACGTATAGAAGTGTAGGAAATGTTCAAAAGGAAAGCTAATGAATTCTATATGAACTACCTACGTTGGCTATTCAAAATAGCTACTACATTTCGTTTTACTGCTTATACAGCTTAGAAAGAAGCAATTTTTGTATAAAATTGTGGTTGGTAATTAAAAATAAATTTACTATAATTATTCTAATATAAAAATCGGTTTTAAACCTTAATAAGTATTAACATCGACGCTTAAATGCAATATTCATGGAACGAAGGTTATATTTTCTGTTTGGTGAAATTCGGATTTACGAGTTACTGAAATCAAATGAAACTGTCTCAGCTGATCGTTATCAAAAGCAATTACAGAAGCTGAAGGAAGAATTGTATAAAAAACAGCCACAAATAGAGCAAAAATTGTAATGTGATTCTTTCACACGATAATGCTAGACTACATGTCCCAAGGACTGTAAAAGAGAAGTAATTGAAATTGAAATGGAAAATCTTACAACACCCCGTGTATTCTCCAGATATTGCATCTTCTGATTACCACTTGTTCCAGTTGATACAACATGGGTTTTAAAATGTACATTTAAAAAACTTTGATGAAATCAAAAAATGGGTCGATAAATGGATTGTTTCAAAAAATAAATTGTTTTTCTACCATAAAGTTCATTTGTTGTAAGAAAAGTAACAAAAAGTTGTAGAAAATAATATAAATTATTTTAATATAAATAAAATTCAATTTTTTGAAAATAAATGCATCTTTCAATCAAAAAACTCTCAAAATCAACCGAAACACTTAATACTTATTATTAATATAACTTGATTATAAGTTGAGAAACATTTCGGTGACTATGTTTTATCGTTAAAATGCTATAATATAAATTTTAAGAACGTTATTTATATTGTGATATAATCTCCAAAAAAATTTATACACAAAAAAGTGTTATTTTCACACAAATGAATTACCACCCCTAATGACACAAGATGTTATAAAGTATTTAGTTATCACTTAATGTTTATCTGGTTGTTTTTAATAACAAAAGAGTAATTTGCATTTTAATGGAGATACCATAATCATCAGGTTATTTCCTGGGCAAGTTATTTTATTTTGCTTTTTTTTTGTTGTTGAAGAATATTTTGTCATTTACAGCAGCATATGTTCGAATTTGTAAAATACAGTATACGAGTATATGGCTTTCGTACACAAGCGCCATTCTTAAGAGAAAAAATATATATGGTTTTTCTATTAAAATGAATAATTTAATTTAAATGTTAGATACCTCAAATTGATAATTGGAAATTAAAATTAAATTATGCAATATTTCATTTTTCTGTTATAAATGTTAATTATTATAGATAATTGATATTAAACACGATTATAAATAAAAAAATAATTTCTTAATACACCGACAATATATCATTTTATTTCACTGCATTTTATATGCACAATTTTTATTAACTCAAGTTATGAATCGAATTTAAAAAAGTATTTTTAATCTCTATATTCATTTCAAATAATAAAATAAATTACAATAAGACTGTTAACTTATTAATTTTTATTTTAACAATAACTATTTTATAAGTTTATAATGGAACAAATTTTATATTCTTATCTAGTTGAAACCTTACTGCTGTCAAATAAATGTGCATCTCATAAAATAAGTGGAAGTCGAACGCAGCGAGATCACATAAATTACTCAAGTGTTCAATCGTTGCAAATCCTTACTGATGAGTTTTTTTGCAATGAAAACTACCGATTTATGAAAATGAACGTCATTTCAACGAAAAATAAATCTTTTCATCAACATTTGATCTTTTCAATTTTATATCGTTTTTAAAATAAAGTAGATTTTTTTTAAAAAAATACTTTTAAATAGTTGTATCGTAGATAATATTTATATTTTTTACAATTTAAAGGTTTAAAGGAAAAAATCACGAATTTATTTTGAAACGTCACATTACGCTTTCTCTATAATCTTTCTCTTAATATTTCATTGTATTTGTGTTTAAATTTTTAATCCCATTAACATACTTATATTAAAGATTTTAAATAAAATTGATAAAAAATTAAAACTAACTTTTTCTATTTTTATAAAAATATACAGGAAATACTCAAATAAAAGTATATATTGGATTAATCAGAAATTAATGTCGGATTTTATACATACCCATAATTAACATGTTTCGTATTGCATGTATGGACGAGTATTCCCTTATTTTTTAGTGAAATAAAGTGTGAATTATATACTTTATAAACACTCACTTTTGACCTTCTAACGTTAGTATTTGCAAAGTTTTTGAAACGTTAACATGGAAGTCAACAACTAACATTTGAAGCATTGTATACTCTATGTCAGGGGTCGGCAACCTATGACCCGCGGGTCACTGAGTGACCCATTTGATCATTTCAAGTGACCCACTTTAGTTCCGAAAATAAAGTACTACTTCAAAATTTTTACTTCAAAATTGATATTATTTGAAACTGACATAAAAACTAAAAAAATTCATTTCTTCCCCTTGTTAAAAAGGGAACATGAAAAAGAAAATATCAATGAAAGCAATCAAAATATGTTCGAAAGTTGGATTTTCATCATTAAAAGTGAATATGAAAGTTGATTTCAAAGTTTTAAGAAGCATGGAAAAATGTTTACATTTATAATAAAGCCCGAGGAAATAGAAGAAAATGTTATAAATTTGCAGTATTTTCAATATTTAAAAATTGACAATTTTAGTTTAGAAATGATTGATTTTAAAAGTTCAACGTTATGGACGGATAAATTCAAGAAATTGCGGAAAGATTTGGAAAAAACAGAAGATAATCATCTTCTCATGATATCAACATGTTGGGCATCACTTCCTACGAAGTTTTCATCTTTGAAAAATATTGGCTTTGCCATTTTGTCCACATTCGGTTCAACTTATAAATGTGAGCAAATATTTTCACAAATGAAATTTATATTAAGCAAGAACAGGAACAGGTTAACTACCGAAAATTCAGATGCTTGTATTCATCTTAAAACGACTAACTATAAACCAGACTTGACTAAATTGACGTCACAAGTTCAACATCAGGGAAGCCATTGATATCGAAGAGAACGTTTATAAATAAAGTTCATTCAACTATGTTTGTAATTATTTTCTTAATAAAATATATCTTATTATTTACTAAAAGACTGTTTTAATACGAAAATATCTCTGACCAAACGTCTCTTTAATACTCACATTTTGGTTGATTTTGACCCGCGGCCAAAAAAGGTTGCCGACCCCTACTCTATGTGTTCCAAAAAGGCAATAATGCGAGGTGACTTTAAGAAATTTGTATGAAATTTTTGTGAAAAATACTATATCTGAACGTACGGTGCAGAAGTGGTTTGCGAAATTTCATAATGGCAACTTTGGCCTTAAAGTTGAACCAGGGCAAAGAAAGAAAATCGGCACTTGACGATGATGCTCTTACAACGGTATTAGAAGCAGATCCATACAAAACAACAAGAAAAGTTGCAGAACACTTTAGAGTGGCTCAATCTACCATTGTTAAACACATACGCAGATTAAGATTTGTCCATAAGAACTCAAGGTGGGTTCCACACAAATTGAGCGAACAGAACTTGGCAGACCGGGTACGTGTATGCAATTTTTTACTTTTTCGTCAGAATTCAGAGCTATTTTTGAGTCGTTCAATAATAGGAAATGAAAAATGGATCTACTACGAGAATGTGAAACGAAAAAGAGCTTATTGCAAACCCGGTAAACAAATGCCTACAAAAGCAAAACCGCCAGTGCATCAAAATAAGCGCATGCTGTGTATTTGGTGGAACAAGAAAAGACCTGTACACTACAAACTTCTTCCAGAAAGAGTATTAATTACAGCTGGAGTATACTGTGAACATTTAGAGCATTTAAACTAAGCTATCCATTAAAAACATCCCGTACTGGTGAATAGAAAAGAAGTTGTGTTCCAGCACGATAACGTGCTACCACATGCCAGTTTAAAAACGCAGCAAAAATTAACTGAATTTCAATGAAAAATTTTAGCTCACCCATCATATTTACCAGACTTAGCACCTTCGGACTATCACTTATTTAGGTCCCTTCAAAATTTCTTAAGCTGAAGAAAATTCGTCAACGAAAATCAGATAATGGAGCAGTTGGATCAATATTTCTCATCAAGAGTCCAATTTTTTTTCAAGCGAAATTAATCAATTACCAGAAAAATGGCGCACAGTTATTGAAAACCAGGATCATTACATTGATGATTAAAAAAATTAAATAAATTTAAAAAATAACTATTATAACTTTGTTTTAATTAAAAAATATGACAATAGTTTCCGATCAACCTGATAATCCAATGAAGTTAAATCACATGATTTTGAGGGGTCATTTCGTGAAATAATGGATTTATTTAACTCTTATTTTAATAAGTCTATTGAAGTGTTTACAATTTCTAAACGTTCCATGATAATTTTCCAAACTATACTAAGTTGAAATGTTAAAATGAGCTTAAAAAATCAAACATAGCCAACACCAGCTGTCAAAGTTCTGACAATCTTATTGGAAAACCTTATATATATATATATATATATATATATATATGTGAGTGGTTATTCGTGCGTATGTATGTGAAATTATCTGGATACTGCTTAAAAGAATACATTGAAAGTATTATAAGAAAAAGATCATTGCAATTACAGTTCAGGCGGCACATACTTCTCGTCAACTGGAACGACAATGGATGGAAAACGATTCTGGGGATCTTATTATCAACACTCGACACATATACACACACATATGTATATTCTTTTCTAAAAATAACAACATAAGAGAAAACATTCTAACAAAACAACAGTTCGACGGGCTGGCATTTATGTGTATTTACGAGACCCGCTGATTTCATTTCATTTTATCAAAATTTCTTCGTCGTCACCGGAACGTTTATTAAGTCCAAATTATACGATCGAATTCATTTCTATTATATAAACTCGCATATATATATATATATATATATATATATATGAAACTTCGGTTATAGAATAAGAAATAAAATAGGAGATAGATTAATTGACTTTGCTGAAAGTACAGGATTCTGTATTATGAACTATTTCTTTAATAAACATAACACATTCGCATCGGGAAATTATTATAGAATTCTCGTTTTTAAAAAATAAGCGTTGTCGACGGGAAACGAGATTTCTCGTTTTGTGCCAAATGTACGCTTTGCTGAATCATTTTTAGATAACAGGATTATTCATGACAGTGATAAATTATTACATTTGTTACTGAGTACATTTACATTATATATGAGTGTTTTTCAGACAATAAATTTAAGCTTAATTTGAGTTTTATTGAAATGAAACTTCTTTAGCGGCGTTGGGGTAAAATGTTTACATGTAGCGAAAGTTACGTATAGCGAACTATATACATCGGAAATCTAGTATGCATAGTATACATAGAGTATAGTGTAGAGGGGTAGTGAGGTCCATTACGCATGCGCATCTGTTTAATATGATTGAGCACTAGGCAGAACATATTTGCTATATTTTTTCACTGTTCTGTTAATAATTATTATTTACAATTAGTCTGTGCATTGTGCTTAAATAAAAGTGTTATTCAGTGTGATAATATTGATATTTTTGGTAAGTATATTAATTTATATAATCTCATATTATAATATTAAGCTAAATAATCATACAAATAAGACTACATTATATCCACGTGGTATTTAAAAATTTATTAAATCAACGTGAAATTGAGGTTGTGGGCATGTATACCAATATATAGATATAGTATTTTATAACAGTATGTATATACATTTAATCTATTTATCAAATAAAAAAAATACTATTAAAAATACGTGGTATTTAAAAATTATCGAAACCTATACAGTTTTGAAGTAATCTGTTATTTTATTTGTAACAATTTCTCACACTAACTTTATTTATAATTATGATCAAATTATTCTACACTTTTTTCAAAAAATGTTATATTAAAATTATTATGAATTTGAAGATTTATTGAATTTTACGTGGTGTTATAAAATTATCAATTATCTATAAATAATATCTAAATAGATACTATTTAGTGCAGTTATATATTATTTGTATTTCCTTTAATTGTTTTATTTTTAAAGCATTGATGTAATTGTATATTATATATTATACAATAGTAATATAATAGTAATTAAAAAAAATGTTTTTTACAGGCTTGAAGATAGTAAATTCTATTGCGCAAAAATTTTACTTATCAAAAACCAATTGTATCGTTTATACCTACTCAATCACCACTGGAGGAAGCAATGGAAATCGAAGAAATTCCAAACGAAAACGAATAAATTTTTATAATTCATAATTTTATAAAAGTTTTAACTTGAAAATAAATATTAATCTTACTTAACACATTGTATGCGGGCAACGTCTCGACGACGTCTTTCGCATACTATTACTAGAACGCGAAAAACATCATCGAGACGCGTTGTCCACATACGATGTGTTAATATGAAATAATTGTAAAAATTTAATTTATTTAAAAAAATTATCATTTTCAACTCAATTTTTATCCCATGTATTTACCGCTTCTCTCCCTACTACATTTCTTCATTTTATTACTTGCTTTATCCTGATGAATTTGTTCATCTACGAGTTTTAGGCATACTTCTGGCATGTGTATATACACATACCCTTTTTTACCATAATGAATAAGTGTGATGAATTTGGAAACGAATATAATGTTAAATTATACATACCAAATGATTGTGAAAGCATAGAAGACGAATGTGAAGAAAGTGATGATTCAGATAGTGATATTGTTTCAATCAAAAAAGGTGTCCACGTGTTTTATCTGAAACAGACAGTAACAGTAATTTTGAATCAGAATGGGATGAAAGTATTGACAGTTAAGTATAAATTGATATTAGTACGGTGTGGAATGATATTGATACACCACCACGGTTGGAATCATTTGAAGGAATTCCAAGTATGGTGTTAATTCAAGAATATTCTGAAAATATGATCGATGCAGCTCAGCTATTTTACTGGTCTAACGTCAACGCCACCTGGTAGATTGTTTGGTGATATGAAAAAAAACCCTGGAGATACTAAGGCTGACAAAGAATAAAAAATATCCCACAAGAATATGTATAGTATGTAAGACACGTGAGGTAAGGATCAAAACACGATATATATGCAAATTCTATGAAGTACCGTTACACAAAGGAAGCTGTTTCACCAATTATCATACTGAAAAAGAATACTAATACTACTTATGTACAACTGAAAATTTCAATAAAATATATTAATTACAAAAATAATTATTGCAGTTTTAATACACCTATTTTGAAATATATTTATATTATTAAAATATCCTGTTTTATAAGAAAGTTTTAGCAAAAATTGCCCGATGCGAATGCGTTAACAAGAAATAAACTTGGAAAGGCCCTTACAGTATTAAAAATAAAATCTTATGCTTGTTAGTAAGAAATCTATAATAGAAGATTATTTGGTTTGAAATTATTTAAAAACTGATAGTAGTAATCGTATAATAATAAACTATGTATATCGAAATTAAATTATAACAACGAAAATTATTTGAAACCACTAAAAAATCATCAATATATTTACTTAAGAAGAAAAACAAGATTGTTTATATTATTTATATCAATTTTCATCACGTCTCTTTTCTTATAAATATACAATTAATTCTTATTTTACTGATTTTTCGAAAAATTTTATAGAAATTTTGATTCATTTTAACTCACTATTTAAATTTTGTGCAATGTCCGAAAGATATGAAATATATCCTCAATTTTATAAAAATAACTATATTTTTTCTGTGATTTTAATACGAATTTCTTAATTATTGTCACTCTTATTAAAATTACTTTTTAAAATATTTAAATAATCATATTTTTCCATTGTAAATTCAATATTCCAACCCATATAGTCTTCGATTTTCCACAAATCATAATACCTCCATCAGCGTACTTATTAATTATAATTAAATTCTCTTTATTTTATTGTTCATTTATTTCTATAAATGCCATTTTCCTGCTACTTAAATAGAAAATACAAAACTTGCTCTCATCCGTAAAAAAAGTTTATCCCATATATCATTAAATTTATCAACAAGCATTTTAACGAACTCGAAAGTTTTTTTCGACTGTAAGAATGTTTTTTTTTTGGGCTGAACGACCATAATAACTTACATTTTTAAAGACGTTTCTGTCGTTTTATGATTAAGAATTTTACCAAATGAGTTTTTTTTTAATTCCAATTGCTAGTTTATATGCATTTATTTTTTTGGTTATTTTCAATCTCCTTTAAAATTAAATATTTTTTTTAACAGTAGCTATTTTAGAAAGTCTGAAACTATTTTTACAAACAAAATGTTCTTGCCAACTTAAAATTTCCATCACGCTCTGAATTGGCGTATTTATTTTAATCCAATGAACTTTTAATGTATCTTTTATTAAAATATGTCAATATAAGGTTCCAATAAGCGCTTCAGAAGTTTAGATGGAAATAAAATAAAAAATATTTAATTATTCGTTTTTTTCATTTTTCAGCATATTTTATGGCATTAGTGATAAAACACAATTTCACTCATATGACCACTACGACTTCACTTGACATAGTGCTTACGTTTAGTCCAAGTTTTGGTCACTCTATCACATAATTGTCCAATTTCATAAATTACATGTTCATTATTTATTTTTAATGCTAATGTTATTTGTGATTTATCAGCATAAACCAATTATTTCAAATAACCTCACAGAAAATAATCCATTGGAGTTAGATCACATGATCTTGGTAGTTAATTGATGGATCCATTTTGTGAAATAATGGATTCATTAAACTCTTATTTCAATAAGTCTTTACACAAATGAATTTAAACCCCTACACCACAATAGTTTAAAGTGTTCAATAATCACTTATTGTTCACTTATTATTTATAATTATATAGTCTATAATTATATCGGCTAATGCATTTCGATGGCGACGCCATCATCGTCAGAGACTTTGTGTTGAACAGAAAGTGTCTGACGATGATGGCGTCGCCATCGAAATGCATTAGCCGATATAATTATAGACTATATAATTATAAATTATAAGTGAAGAATAAGTGATTATTGAACACTAAACTATTGTGGTGTTGGGGTTTAAATTCATTTGTATAAAGTGAATCAGCCACAGTCTCAAAACAACAAATTCAATAAGTCTATTGAAGTTTTTACAATTTCTAAGCGTTGTTGAAATATTAAACGTTAATGACAATTCGCCATACTATACTGAGTTGAAATGTCAAAATGAGTTAAAAAAAATCAAACATGGCTGGCACCAGCTGTCAAAGTTGTGATATTCTTATTGTAAAACCCTATATTATTAGCTATAATTTGTCTATAAATTGTATTTTTCTACAAACATTAAAAATTATAACCAAAAATTAATTCAGTTATACACATGCACAGATTTTTGGTTCGATTTTGTTATACACTGCTGTTCAAGCACTTATGTTAAAGCATACACACTTGGATTTAATTATTTTTTTTATAACAGAGTTGTGAGACATTATCTTTCTACAAATTTGAAAAAATCATAAAACAATTATATAATAACCAAATAAGATATTAAACAGAAGTAGGTTATAAGTACACAGATTTTTTTTGATTCAATATAAAGTGATTTTAAAAAGTTGTTTAAAAATACTAAACGATAGATAAAAGTATGTTAATTTATCATTGTTTTTTCTACAGTTTTATATCATATATTTTCTCATACTTAACGCAATCAGTCGTCAGATCTAGTTGACTAATAACACCAGTTCACGTTAAAAACTATAATAACAAATATTCCAGACGCCGACGGTCGTTTATTACGCGGACGTTGAAGGGAGTTTTGATATTTCATTTACACGAATATATGAAACATTTTATACACACAGAGAAAAAATACTGTACATAGCTAATATTATACAATATATTCGCTTAGTTGATAAAATATTGGATGTGTTTCGGAGAACGACGCCAATCATTATTTAACTGCGATGTTATCATTGACGATAACGAAAAAAGTACATAAAAACGTAACATTTATTCAGTCGTATCAGTTAGTTTGTATTGTCGTTTCGCATGTTACGGAATTAATTGTCCGATGATTCATCTGTATTCGGTAACAGGTGACCAACATTTAAACCTTAATATAAAAATACATACAGAGTATTTCGAACTTTTTTAATAGTATTTATATTTTTATTGCACTGAACACGCATTTTTTTAAATAACCACTCTGATTATACCTTAAGTCCGAAAACTAATGGAACTTTTAAAATAAAACATATAAGAAGTTATTTATTCATCAATATTTATTTTGTCGTCTTTAAAGTACTCCTTATTGAAAGTAATACATATACACCAAAATTTATCCAGTCCTCGGACACTCCCGTCATCACCCTCGGAGCGGTAACTTGAGTTTTGGGAATAGAAAAGTCATACGGAGCCATAACAGGAAAATACGGAGATTGTGGAACGATATTGGTTGAGGTTTTGATCAAAAACTCACAAAAAATTCAATATTCTTGGTACCATGCGAAAATCGACGCGTTACATGTCTAACATTTCAAACAAAATGACATAGCATTGTATTTTTGAGATTCTCACCTTAGCTGCCAACTTTATAACAACATACAACGATTTTTGGGCACTAATATCTTGACTTAGACAACGTTTTTGTCGTCAGTTGATGTTGATGGGCGTTTAGATCGTGATTCGTCATGGACGGTTTCACAACTCTCTTTGTATATCTTATGCCACTCAAATATTCTTGTTCGTGAAAGACAATCGTCAGGGCATGGCTTTCTTAACATTTCCAACTTTCATGTAAAGTTTATTTGATTCGTAACACAAAATTTAATGCAAATTCTTTGATCAATTGATTTTGATATCATAAAAATCGCCGAGAACAACAATCACCATCTAACAAAAACCACTGTAATTTTTTTACTAAAGAGTATAGCGTCATGAAATTTTAAACAGATGTACCAATTTTTAAAAAAATACAACATGACATTTCTAAACGCGTGCAGATTAAATGAGCAAGTTCTGTTAGTTTATTACAACGAATATTAAAAATTATTTCAAGAAAGCAAACATCGAGTGGAAAATAAATCTCATGTTCGCCGAAAAAAAATTTATGTTAATCCGGAAAATATTTAGAAAATTGAAGACATTATTCGAGCCAATCATTAAATAACTGCTGGTAAATTATCACAGGAGTTAGGAATTATAATCGGAAGTTTCAATAAAATACTGAGTAGGAATGAAAGTGCAGTAAAGTATGTGTAAGATAGCTTTAACATTTTCTTACACTGTAGCACGAAAAAAACGTTTATCGACCCTTATTCAACTATTTAACGTCTTGAAAGAAAACGATATGAATTTTTGAACTCTATAATGACCTATAATACGATCTCGGGTCTCCATTGTACTCCTAAATACTAAAGAAGAAATATTCAGTAGAAACATGACAAATCTTCTCCTCGGAAAATCCAAAATAGTTTCTTCAACAAAAAGTAATGATTTCCGTGTTATGAAATTCAAAGAATGTTATTTATTTGGAATTTTTCACATGTTAAAAATTATACCCAGTATTATTTAAAAAATGAAACCAAAATTTCTCTCCAAACAAAAAAAAAGAAAGATTAAGTTTGTTTTCTTCAAGACATTACTCGAATTCATACTGCTGCTCTAACAATGACAACTCTCCGTCAACTCAAATGGAATATTATGTCTCATCCATTATACAACCGTTCTTTATCCCGCTCTAATTACTATTTATTTGAACCACTAAAAAACTTTTTAAGAGGCAAAAAATCCACAATTAAGGTGAGGTTACTGAAACTACGTAGAATGAATTTAATAAGCAACAAATTTGAACGATGTGGCTAAATTTTCTGTATTTTATAATAGACTGAAGGTCAAAGATAAAACTGTGCATTTTCACCATATTTCAATATTTTATTTCCGTAAAGAGAAGAACGCATAAGTTGCGTAAAATTTACGGTGATCATTCCCTACAAGAACATTAGTGCCAACGATGGTTCACGAAATTCCGTGCTGGTAATTTTGATGTTGACGACGATTCTCGATCAGAAAGGCCAATCGAGGTTGATAACGGCCAAATAAAGGCATTGATCGAGTCAAATCTGCTTTAAATGACACGTGAGATAAATATTCATCATTCCAGCGTTTATGACCATTTAAAGAAGCTAGGATACATAAACAAGCTCGACATTTGGGTTTCTCATGTTCTCAAAGAAATTCATTTGACTGCATGTATAAAACTTTGCTATATACTCATTAAACGTAAAGAAAGCTATACAATGTTTGAAGTGTCTGATATCTGGCAACGAAAAATGGTTTGTATACAACAACGTGGAATGCAAACGATCTTAGTTCAGGCCTGATAAGTCAGCTCAAACAACATCGAAAGCAATTATTCAACAAAAGAAAATCATGTTCTCAGTTTGGTGGGATTAAAGGGTGTCGTATATTTCGAGCTCTTACCAATGAATAAAACAATCAATTCTGATATATACTGTCGCTATTTAGACAAGAACGAATCCATCATCCAGAATCGCCTAGAATTTGTTAATCGTAAAGGACTTGTGTTTCAACATAACAACGTGAGACCACACAAAAGTTTGCTCACCCGTCAAAAACTTTCGGAGCTTGGATGGAATGTGTTGCCACACCCATCGTACTCGCCCGACCTTGCGCTGTCAGACATCTACATGTTTCGGTCTTTGCAAAACTCCTTGCGTAGTAAATTGTTCAATTCTAATGAGGCTATAAAACAGTACCTTGTCCAGTTTTTCACTAATAAAGACAGGTCTTTCTATGAACGTGGAATCATGAAGTTCGCCGAAAAATTGCAAAAAATTATCAAACAAAATGGCAAATATATTATTACTTAAACCTTGTAATTTATATAAATAAATAGCATTTAAAAAACATAATCAAAATGTGTCATGACTTTTCTGACAACCAATATATATATATATATATATATATATATATATATATATATATATATATACGAGGTCAGACAATTAAGTAATATGACAAAATTCAAAAATCGAGTATATTTAAAAATTAAGGTACATCGCTGCGATCCCCTTCAAAGTAGTCCCCTCCCGCATCTATACACTTATTCCAGCGAGTTTTCCAGTTTTCGTAATAATTCTGGAACACTTCTTGTGGGACCTCTCCGAATACCCTCGTCACAGATTCTTGGATATCTTCAACGGAGTCAAAATGTCGACCTTTGACGAATTTTTTCATATGGGGGAATAGGAAAAAGTCGCAGGGTGACATGTCCGGTGAATAGGGCGGTTGTGGTAACGTTGCGATGCCTTTAGACGCCAAAAACTGAGAGACACTGAACGCACTGTGACAGGGAGCATTGTCGTGATGCAGAACCCAAGTCTTCGCGATCTCTGGACGCACTCTGAGCACCCTTTTTCGTAATTTTTCGAGCACATTGCGGTAGAATACTTGATTTACGGTTTGTCCAGGTGGTACGAACTCTTTGTGAACCACCCCTTTGCTGTCGAAGAAGCAAATCAACATGGTTTTCACTTTGGACTTGCTCATTCTCGCCTTCTTTGGCCTTGGTGCTCCAGGGGACAGCCACTGTTGGCTTTGTCGTTTAGTTTCGGGGTCATATTGAAAGAACCAACTTTCATCACCAGTAATAACTTTTTTTTTTTTAGTAATAACTTTCATCACCAGTAATACATTTCTCTGTTCCATTTTCGTGACATGCACTACTCGCGCGTTGTTACAAAACACTAAACAGCTGGCGAAGAAATGATCGTACGAGGGTGGTCAAGGTCTCAATCGAGAGAGTAGGGATCTGCTATTACGGTGGCGGAGTTACAGGTTCGCAGTGTTACCACAAGCCGAGAAAAAAAATCGGTCGCATTACTTAATTGTCTGACCTCGTATATGTGTGTGTGTGTGTGTGTGTGTTTAAATAAAAGAACACCTACAATTTCAGTTTTCTATTAAAATTCCTATGTCCTTAATAACTGCAATAAATGTGTATATATGAAATCCATTTTTAAAATTTCCACGAACATAGTAACCCCCACATATATCAACGAATATAAAATGCATAATTATAATTTCTTTTACAATCCTATAGTTATAAAAAAGTCTATAGTATAAGCAGATAGAAAATATACATAAAATTGCAAACGATAATATTTACTTAATAAAAATCGTAAAAAATTTAAGATTTGTGTCATAAAATAAACGTTGGTATGTGATTCAATTCAATTATTTTCGAAACTTGTAAAAATCGAACGATTAAATTTTTATTACTGTACATTTTACATGTCTTTAGCTTAAATAAATATTATCACAGTAAAATATTTTAGCAAATAAATGAATAAATATTTTTTGTCTTAATAAAAATTCTTAATTTTATTTTAAATAGGAAATATTATTATATTTGAAAATATTTCTTCGAAATACCAGGGTTCTCTGCTATTCAATTCATTCGTTAAACCACGAATGTGTTTCTATTTAACAATGTAAATAAGTCATGAAAAATTAAATTTTCAGGAAGCTATGGTAATGCTTATGAATAAACATACTTTATATTTAACCATATATATGGTTTTCTAATAAGAATATCAAAATTTTGACAGCTGGTGGCAGCCATGTTTGAATTTTTTAAGCTCATTTTGATATTTAAATTCAATATACATAGTTTAGCAAATAATTATTATGAAATGTTTAACACTTGGAAATTGTAAAAACTTCAATAGACTTATTGAAACAAGAGTGTAATGATTCCATTATTTTACGAAATGGACCCATCAATTGGCTACCAAGATCATGTCATCTAACTTCATTGGATTATTTTCTGTAGGGTTATGTGAAATCATTGGTTTATGCTGATAAACCAAAAACAACATAAATATCAAAAATAAACATTGTACGTGTAATTTATGAAATTGAACCACAATTATGTAAAAGAGTGACTAAAAATTGAACTAAACGAATACACTGTCAAGTGAAGTCGTGGTGATCATAAGAGTGAAATTGTGTTTCATCATTAATGCCATAGAATGTGCTTAAAAATAAAAATAATTAAATACTTCTTGTTTTATTTCTATTTAAACTTTTAAAGCACTTATTGAAAAACTTGCTCTCTCTCTCTCTCTCTCTTTATATATGTATACACCCGTCCCTCAATTTACGCGTAGTATCCATTCCACGTGGATTTGTTTTACGCGAATGAAAATCGCGTAAATTGAGTCTGTCAGTACAATAGAAAAAATATTGGAAATAAAGCTAGTAAAGTTATAGAGACACATATTTATTTCACACAGCTTAACAAAAAAATAATGATGTTTTAGAAAACAAAAGTAGATAAATTTTATTCAGTGTCACTATCGCTACTGTAATTCAAAACAATCAACCTTTTATATATTTATATCGTGCTTTTATACGTTCAAGTAAGAATTTGCGTCACTCTAATGTAAAATAAATTCCATGAAAAATTATATAATATGAAATCTATCTGACCACGTATAAAAAGTCCCGCGTAAATAGAGGTATAATTTGCCGCGTAAAAAAAGTCCTGCGTAAATTAAGGGACTGGTGTATATATAAAATTTATTTTTTTCGAAAATTTGTTTAAAGAGTCTTCTTGAAGATCTCTATTTTTTTATTTTTGTAAACATTATTATTTCATAAAATTTGTACTTCAATAGCCTTTAAAAAAAACTTTGAAAAAATTGAAAACAAAATTGTCACATCAACATCATAGAAGAGACAGTATCATTCTTTTTTAAATAAGAAAATAATATATTAATAAAAAATGGGTAATCGTAAGTACAAAAATGTCAACAAAAAGTACTTATAAAAAAAACATTTTTTTATACAAAAACCGTAAATAATTTCATTTAGAATATAAACTCATCCAATAAAAATATACCTGTTTCTAAAGTATAATATACAGTTTAAAAACATTCTTACCCATTATTATGCAGATATGGAAGTTATTTAAAATGTTATCAATCTGATATATAGATATCAGTACTATGTAGGAAATGTTTACCGTGTTTTATTACCACGCCTATTTTATAAATGTCATTCAAATATTAATTCAACCTGTCAAATAGTTTTTTGTAAACATCTGTTTTAATTTAAACATTAACTTTGAAACATTCGCTCGTTTACAAAACCATCATCATAGATATTGGATTTTTTTTGTTGTTTCCACCTTCTCCTTTGTGTAAATAAAAAATCATAATTCTACAAACGTACATCTTCTTGTCACTTATTTTTAAAACAAAGTTAATTTAACAAAATTTAATAATTATTTTTAAAACCGGAAGTTTAAATGTCAACTGTTAAAACATATATGTATTTTATAAGTTAGGAACATTACATTGCGTCATTGTAAAATTCAAAAACGTCATCTACTGTAAAAATCAGATATTACTTTTTAAAAAACACAATATAAACCTTAATTACAAAATTGTTATATTACAAAATGTATAAAAAAGGTCTTGTTTATATTTCATCATAAAATTGTTTATATATTTTTTTAGTAGCGGATGTTACTCTGTATATATCCTCCCCATCGCTTATTTTCATAAGATAATCTACCGTAAATATTGATACGTGTTGATCGAAATACACGTGTTTGAAATTAATAAACATTCTGCAATAAAATAAAATTTTAGTTTATTTTTAAAAAATATTTTTTTTGTATTTAGAAAATATTATTAATGCATATTTTTTTCCAAAAAAAAATAAATGTAAAAATAAGGTGATAAATATTTTTGTGAAAAACAAATACTGTATATAATAAACTAAATATATCGAAACTTATTTAATTGAAACTATGTATGTTTGCAGTTATTCTTGAAAATTAGATTCATTTAAATTTAATTTTGTTAAATAAATATTTACATACGGTTCGAAAAATCCGAAGAATTTGATTTTCGATAACAATCGAATGCAAACTTCAATTAAATTAATTAAACAAATAGTTAATGTATGAATAAAAACTACAAAACATAGATTAAAACTACAATAATTCTAAAAATATCACTGAAAAATATACAAAAGATATATAATCTAAAATTATTTTTAAAATAATCTTTTAAACATTAAAATACTTTTAATTCTATTATTTAAGTTTTTATCTTAATTCATTTTTATCTTGAGTTTTTATCTTATTCTTTTTTTTATTTTTCTTAGCCAAGCACAATATTTTTTTTTTTTTAGATTATTAAAAAAAATAAAAATATAATAACAATAGTGCCAATATTCACTGAACTTCCAAAAATCTATTAAATTTGATTTTTTTAATTCTTGAAAATATCTACCATTATATTTCATAAAATTATTCGATAATTATTTATTAATAATATTTAACACATATGGATCACCCAACTCTACACCACAGAATTATGTAAAAATATTCAATAAACAGTTTATTCGCTAATACGCATTTCAATTTCTATACCATTGCCATCAGGTTATTGCATTATAACACCTCTATTTTTTAAAATAAGATTTTATAATACGTTTCTCTGACGATGCCAATGTAGCCATCGAACTGCATATCAACGAATAAAGTGAACAATAAATGTTTATTGAACAATTTTGTAATTTTTTTTAATTCCTTTGTACATCTCGTCTTATTTTTTCACTATTGTATATTACTAGGCTATTTTCATGTTAAGGTCCTCACTTTTGCTATATCACCTGCAACTTTTTTTTCTTTCTGATCCACTTAGGCTCTTTTTATTTCTACGCATTATCCCTACTATGCATCTTTTTATGCTTTTTGTGATATCTGGAGGTGCTGAATTATTTTAACATTCAAAACTCATGTTTTATACCCATATGGGAGAACAGGCAGAATGCATTAATCAAAAACTCTTATAAATGAGTGTTGTAAGGCATTTGGGCGCACTAGATTATGTGAATTACTATGATGTTTGGGTTCCTTATAATTTAACAGAATAACATTTGATGGACCGTATTTCTGTCAACAATACGCTATTGAAAGACAATGATAGCGACCCACTTTTATTAAAAATAATTACGAGTGATGAAAAATGGATCATGTATAACAATGTGGATCGAAAAAGATCCTGGACAAAACGAAATGAATAAACTTGAACCAATCTAAAAGCTGGTTTGCATCCAAAAAAGGTAATGCTGTGTATTTGGTAGAACTGGAAGGGTGTTCTCTACTACGAATTGCTTCTACAGAACCAAACGTTAAATTCGGATAAGTACTGCTCTCAATTTGATCAATTAAGGCAGCGATCGACCAAAAACGTCTGGAACTGATAAATCTAAAGAACGTAGTCTTCCACCAGGACAACGCAAGACCGCATACGTCTTTATAAACACGACAAAATTGGTGCAACTTAGGTGAAATGTCATATCGCATCCACCGTATTCTCCTGACTTAGCGCCCTCAGATTACCACTTATTCCAGTTGCTACAGAATTCGCTTAACGAAAAAAACTTCAGTTCATTGGAAGACTGCAAAAATCACCTCAAGCACTTTATAGCTGAAAAGAACACCAGGTTCTGGAAGAAAGGAATAATGAAGCTACCTGAAATAACGCGAAAGATAATAGAAGATAGCACATATGTAATAAATTTGAAAAAAATTAGAACTGTATAAAAAGCTCTATCAAATTAAAGTTAAAAAACGCTACGAATTTTTGTTTTAATCCTATATATATATATGACACCTACACCTACAAGTAATATAATTTAATGACTACGAATTCCTATTATTTATTTCTATAATACGTTATCTCATACATTTTTTACCAATCGTAAATATTTTATATCTTGGGTGAAATTAACAATAAGAGATATAGAAAGCAGCTGACATTATTCTAAAAAAATGATTTATTTATATTACACTAATTTCATAAAAGAAAACTTTATGAGATTACACGTGTACAAACGTTCGTGTATGAGTGAATGTGTGTGCGTGTATATGCAATAAAGACCCACTCGCATATATACGTACATTTATGTGATGTAATATGCCATAAGTATTTTCGAACCCACGCATTCGTCGATAACCGAAATACAATGTCGATATCCAGTGAAGCAGGAGAGATATTTTTTTTATACGATCGTATTTGAACGATGTTCGCTCTTCTGTCTCCTGGTATTACCGACCGGACAGACATGTTCGATCGGTAATATCGCGAGACACAGATAAAGCAATGAGCGGTATTCAACGCGATGTTTTTTCTCATTATGAAATGGTTATTTTTGAACTATGGCGATGAGAATTTCAGATAAATTTACTGTTAATAACGACTGTAGCACCTGAAATAATACATAACATGACATTCATGTCAACCATGTAAATATTATACACGTAATTTATAATATCATTGATGATTTACGCAGAAACAATAATATTCATATAAGATTAAAAAAATACAATTTTTATTTGTATGTAAATATAAAAATTCAATAAACAACACACGATTAAATAAATATATCATTTTATTTATTATCGTTATCATCATCATAAAATACTATATCATTAAATGCTGAAAAAGCCTCATTGAATGTCATTAGATTCCTCGTAAATCTTTTCCAAAATTCTTCCACTATTGCCTATTTACAGTAATCTCATTCAGCCTTCATCTCCACAATAGTTTGCAATATCGTTCCTCCGTCTGTGAAAGGATATTTTCTTAGATCGCTTTTAATCTTTTTGTCGCCATTACATAATTATTATGTAACTATAGTCCTGACACATTGGAATAAAGAAATTAAAGATAAACAACATGACAACTATATATATATATATATATATATATATATATATATATATATATATATATATATATAAAAGTTTTATTGTAAATAATCGAAAGTACGATTTTGAAAGAAAACATATTTATTTTTTTCAATCAATCAACAGCGTACAACAAAATACTGAGCAATCATCAATCCATCAGCCCAACAACTGTGGCTCGAGGAGCTCTATCTGTCGTTGTTACAATCTCATGGCTAGAATTGTATGTTGTTCTTTCAACATTCAGATTAGAACTGATATTACCCAGTGTAGCAAGTAACAAAGAAACCTCTAGTTCTCATTATAACGATATTTTATTGACAATCAAAAATTGATTGTCGCGTTTTTTATAGATTTAAATAATTACTAACAGACTTATTCGTTAACAATTAACGCATGAATTATGTGTGTTGTTTCCGTGGGAAAACCTTGGGAAAGTTATATGTGTTTCATATAACTTATATACATACTCTAGACAGAAAAAGTCTTCCTACACTAGCTAACGCAATGCCTAACTCGGCAAAAATATGAAAAATTCGTCAATTCTTTAATATTTCTTTAATTAAATATTTCCTAAATGTTACAGAAATATTTATGCAATAATATTAAATCTTAGAATACTAACGAAAATTCTATTAGGAAAAAAATGTACACATTACAAAAAAATGACTAGAAAAAGTCTCCGTACAGTTTTTTAATTAGGAATTTACAAGAATTCTGTCCAAAAAAAATGTTTTAGATTTGAGAAATTTTATCATTACAAATCTACTACAGTTTATTTTACAAGTTGTGCCAGTTGTTAAGTGAATAGTGTTGATTCTTTTAAATAATACTTATAATAATTTCAAAGAGAAAAGAAATTGATGCAAATAAACTCAAAATTATTATTAAGTTATAGAAAAAAGACAAAAGTTACAGTAAAATAGCAAAAAGAGTAGAGAGACAACATTCCTCAATTCAGCATGTGGTGCAAATCTTTAAATCTACAAATATTATAACATCAAAACCCCCTTTCTGGTCAACTTTCTAAACTAGCAGAGAAAGAAAAACGTTCTATTATAAAATCCATTAAAAAACACATAAAAAACTGGAATTCAAATATCTAAAAATGTGAAACAATATTTTAATAAAAACATTTGCGAAGATGCTACACGAAGGATCATTAAAAAGATTGGGTCTCATAACCATGTGGTATGGAATAAATCATTCATTTCAAAAATTAATAGACAAAAACGTATAATATTTACAAATGAGCATGTAAGCCGGACAGTTTCTGGAATAACATCATTTTCTCCAATGAAAGCAAATTTTGCATTTTTGGAATCAAAGAACGAAAACGTACCGAAAAAAAATGTAAACACTTAAATGCACAGAATTTGATTCTTACCGGTAAACATGGAGTTGGTGGTGTTAGAGTTCGGGGATGTATAGCGAGCAACGGCGTAGGGAATTTGCTATTTATAGAATCAATAATGGATAAATATCAATATCTCGATATTTTAAACTAAAATTCAAAACAGAGCATCCAGAATCTAGGATTAACAAACACATTCTATTTCCAATAGGACAACGAATCCAAACACACATCAATTTAAGAAAGGTTGAGGTTACTTTATAATGTACCAAACCAATTGCATTTACCATCACAATTACACCTTTAAGATTTACTTAAACGAAGGATTCTAAAACATTCAATTATGTCAAAGGAGATGTTGACAGCCATTTTCGAAAAAAATGGAATAAAATAAGTCCTGAATAATCAAAAAATTGGCGAATTTCATGCAAAATAAACTAAAAAGTCCTCGAAAGGAAAGGATATCAGACATCTCATTAAAAAAAAATATTTTTTTTAGGTTTTGTGTATTACACGAAGACTTTTTTTGGTCAATTTTTATGTGTTCAATTTTTTTAATACTATTTTCGTTATTATTCTAAAACTTAATCTAATTACATAAATATTTTTGTAATATTATAAGGAATATTTATTAAAACTAAAATATGAAAAAAAACTGACGAGATTTTTATATTTTAGCTGAGTTAAGTATTGCAATAATTAGTGTAAAGAAACTTTTTCTGCCTAGTGTATGTGTGTGTGCATCAATGTGACTAAGAAAACACTCGGCCAATACGATAAGCTCTTTATGGGAGGAGGAAAGCAATACCACTTAGCTCTAATGAAGTAACTCAGATTTTTTTGAAACTTTTCGTGAAAATTCAAAACTGGAGAGGAACAATGATTAATACAGAATACTAATATATTAAAAAAACTTATTATCAGTAAAAATCTAAATTATAGATAAGATAAAATATACATACGACAATATGTCATTATTAGAAGAATAGCTTAAACATCTAAAATTATCAAAAAAATGTTCTTAGAAAAAATATTGAAAAGGTTTTAATATCTTAATCAATCATCATTATTAGTATTTTTCAGTTATTTTCATTAAAATTTATTTAGATGGTTACTCTAAAATCTATGAAAATATTTTTTAACGGAATCACTATTGAAATTCATATCATAAAAAATAAGAAATAATTATTAAATATTTTTATAAATTTTGCAGTATTTGAGTGTAGTTCTTTTGTAAAAAATAAATAAGTCAATTTTTCAAAAATCAGCTATAAAAATATTAAATATACTCGTTTGAATGGTATAAGTTGCATAAATGCATGTCTTTCATTTCCTAGGGAATAATTTGTTCAAATTCACTCAATTCTTTTATAAGCGGATGTAAAAAATCGTATGAAAATAAATGCTTGTTTAATAAGAATCAACAACTATCAAATATTTAGAAATATTTATTTCATTAAATTATTATATTATAGTTTTTTGTATGAAAATGTTTATTTTTTTAAATTCTTAAATAATCTCACAGCTAAATAATTAACAAATACAATTTGTTATCGTTCAATATTTGTTTTGTTATCAAGTAATACGAGTTTGGAAATTAATTCGTGTTTTTGAATGTACTTATTAGACAATTTAAAATTTAATTTTAGTAGATAATACGTCTATGAATTAGTTAGAAAACAATAATAAAGGTTTTACACAACTGGTCTGTAACGAGAAGTTTACTCTGCTGACCATCCATTAACTGACTTTTACTGTATACAGTGAACAATAAACAAGAGTCTGTAAATAAATTTTGAACATCACAAACCCAATTCGTATTCACCGTACAATAATGTGAATGTTTTACACAACTTTGACTAATTAATTAGAAATAACGATTCCAATAGTCAAGTAAAACATATACCTTTTTTGATGCTAGTAAATTTTTAGACTTTTAAAATAATTCTATGATTAACACATTTTTTATTCTAAATTTATTAAAAATAAATTCAGTTATTATTTAATCTATAATTTAAATATTTAATCAAAAATATAACGAATATATATTTTAAAATATACAAATAACGAATAAATTATAGTCTTTTAATAGCATACGATAAAATAATTACAGATTCGAATATTTTAATATTTTCTGTTTTATCAAATAATAACAAGACCAAGATTTTTCCAGTAAAATTTATATAGATTTATTATAAAAGTTAAAAACACAACATTGAAAAAACATAATATTTCAATATCATTTAATATAAAAATATTTTTCCTAGTATAACAATATGAATAAAACTAAATTACTTAAAAAAATTCTTGAAGAAAACTAAATTGAAAAACCAAGAAATAATCGAATGCATACGCCTTGTAAAGGTAAACCAAATGAGACTAAAGGTTTAGACAAACATTTATTTGCTTACTATCATTTACTATTCTTTGCTATACTATAATTTCATTCGGACTACTCTATAGAATTGTCTACAAAACAAAACTATTTCAAGTTAAAGACACTTTTTATCACTAAACATAAGATACCACTATTGAAAACAACTTTTCTGCTTCTAGTCAACCATTTTATGGGCGAATTAGAATTTGATTCGAGAAAAACTATGAAATACTTTCTGTGGATATTAATTAAATATGTTAATACCATTTTCGACATATTTAAGTCAAAAAAAGGAATTATTATATATTTATTTAACAAAATAATTCAGTTCACATATGGAAGAGTGAGTTCAAGAAAATTATTTTTGTTATATATGGAACTCACAAGAAAGGATAGTAACCTTATATTCACTTTTCCTTAATACAAAATTAAAAAATTCAAGAATAAAAAATTATAATAGCTTAACAAAAATGCAAAAATCCATTTAGAGATAGAAAAAATTCAATTTTGAAAAACATTTATAACGAAAAAAGCAGAATAGCAAATTTTATAAAAAAATTTCCAATAATAATTTCAAACAAAACTTTTGAAGCTTCCAAAATCACACTTGAAAAGAGACTGAGACAAAATGTATGAAATTTTTGCAGCTATGCACGTCGTTAAATTCTAGGAGCACACTTATTGCAACCAGTTTCCGGATAAATTTGGGAATAATTGAAATAAAATGACTGTATCACTTAATGAGAAATATTTCATCATTCATACTTGGAGGCAGATTGAAGAATTTAGAAGAAAATGGATTTAACACTGATATACATTTTAATCATTTATTTATAATACTTAGAATATAAGACGGCCATATCATTCGCACCTACAATCACTAGTATTGGGCGGCTATAGACGTCATTTACGTCAACGTGTTAAATAAAAGTTATGGACAAATTATCATAAAAATATCATTCACTACATACACTGTTTCAGAATGGACTAATAGTTTTCTAATAAGATAATTAATTTCTTTTTTAAATTTAAATAATCAGAAAAAAATTATGAAAATTGATAACAATGATATTCAGTTAAAAATTGCGCAAATATATCATAATGAAGATGTACAATCGAATCATTAGTGTGCAATTAAACATAACTAAATTATTGATTTACGGAATCGTCAATTTTTTCACGCTAGAGGCTTTGTTTGTATTTCACTACGTTCTGCTCGTTACCAAAAAATAACTAAAAAATTGAAAATTGAATTTTTCATTTAATAAAGTCTGATTTTCTTATCAGTAGTAACTATAAAAGTTAAATTAAATTTAGATGTTCTTTATTCAAGTAACGATCATTCATTGAAATTGCTTCTACAGTTCAAAACTAGACAATAAACAATTATTTAGTAAAACACACAAAAAACAACCCTGGCATCTGTTCATAAATGTAATAACAATAATTTTAGCTACATGACGATTGTTTGCGTCGAATGTTTGGTGAATGAGCTCACAATCAACTGAAAACTGACCCTCTGTTCTACCACAAAATTTTGTTCAGTACTGAGGTTCATTTTTGGCTAAACGAGTTTATTAATAAACAAAATTGCCGCATTAGGACTGAAACCAATACTAAAGTGATTCACGAGAGTCCGTTACATCCAGAAAAATGCACCATGTGGTGCGGATTGCACGCTGGTATCATTGGACCTTATTTCTTTCAAAATGAAGCCGGAGAGCACGGTTCTGTCAATGGTGCACATTACAGAACGATTGATCAATGATTATTTGTTTCCAAATTTACATGACATCGATCTTAAAGAGATATGGTTCCAACAGGTTGATACTACGTACCATACTTCAACCGAAACAATCGAGTTATTGAAATAAAAATTCGTCGATAAAGTTGTCTTCAGAAATAAACCGATGAATTAACCCCTGGATTAATTTCATTGAAGATATGTAAAATCTCTGGTTAATAATGATAAAAAAGCAACGATTGAGGCATTATAAGCCAATATAACTGGCGTTATTGCGGACATAAGATTCCAACAGTTTGAAAAAGTAACCCGAAATTGGACTGACAGAATGCGATATGTCAGAGGTAGACGTGATGCACTTATGACCGAAATCATTTTTAAATATTAATGCTATAAAATTATCTTTCGAATAATACCAAATAAATGGTCATCCAGTTAATCAGTATGTATTTTATTTTAATTTAAAGTTCTATCACGCTTAAAAAAACATCTTTATTTTACATGAAAAATCCAAATACGACTTATTTAATCCTTATCGGACATTAGCATTTTGTACTCAACTTTCCGCTAGGTCGGAGATATATTTGAGTGCTTATTGTAAGGGAATCGTAACTAAGGTTATTTGATATAAAGAGATAGTTTTGTGCATAAAAATATTTATATTTACACTTTAAATGTTTACATTTTATTAAACGTGTAATCTTCAATCTTAAATGTGATTTATATTTTTTCAATGCGCGGTATTTTTTGAAACATTTTCCTACATGAAGGAATTGTTTTCTGTTACAAGTTTCGCAGAAGTATATAGTCGTCTTTCTTCTTCCAGGTAACTTCCAATTGGAACAAACAATACAGTCATTATGCTTCCCTCGGGAATGAGGTTGGAATATATGCAGCTTCATCACAAGAATTAAAATCACTTGCCGAATATTCAAAATGTTCACATATTTCACTACAACTATCAATGCTACTTTCTATATTGCTACAGTTTTCTTTATTCATTTGAGAGGAATAAAATATTATAAGTAAAATAATTGCTGAAATATGACAGAACGTGTTGTTTGCTATCGAGTAAGAATTAAACTGTAAAAACATAAAGTGTGTACATTCAACAATGAGGACGTTGTTACTTATTCAGTCTTGTCACCTCGCACGTGACATACGACTAATAGAGAAAAGTTGTAATGTCACGTCAGAGGTGACATACGACCAATAAGGGTTAAATCCACTAAACTATAACTTTTCTGTCTTGTAGAAATATAAAATGAGACATTTTAATGTCCATGCCATTGTATTGTAGTTTTTTGAACCATATAAATTAAATTTTTAAATTGGTGCAATACCTATTATAACTTATTGTTATATAGAATATTTGAGAAAAAAATAAAAAATAAGAATATTAAAATTTAATGAAATGTATTTGCTTTTTAATTCGTAACTTAATAGTGTACGAATACAACTGGGAGTAACTGTACACATTCATAAATATATACAAACAAACAAATACATGTGTATGTACAATATATGTATATGTATGTATGTGTTATAACCATTGGTAGATGAATATGCTACGCTTTACAAATATTGAATTTTCAATATTTCCATGCATGTACATTTAACGTCTAATTATAAAATATTCTGAATGAACCATCAATACATGTAACGTTATTTAACAAGCGCGTTATTTAATCAGAGTTTTTTTCTGTTATATTTCATTTTAATTAAATAACACTCAAATAGTCGATAAACAAAACAGACTGTCGATAAGTTAGAAACGTTATTTTTCAAACAAACATATCCCATGACTCGCGTTTATGTTATTATTTCCTTTACGTACTTACTTGTTCTAATTATCGTAATATCTACAGAGCAATTAGTTCTTCGATAAGAGAATGTTGTTACATTGTAGTATTTTCACAATTCGTTATCGCAGAACAAGTATTTCTATTTGTACAGTTGTTGATGAGTAGATAAGTCATGCAAATGGAGTGTTTGAAAAATCAGCGTGCTCTTTGATCTGCATGTTTATTTTTAACTCTATTGTTTTTTTACTTGTTTGTTCGCCTGTTTTTGTAAATATTTATATTCAGTATTTAATTTGTCTTGAATAATATTTTATTTCGACTTGTTTTCATCATTTCAGCATATTTCTTTTATTGTTAACTCACAATTGGTTTATGTAAAAAATAAAACCATAACATTTTCATCAAAGATTTTACAAAAATAGAAATGTATTCAAAAATGTATGAAACTGTATTCGAAAGAATTAACCTAATTATGTAATTCATAAAATGACAATAAAATAGTTATATATTATATTCAATTTATTAATACACATAGGGTTGCAAAAGAAAAATAACTTTCATTTTCCTGCCAAAAATTTCAGCGTCAAGTGCCCTCCTTTCTTTTTTATATAGAATAACAAACAACACACCATATAGTTGTTTTGAATATTTTGATACTGCTGATGCAACATTTTCCAGATAATGCTATCCGCTGATCATAATCGGAAAATTTAGTTTTACCGGAACAGCTTTTTTACATCTTACTATACTTTTAATATTCTGTCATTTTCTATAAATTTATGAATTTTCAGCTCTAATTTGTTTTGAAAATACTAAAATCCATCCTTGAGTTTATCAATTTTGTCGAAAATATTTTACTACCAATTTTTGATTCAATAATAACAACTCTACGTTTATGTCACACACACATAGATATTGAGAAAATAACAAGTGGTCCACATGAAACTGAATGGTTTTAAAAATTCACAACTTTTTGTTCTTAATTAATTTCTTCTTTTACTTTTTGTAAGTTCTATAACAGAATTTAGAAATTTACAATTGCTACTTATAATTTGTAATAATGAGTAAAAATCATAGAATTTTTGAAATGAAACTTCTTTAGCGGCGTTGGGGTAAAATTTTACGTGACACGGAAACCACATAGTAGCGGATGTTGTTCATGTTTTCTCAGCGGTTCATTTGAAAATTTTTCTGTGGTCTCATTTCTAAACATCAAAACACAAACACCTGCTTTCACTGCATACTGGTAAAATATCTTAACAGATAACACACCACATCGACTCATTATCTCATTTACTGTAAAATTTATTTATATATATATATACTTTAGATCAATAAATTTTATTTAAATTTGCATAAAATGCTTAGACAGAGAGAGACATATGAAGCCGTATGCGCGGCGGTTTGATATGTTAGAGCAGCGTACGCTAAGTAAATAGTATAGGGCGTTTTTACAATGAATCTGTGAATTGTGTTTAAATAAGAGTGTTATTTAATGTAATAACATTGATATTTTTGGTAAGTATATTAATTTATATAATCTCATATTATAATAATAAGCTAAATAAGACTAAATTACATCCATGTGGTATTTAAAAATTTATCAAATCAACGTGAAATTGAGGTTATGTACCTGTATACCAACACATAGATATAGTATTTTATAACATTATGTATATACATTTAATCTATTTATCAAATAAAAGAAGTACTATTAAAAACACGTGGTATTTAAAAATTATCAAAACCTATGACAGTTTTGAGGATATCTGATGTTTTATTTGTAACAATTTCTCACAATAATTTTATTTATAATTATGATCAAATTATTCTACACTTATCAAAAAATGTTATATTAAAATTATTATGAATTGTTTGTTCTCAGGTGTCATTTTGAAGATTTATTGAATTTTATGTGGTATTATAAAATTATCAATTATCTATAAATAATATCTAAATAGATGTTATTTATTGCAGTTATATATTATTTGTGAGTATTTCCTTTAATTGTTTTATTTTTAAAACACTGATCTAATTGTATATTATATATTATACAATAGTAATATAATAGTAATTAAAAAATGTTTTTTACAGGCTTTAAGATGGTAAAGTCTATTGCGCAAAAATTTTACTTATCAAAAACCATTTGTATCGTTTATACCTACTCAGTCATCACCGGAGGAAGCAATGGAAATCGAAAAAATTCCAAACGAAAACGAATAAATTTTCATAATTCATAATTTTATAAAAGTTTTAATTTGAAAATAAATATTAATCTTACTTAACACATTGTATGCGGACAAAGTCTCGACGACGTCTTCGCATACTATTACTAGAGCGCAAAAGATATCATCGAGACGGGTTGTCCGCAAATGGTGTGTTAATATGAAATAATTGTAAAAATTTAATTCATTTAAAACATTGATCGTTTTCTACTTGAGTTTTTATCCCATGTATTTACCGCTTCTCTCCCTACTACATTTCTTTATTTTGTTACTTGCTTTATCCTGAAGAATTTGTTAATCTACAAGTTTTAGGCATACGCTTGTTCATGTACCTTTTGATTACTTTACTGAAAAGAAGTTTCACTTCTGGCATGTGTATATAAGTACACATACCTTTTTTTTATTTCACTCAATGGTCAATTATTTTAATTCAACATAAATACATCATCATTTGAACATCGTTTTCATTATCATTTAAGAACGAATTGTTTCTTATTTAGAGAAAATAAACAATTAATTCCACTATACCTATTTTTATGTCTACTCGGCATTGAATTGTTTGTAACTTATACTAAAAATCACCTAAAAATATCATTTCAATATGACAATAAATAATATCAAAGTTAAGCATTTTTGTAGTGTAAACAAATTGCAATATATAGCATCTTAATATTACTTCATTTCTATTACAAAGTAACGAATGCAACAAGTTGATGATGTTGTACCTATTATTTGAATAAGTGGTTTTATCCAAAAATTAAAATGTATTTTTTCTGAATCAATAAATCTCTCTAAAACAATTAAAATGCAATAGAGAATTCATTACGATAAATGAGAAATTTATTGTTTTTTTTTCATTGGTCTGTATTATATAAAATATTATCATCGTATTTTAAATTAAGATAAGGAAATTAATGCGTTTTAAACCAAAAACGGACCTGCCGATTAATTAGGATCGATTTATTAGACATCTATTGATTTATAAACGCCTTCATGAATATTTCGTCTACCCCAATGGAATGATTAACGTTCCTATTAATATTTATAAGTTGAACGTATAATTTACAGCTGACGGGTGTTTTTTCGAAAACACGTTTCTATCTGGAGAATAATTTTTTATTTCTGTTATGCAATTATTTTTCGATGGAAAAAATATCATCAAATCAATCCTCTGATTTTTTAAAAAAATAAATAGATTTTTCGTAATGATTTACAAATTAACATCTACGTTTTATATCAAATATATTCAAGTATAGCACGTTTTCATTAAATTATGAGAACTGAGAGGTATTATAATTTTTTTATATATTCATTTTTACACTTCTATAAATAATAATATACTCGTAATATATTTTTATAATTTTTAATTTAGATTTAGTTTCCTACTACAAATAAATAGTGTTGTTTATAAACATTACTCGTATCTGTATTTAAACAGCTTTATTTATAATAACTTTTTGTACTTTATTTTGGTTGTTTGTAAAATAAAAAAGACTATTTTAAAGGAATCAAGTATAGATTAATTTTTTAAAATGTTATTTGCACACACAAATCCATACATACATACACATACCCGCACGCACACACAAACACACGAGGGTCGTTTGATAAGTATGGTAAATTTATTTATTGTTTAATTTAATTAAATTTTTCAATTTAGTTTTCCTTAGTTTTTTATCATACTTATCAAACGACCCTCGTATATATAAATATATATATATATATATATATATATATATATATATATATTCAATTTTATGTATTAAATTTACTCTACAAATATCAATCTCACTGAGGATTTATTTGTATTTCGTACAGTTATCTCTAAGATTTAGAATTCTGAAGAAACCATAAAGACTTTCTTTATATTCACTACGAAACAAAAAAACATACGTTGTAATTGAATTCTTGTAGATATTTTTCTATAATCATATCTAAATTGTCTTTTTACTAAAAAAAATAATTTTGTTCGAAAATTGATAAATTAATTTTTCTTCAGTTTTTCCTGTTTATACAATTATATATATATATATATATATATATATATATATATATATATATATATGTGTGTGTGTGTGTGTGTGTGTGTGTGGGTATGTATGTATGTCTGAGATTACAATTGTATACAATATTTCAACTAAAAATCAAAATTATTAATTTTCATTTCGTTAACAATTTTATTTGCATTCAATATAAATTCAATAGTAGTTCATTTTAAAAATCGTTAAAAAATGCTATTTTTAAACTTTATAGAAGTTAAATGATAAGTAGTAACTGAAACCATTAAATGGATATAATTTTTTAATGAATTCAATTTCAGCTTGAGGATATATGCTTGAACTTGAATAATAATTAACTTTTTCGACTAATAATGAAATAAATAATTTAGCTCTTGAATCTTAAATAGACATTAATCAAACATTACAGACTTCTCTTTAAAATTTAAAAGTCATTTAGAATAAAGTTAATATAATTAATATTATATATATATATATATATATATATATATATATATATATATAATGGAAGAACCATGAGAAAGCATTCAAGAATTTCTAATGTCATTCGATTACGCTTTCTTTCATCTAACAGTGGGCTGATATAATAGCCTTAATTATTATTCAACCAATCAGTAACGTAATAGCATACATCATCGCTTGTCAAACGGGAAATTTCGTTCGATCCCCGGTCAGAAAGTCACTCAAGCTAAAGGTTGGGTATAGAACTGACACCTTATTTTATAGAAAACATAATTATCAGAAAACTTTGACAAAGCCTAATTAGGCTATCATTGGCAAAGAAACCAAATGCCTATAAAATCTAAGAATGGTGATATATTATTATTTATATTAAAAAAAATACTAAATGCAATTTACAAACAATAAAAATTTGTTTCTTCATATATTTTCTTTAAAAACTCATTCTTAAATATAGAACTGACTGCTACCTAAACATTATAATTGTTTCTAGTGATAAATATATACCAATACTACTGTTATTTTCCGCACTTTAACTCTCATAGGGTCTTGATATTTTTAATAATGCTAGCGAAGTAAAGCTTTTCTTGTCACAGTTTATCCACAGATATGTTTTTTTGTGAGATGATATTTTCAGCTCCATGCCTAACCCTCAAGGGACTTTCTAACCAGGAAATTGATTGAAATCTTCCATATTACAGACGATATACCTACTACTTCACCGAAAATACCAGTAAATTCCTCAATTGAAAAGTATTCACTTTTGTTCACATTTCAGTTATAGAAACATTTGTATTTATCTTAAATCTTCTTATTTATCTTAAAATATAATAATTTTCATCCATTCTTTTTTTTATTTCATATCATTATTCAAATCATTAAATTCATGTACATTTAAAATATAACTTAGTACGTTAATCTCTCAACACTACTATTCTGAGAAACCTGCAAAAATATAATCTCTATTCTATGGATAATAAGTTTACTGTGCGTTCTTACCTATTTTTTTTTCGATATAATAATACTACTAATAAATTTATCTCCTTTTAATCCACTTGGAAATGAATATTTTCTGATTATTTTTATAGGATTTTATATTACTTCTTTAGATTAGCAACATAACAAGTGAACAGAATTATTTTAAATTTTCAGAACCATCAATGTACGATTATAACAAAATGTAAAAGAAATTATTTCGTAAATCGATCTCAACATTTAATTTGCTATACACAAGATTTCTTATGATTTTTCATATAAATATTATTTTTATCAAAACTGAAATTTCCAACTCATTAATTAATTCCAAGGATTATAATCATAAATTTAAATTATAAAAAATGACCGTAATTATATAAATATAAATTTTAACTGTTATTCACTAACTACACTATAATAAATATTGTAAAGTATATTACATTTAATTAACAAAAATCTTCTAAAAAAGTTACAAGCAATTTTAATTATTAAAATGAAATAATTAAAACGAAAAAGTGATTACGTATAACATTTCATACTAGTCTTTTAATGTTCTCGTTTACTTTACAAAATTCGACTTTGAAAATAATTAATCTTATAACTAGCCTTTACAGATAGTTACGTCTCATGAATATTTTCTTCGAGTTGAATATCAACTTTATGTTCTCTTCAAATTAAATGCACTCAACAAAATGAATCTGTTTCTGTACTAAATCCATGTATTCGTCTGAAATAATCTCAGCGTAATTTTTCTCCGGCGACTTCGTGTACTGTTTATTTTTCATCGAAGACGTAACTTTTGTTTGTTACGTACACTTATACAAAAATCATTCAGTTGGCGCGTACATCTTCGCCGTCCTTCGTACCATAAAAGAACTCTCGTCGAGACGTCATCGTGTATCAAAAACAGTAATAACAGATCACGAATAATATTTAGCGATGCGTAACGGCGTAACACAATGTCAACAGTACATAGTACCTATTGACATTCGAATTGAATATTTAAATGTGTGCCTTCGAATTCGTTTGAACTGTCTATGTCGAAACACGAAATGCTTATATGTGAATAGAACGCTTATAAAAAAGGAGGTATTGTTTTACTAAAAAGATTGCGAAAAGGTTATATCGTTTCTTTTGAAACAAAACTACCAATGATTGATGATATTTTTGAATTCTATTTCCGCTGAAAATATACCGAAAAAAAATTATAGCCTAATATATATATATATATATATATATATATATAAACAATACAGTATATTGAAATGATTATATAGTTTTAAATAATATATTTATGTTTATTACTACTCAAAATTTATAAATTATAAATGAAAAGTCGTTACATAATTTTTATTCTAAAGTTTTATTGTTCAGTCGATTAAAAAATTAACTACTGAATATATTCTTTAAAAAGTAATTTCCACATCGGTTCATCTTAATAAATTTATACAAGTGCGTCAATGTTATCTGGTTTGTCTAAACATATATCAAAAGATGACGTTGGTTGCAGTCATTAACAAATTAAAATTGCTATTCATTTTAGTCATATGACAAAGACATTCAAACACGAATGAAACATTAACACCAGCAGAGTAACATTTTGTAAAACTCTTCAGTAATGCCTCAATCTGCACTTCATTAGTTAAAGTACATTTGATAACCACATCGTCATTAAAGTGTTACATATCCACCACTATAACGATTATGACAATAATCAAATACACAAATAAATCTTGTAATGTCAGAAAAAGTAATTCATTTGTTAAAATGACTGTCACATTACTAAAATAAACAGAAAATTTAATTTGCTAACTCCTACAAGTATCGACATCTTGAATATTTTTCATTAAATGTTTTTGAATTTCTTTGAAAACAAAAAAAAAATATGAAATTTATAGATTTTACACTAATTTGATATTTAAATAATTTTAAAATACTTAATTTTCTTCTTTCGAATTATACAAATAAAATATATTTTTTCATAAAACTTCATATTTATACTTCGAAATATCTATTTGCTTTCCTTAATTTGTAATACAAATCTTAAATTGTCATATAATATATAAAGTGTCATCCAAATGTAACAGCTAGATTTGTGTATTATTTAAAAAAAAACATGTATATATATCGTTTCTTTTGTTTCTTTTTAATATAATATAAATTTAGGCGTCACATTTTAATGACCATTATCGCCCAAGAGCTATTGAATGACGTCAACGACGACCCAGATTAACTCGACAGGGTCATATATATATATATATATATATATATATTAGGTTCACCAAACCAAAAAAGCACGCCATCTCCCTTCCGCTTTTTCTTTTTTTGCAGGGGCGTGGTGCATCATGAGTTCTACAGCCGCAAGTTAAATTCAAAAGACCAGAACGTCCGGCGGAAGGGAGATATTCGTTGCTTGTGCAACCTAATATATATAAATAGATATGAAGGTCGTTTGATAAGTATGGTAAATTTATTTATTGTGTAATTGAATTAAATTTTTTGAATAATTAAATATTCAATTATTTTTGATCACACCTCGTATATTATATATAATGTCATCCAAAATATGTTTTTCTTACTTTTTTTTTTACCATACTTATCAAACGAACATAGTAATTAATTAATTAATGTATATATATATATATATATATATATATATAATATATATATATATATATATATATATATATATATAAATTTTGGTATAAATATCTCCCTTCCGCCTATCTGGTCTTTTGAATTTCGCATTATATAGGAAAAAAAAAAAGCGGAAGGGATATATATATATTTCTTTTGTATATATATAAATTTAGGCGTCACATTTTAATGACCATACCTATATATATATATATATATATATAATATATAATATGAGGTCGTTTGATAAGTATGATAAATTTATTTATTGTGTAATTGAATAAATTTTTATATATATATATATATATATATATATATATATATATATATATATATATATATTATATTTCCAATAAAAAAGTCCGAACTTTGACAGCTAGTGGCAGCCATTTTTAAATGTTTTTAAGCTCATTTGACATTTCAATTCAATATAGTTTGGCAAATTATCATGAAACGTTTAACATTTTAGCAACCTTTAGAAATTTCAAAAACTTCAATAGACTTATTAAAACAAAATTTAAATGAGTTCAAAATCATGTGATCTAACTCCATTGGATTATTTTCTGTAGGGTTATGTAAAATCATTGGTTTATGCTGATAAACCAAAAACAACAGAAGGATTAAAAATAAACATTGAACGTATAATTCATGAAATTGGATCACAATTATGTGAAAGAGTGACTAAAAATTGGACTAAATGAATGCACTAGATCAAACGAAGTCATGGTAGTCATATGAATGAAATTGTGTTCCATCATTAATGCCATAGAATATAAGGATGGATTAGATTGACCAGTGACAGGAAAGAATGGAAGAAACACGGAAAACTCTTCATATGACATTCGACGAGCATTGAGCAGTGAGCTGAAATGAGCTATTAGTAATAGTTAGTAGTATATATATATATGTATATATATATAAAATATATACGATAGTCGTTTGATAAGTATGGTATATTTATTTATTGTTTAATTTAATTCATTCATTCATTTCATTTCATTTTTCAATTTAGTTTTTCTTCCTTTTTTACTATACTTATCAAACGACCCTCGTATATATGTATATATATATATATATATATATATATATATATATATATATATATATAGGATAATTTGGATCTTAAATATATATATATATATATATATATATATATATATATATATATATATATATATATATATATATATATACATATTTAAGATCCAAATTATCCTATAATAAGACTAATATGATGTTAAAATTAAACTAAATATATGTAGAAATCTATGAAAGGAAATAAAAAAAAATTAAAAACATGAAAATATACTCGTACACGTGAAAATAACAGTAGCAATTTTACTATACAAAAGTAAAATATGAATTTAAAAAAAACTATACAAACAAATACAATCAATTGAAATGATTTTTTAAAATCGATAAATAAATATATTAAGGTAACAATAAATAAAATTACGAATATAATGCAAAGAATTACTATTTATAGATTAAATGATAATATAAGAAACAAAATATATATATATATATATATATATATATATATATATATATATGTGTGTGTGTGTGTGTGTATGAGTGAGAGTGCATATGTAATAATAAATTTTAAATGTCAACTTCAAAAGACTATCGATAACTCTATTTTTATCCAACAAATATCATTTAATATTTTTAGTTTTTTAAAACTTACCAAAAAACATATATTTAAATAAATGTTTATTTAACTCAAATTCTATTTGATTATTTTTAATAATTCACGAATAAAATTTTTAATAAATTATTGTTATAAATTAAACCTGTAGTCTAAATGAAACTAAAATATAATTTACTGAATATTTTTTACATCTAGAAAAATATCAAACACGAGTATTACTTAATAAGAGGATATTGAAATTATTTATAACAATTGTAAATCATAAAATTAAATAGTAACGTAATAGTAATTTAACTAATAAAGTTCTTACTTTATAAAAAAATGTTTATTTTAAAAAAATACATATGTATGTAGAATAAATGTACCTTAGAAGATATATATATATATATATATATATATATATATATATATATATATATATATATATTTATATATATATTTCATTTTATATTAAATTTTTTACATTTTTCATATATTTACACATTAATTTCAGATACAACCTTTCACATTTATTGCTACAAACAACAATTGATTAAAACAGACATATACTTTTATTTTCTTCTATATTACGAAAATAATTTATTTTCCATTCTGTAAACGTTTAGAAATATAAATGTTTTCACACGATAAGATATATTATAACCATATATTTTGTGTATGTATATATATATATATATATATATATATATATATATATATATATATATATATATAAATTTATACAAGTATTATTCTATAAAGATGATTGGTTTTCCACATCTTGACTTTTTATGTACACATTATTACCTTCATTCGTATTACATTATATATATTTGTCTAGGTTGAAGGGTAAATATATCACTGTCTGATATCTTTCATAGTCTATCTACAACTATATATATATGTTATAAATGATATTTATTTAACGATTCACCAGTTGTGTCAGATATGTTGGTTATGTGCGTCGTTCCACGAAACAGGTAGTTTGTTTATGGCTTCACGGCTGTCGTTATACAGACACACACAATAGCTATATTTCCGTTTTTCTTTTCTTTCGTTCATTTTTTGCTCACAAACCAAGCTATTTAGAAAGAACGTACGAACGCGGAATCTATTTTTTGTCAGAGATCGTTGTAATGACTATGTTGAGATGACGAAGCATACGATGTATGGTATTTTTCCTTATATTGAACACGCACTCGACGATACTGCTATTATATTCTACTGGAACTTTATCATATATTGTTTTTGTAAATCAAATCCCTTATAAATCATGTTATTGACGTTATGAATTATAAAAACGAAAATCATTTCTTTTATTTGAGAACAAAATGAAGTAAGTCGTCCTAGATTAATAGATTTTTTTATATGTAGGTAATAAATTTGTTTTTCTATGTATTGTTTGTAAATTAATAAATAATTCATCGTAACATTTTTAAATTATATTGAACTATACACATACTCTAACACACAGATTGACTCTTCTTTTGAACCATTATTATATGGTAGGTTCATTTACTGGGTTAATTCTAAATACACTATTGATATTTTTAATTACCTACACTACATTTTAACCTAGTTTAAACTTGTAAAAGAAAAGTATATGTTTCTGTTCACTTACTCTGAAATCTTGAGTAAAAATTATTTCATATAACCAATGTATGTTAGATTAAGACACTTACAATAAAGCGTAACTCTCCGATACTGAATTCTAGGTCATATCCTGACAGTTAATCTCAGATAAAATTATTCGCTAGTACAAATAATCGTACTTCACTAATTTTGATTTGCTTTGTTAGGAAACAAATACTTTTTTTTGAAAATTATGAGATTCTAAACATTTAGAGAAATTTAAAAATCAAAAATTGAAATTATACACCAATCTACGCAAATAGCCAAACCTGACCAATTTACCGTTTTTTTAAAAAAAAAAAATACTTGATTACAAACAAATAGTCTATATACTTTTTCCAACTGGTGGTTGTTGGTCAACCAGATACTATTCAATGATCATTTCGTTTTTGCTTTATTCTAATTTCAGCACTGTAAAAAATTTTTGAATTGTGTTGTGACTGCCGATCAATTCCATAAATATGCAATGCCTCTTTCACATGACTTGTCTGTTTTCGGTAGTCCATCGATGATGGCTTTACAAATGTTTCACAGCTCATGTGCAAAATATGGCCGGTTGTTTCGGTAAAATAAACGGTTAATCAAAGTATCCTCAAAATAGTCAACAATTGACAATGCTTCTTCCAGGTACTGAATTTCGTTGAAAAAACACTTGAGGTATTTATCAATATCCGGAATAGGAGCAAAAGTTTAAAAAAAGAAACATTCTAAGAGAAATTGCAAAGTTAGTGTTCTTTTATATCTTCCTTACAATCCAAATTCCTGCACTGTTCGGTTAAATACATTAGTTGAAATGAAAAAAACATTCCTAAAGTTGAACTTTTGGGAATTCCACAGAAGAAGCATTGATTGTCGCTCTTTCAAAATTCGTCATACTTGCATGAGGTGTTAGTGATGGTTCCAATTTAACTTTGCAAATAATTATTCATATATTTCATTACATTTGTTGGGTAAAAAGACGAAAACTGCGGGAATAACAATGTTTGATCAAATTCCATGCATCCTGTACATTTATTTAAAAATTAACAGAACTGTTTCAGAAGTACCATCTGCCTACTAATGTTAAGAATTTACAAATATTCGCAAATTACACCTAGTACTGAAAATCAAAATATGATTGACGTTTTTGCACTATCGAACAGAAAAATGGTTCGTCATTTTCCCTGAAAGTATAATTCGGTAGAATTTGAAGCCACAAACGTGTTGTCAAATTAAGTAATGTTGCTCCAGAGATGTTTTATATGCAATTAATCATACATTTTAACAATGATGATGCTAGTAATATAGCTGCAACAACAACGCTAATTCCAACTGAAGCTTAGATGACAATTTGATGAAAAATATTCTGTGCTTGTACAGCTCGATGCTTAATTTCGTTCACAATATTACTAGCAGCAACCTAAACGGCATCGGCAACCTAATTGTGCTCATCAATTCATTATATAATTTTATCGTCGGTATTATGAGTACGGGAGGATGTAAATATTCGAAAAAGGCATCGCTATCGAAATGCATTAGTTGATATAATTATAGAGAAATAGATAAGTGAACAATAATTGATTATTGAACACTTTTAATTATTGTGGTGTTGGGGTTAAAATTTTTTTGTGAAGGTAAATATTCCATTTTTCGAATTTTCAAAAATGTTTATCTTTCAATGTTTTATCTTTTACGTATAGGTATTCACGGTCATGATACTTCGGTTTTACTTTTTCAGTTAAAAGAAATTTCAGAAGCAATTTGAGGTATAAATTATGATTCAATTAAAAAAGGCAAAGAGAAGGGTGAAATGAGAAAGCTAACTTATTTATTAACATATGACATCTTGTGCATATTATTCTTCATGTGCACGATTAATTACCTCATAATTAATTGTGCACATTATTAATTGTCACCCAATTAATTGCACATGATTAATTATTCCCAATTAATTGTTGACTAATAATTTTCATAGAATAATTCCAAGCACAATGTCTCTGACTCATGCATCTCGAATAAGCACACGATAGTAACAATGACAAAGTTAACAATCATCAAAATGAGTACGAGGCCAACAAGTCGACGAGCTCAAGGCACAAATTTTACGATTCACACCCTCTTATTCATGATTTTATGCAATGATGGTTCTACTATAATATCAAACACAACCCGTGCCTCCTGCTGGCAGATTTTATTATAAAAATCACAACAAACTTCACTTCATCCTGAATTCAACTATTGTGTATGCAACAATTTTATTTATTTATTTATTTATATATATATACATATATACATATATATATATATATATATATATATATACATATATATATATATATATATATATATATATATATATATATATATATATATATATATATATATATATATATATATACATATACATAATAAAATAAAAGTATTGCTTAACAGAACACTGGAAGTATGTGGTATTTACGACTCTGGTGCAAATGTTTCAGTAATAAATTCAAAATTAGTAAATATACATAACACAACAAATAAGGATAAACAAAACGCAACTTTGAAAACGATTAATGGTGTGAAAAAGATAGAAGGAATGATAACAATAATAGCAAAAATTTTTGATATAGAAGAAGAAATTGATATTTTTATAGTAAATAACGAAAATTTTAACAATGATCTCATTATTGGCTTAGATTTAATAGAAAAATTCAAACTAAGACAAGATGAAAGATTACAAATTAGAACAGAAAATTCCTGATTTAGCAGGTAAAAAAATTCCTGATTCCAAAGGTAAAACAATTAAAAATATAGATTCTAATAATAATACTAAATTAGAACAGAAAATTCCTGATTTAGCAGGTAAAAAAATTCCTGATTCCAAAGGTAAAACAATTAAAAATATAGATTCTAATAATAATACTAAATTAGAATTTAAAATAAATTTTAACGAGCATATAAATGAGAAAAATTTTGAAATTTCAATAAATCATTTAAATTTACACGAAAGATCTGAAATAGATAAAATTCTAGATAAATATAGATCAATTTACGCCAAAGATAAATATGATGTAGGTACAGTAAAGGACTACGAAGCACATATTGATTTAATTATTGAAGAATATTGTAGTAAGAGACCATATAGGTGCTCGGCTGAAGATAGAAAGGAAATAGAAGAGCAAGTCTTGAAACTACTAGAAAAAAAAGAAAATAGAAGAGTCATACAGCCCTTTTGCTGCCCCAGTAACTCTAGTTTATAAAAAAGATCAAGAACAAAATAGAGAATTAGAAATCATAACAGATAAAATAAAAGTAAAAAACAACAGAACAAGCCAAGTTTGCAGATGAATCATTAATTAAAATATATAGAATAAACACAGGTCACAAAAAATCACAATCACACTTCTATCATATTACAAAACTTCTACCAGTTCCTGAATATGTTACTCCAGAAGAAGAGGATTCTATTTAATATTTGTTTTGGCAGACACTATGTGCTGGTTCTTTCCCGAGGGGGGGAGATGTAAAAAAAACAGACGTCTACTAATAGTGTCGCCGTTTCCTTAGTTCAATTTTAAATTCGCCGCTCTTACGCAAATTATGTCGATAAAGACAATCTCTACATAGATTGTTAAGTCTTAGTTGTTAATCTCTACATAGTTTAAGTTACGGCACGATTGTAGTTAATAAACTTAAAATGTCGTTTCTTTAATTTACAGGTAAGAGCCTTGTAAATAATGTAAATATAATAATAGAGTAATAATAAATAAACTTTAATTTACAGAGAAACACAATACAGTTTATTAATTTGGGCTAATTATTGTAACTAACATACTAACATAAATCAATCATTATATATATATATGAATATACAAATTTCTTAGTATTTAATTTTGTAATGCATATCTCTTTCATTCAAAACAGCATTTTTTCTGTCAAAACCCGAATCGTTAGTAACTACATGATTATTAAAAACATACGCTAGAGGCAGTCTACGTCCATTTAATAAAATAACAATCGTACGAGTCACCATTTCATTCGTTTGAAAATAAAATTTAGTGAAAAAATTATCCACATCGGACGAAAAAAAGCCGGAATGCAATTACATGGTACACATGATTTGATTTTACTATCTCACTTTTTCATTCCATATGTGCTTATATACCTCTCCCTTGACATTTCATGTATAAACACAAAAATGACTGTACACTTCAAACGTATTGCCAAAACGAACATGTTTACACGTCAAAACCGTAGAAAAATAAACAGAGTACACGTAAAAACGTTGTGCAAAAGTTGGTAATCTACAATATACATGTGTATACATATATTCATTTACACACACACATTTACGCACATACATACCTTCTGTCCGGAAACTAACGAAACTTTCTCATTTAAACTGCATCCGCTTGTGGAATGTCCTGTTGTAATTTTTTTAAGTTGGTACATCTATCAATGACATCTTTGTCAAAATTCATGACACTACACTCATTAGTAAATAATTTACAGCGGTCTTTGTTAGGCGATAACTGTTGTTCACGACGATTTTTATGATGTCGAAATCAATTGGTCAAAGAATTTCCATTAAATTTTCAGTTGTGATCCAAATTACACATCACGCAAACATTTTAAATGTTAAGAAAGGCATACCCTGAAGATTTTCTATTGCGAACAAGATTTTTTGAATGGCATAAGGCGTTTAAAAACGATCGTGAAGCCGTCGAGATAAACCACGATTTGGACGCCCATAAACATAAATTGACGACGAATACGTCCCTCAAGTCAAGGAATTGTTGCTGAAAAATCGTTGTATGTCCGTCAGAGAATTAGCAGCTGAGGTGAAAATCTTAAAAACACAATGCCATGTCATTTTGACTGAAATGTTGGTCAAAGAAGGCGAGAATGAGCAAGTCCAAAGTGAAAACCATGTTGATTTGCTTCTTCGACAGCAAAGGGGTGGTTCACAAAGAGTTCGTACTACAAACCGTTTTTCTACCGCAATGTGCTCGAAAAATTTTTGGCCTCAAAAGATCTCAAGTTTCTGCTCAGACGATATCGTTTTTAATCGATTAAAGTCGTAAAACCACAACCGCCCTATTCACTACATGTGAACTATGAAAAAATTCGCTATCGACATTTTGACTACAAAATCGCTGTTACGAGGGTACTCGGGGCCGTTCCAGAATTGTTAAGAAAACTGGAATAAGCGATGCGGGAGGGGACTGAAATATATCTAATTTTTAAATATACTTTTTTGAATTTTGTCACATATATATATCGTATATATATATATATACGAGGGTCGTTTGATGAAAATGGTACATTTATTTATTATTTAATTTAATTAAATTTTTCAATTTAGTTTTTTTTACTTTTTTAACATACTTATCAAACGACCCTCGTGTATATATATATATATATATATATATATATATATATATATATATATATATAATTTAAACGCTAAATTATACATTTGTATGTTGCGTGTATATATTTAAAAAAAAAACATTAAATAACAAAAAAACTATTCACATTAATTTTGCTCAATACATACATATATATATATATATATATATATATATATATATATATATTATTGATAACGAGTTATCCAAATGTGATGCCTAGATTTGTGTTTTATTCAAAAGAAACTATACATATATTTCCCTATACACCACTCTATACACATGTGTTTTTTAATAAAACACAAATTTAGGCTTGACATTTGAATGACCCTATATATATATATATATATATATATATATATATATATATATATATATATATATATAATTCTGGAAATACACTTTTCTTGTTAAGAAAATATTTCTTTTTTTAAACCTAAGTACTCGTATATACAAAACATGTAATTATTTTCACGTAAAAATAATAATCGCAGATTTGTTTCAATATACCATAAAAAAAATATGAAAATAACTTTTACTGAATTAATTGACTCCACAGTTATCGTTAAATATTGTTAAATCTCTACAAATGTGTTTTACTGAAAATATTTCGTTGTGTAAGCTTGTAATTAATAAGTTGACTTGTTAAAATCGTTACAAAAAAAATAATGAATAAAAATGAAATAAAATCCTCTTAGTTTGTCGCTACTCAAATGAATATATTTCGAAAATTTATATATTTTAAATAAAATGTTTTTTTTATAACTGTGACAATTAAAAAAATATTATATAGCAATACTGTTTGTATTTTATTTGGTTTTTATGTCATAAGAATATGAATTAAAAGTAATTTAAAACCTCATTGATTTTTTTTTAATGAAATGTAATTATTTATCATTTAAAATCATTAAAAAGTATTATTATATATTATACAATGTACAGTATACAACAGTACACAGTGATTCACACTGAAACTGCGACATTTCATACAAAGAAAATTAATCAAAAAATTATTGATTTGATCAAATTAACATGAAAAAAAATGTACAGTGAATCAAAATAAAATTCATACAGCATGACATTTTATATATTTGCTGTGGAAAATTCATCACAATTAAAATGATTTTGTCTTTTATGTATTTATTAGAAACGCTTCCATCATAATTTAAATAATCAATCATATTATACCACAGCAAAATTTTTAAATGTAAAATTACTTCCAACACACAGTTTTAAAACAAAGTACAAAACGAAAATCTGAATTTAAAATTGTATGTATTTATGTATCTATCATAACAACATTTACATACGAGAATGATAAGCGTATGAATTTATTTTGAGTTGATTTTTTGGTAACAAAATTTTTCTCTCCAAATCAAAACATTATATTATACTTAAATGTTTTTGTTGTAATGAAAGTATTTCTAATAATTACATAAGAAACATATAAAAATATTATTATTGTTATTATTGATGAATTTGCCACAGTAAATATATAAAATATCATGTCGTATGAGTTTCACTTTGATTCATTGTAAATTGTAGTTAGTTTATTTAATGTATGTTTTAATAAAAATAAATAAAAATATAATAAGTTTATTATAAAAAAGAAATGATCTTACACTAATTGAAATCATAAATTTAAGTCACTGTAAAACCATGAGACATTCGTTTTATTAACACATTACCACCCGGTCATCCGTAAATGCATATTTCTGTTGCACTTCTGTAAGTCCGTTCACTTTTTAACGCGTTTCGTTGTATGAATTTTTGATGCTAAAAAATATATATACATATAAGCTATATTTTTTTCTAATTTCATCAAAAGATGGTGGTGTACATATTCAAAATATTGGTAAATTATAAAAAGTATGAAAAATATTTCATATATTTTAAATAAACTAATCTCTATCCCTAGCAAAGTTCTGTTTTTTTGGAATAGAATCGAAATTGGTTGTCTTATTTTTTCTAACCACTTGTGTATAATAGAATATATACTTTATGCAATTCATCATATTTTTATCTCTTCTAGATGTTTTTTTTACTCTAAAAAATGTTTTTTAAAGTGAAACTTTTTAGCAGCATTGGGGTAAAATTTTTACATGAAACTGAAGCCACGTTTATATAACCAGATCTCTAATATGCAGAGTATTAAAAAAATATTATATTAAAATTATTATGAATTCTTTGTTCTCAGGTGTAATTAAATTTTTACATGAAACTGAAGCCACGTTTATATAGCCAGATCTCTAATATGCAGAGTATTAAAAAAATATTATATTAAAATTATTATGAATTCTTTGTTCTCAGGTGTCATTTTGAAGATTTATTGAATTTTATGTGGTGGTATAAAATTATCAATAAATAATATCTAAATAGGTGTTATTTATTGCAGTTATATATTATTTGTGAGTATTTCCTTTAATTGTTTTATTTTTAAAACATTGATCTAATTATATATTATATATTATACAATAATAATATAATAGTAATTAAAAAAAATGTTTTTACAGGCTTTAAGATGTTAAAGTCTATTGCGCAAAAATGTTACTTATCAAAAACCAATTGTATCGTTTATACCTACTCAGTCACCTCCGGAGGAAGCAATGGAAATCGAAGAAATTTCAAACGAAAACGAATAAATTTTGATAATTCATAGTTTTATAAAAGTATTAATTTGAAAAAAAATATTAAACTTACTTAATAAATTATATGCAGGCAACGTCTCGACGACGTCTTCGCATACTATTACTAGAGCGTGAAAGACATCGTCGAGACGCGTTGTCCGCATACGATGTGTTAATATGAAATAATTGTAAAAAATTAATTTACTTTAAACACTGATCATTTGCTACTTAAATTTTTATCCCATGTATTCACCGCTTCTCTCCCTACTACATTTCTTCATTTTGTTACTTGCTTTATCCTGAAGAATTTGTTCATCTACGAGTTAGGCATACGCTTGTTCGTGTACCTTTTGATTACTTTACTAAAAAGAAGTTTCACTTCTGGCATGTGTATATAAGTACACATACCCTTTTTTATAATGAACTATGTTTATTATAAAGCATCTCTTTTTTGTACTTTATCACGCTGGTAGACTCATTAAAGATTGAAAACTAGTATTATATTTACATATATCCATGCATCGAACCATTTTATAGGCAGATATGAAATTTTATTTCAAAATGTTCATTGGTTTAAGAATTACATCGATTTTATCAAGAAGTTATTTTTGTGCATTTTTTGCGAAATTTGCCGGACTCCAGATGAAGTCTAGCGTGAAATATTACCGTAATGTGTTAATACGGAACTAATACAAAGAATGGGATTAGTATATAGAATCACATACATATTTTTTTGAAGACATGAAAAAATGTTTTTACTAGCTTTTTATAATACGAAGGATCAATAATAATCTATTATATTATTAACGCCATTTTTAGTTACCATTGTTAAAAATTGAATGATAACGGATTTTCTTTTCACATTTAAAAGACGGGATGGGTATTAATATCCGTTTATAAAACCAATCGTTAATGGCGTAACGGGTATTAATACCTTTTTGTACTCTAAATCAAATTTGAGACTTCTGTAATTCACGTAAGTGAAGAATTTCAAAAAGGTTAACAGGAAAACGAGAGAAATTATTTTAAAACCTGAATATGTATTGGAATATAATAAATTTATAAAAGGTGTTGATAGAGCAGATCAGTACTTGTCGAAAAACAAAAAAATAGACTAAAATAGTCATGTACTTTATTAATTGTGTTTTTTTAACTCTTTTCACATTTATATAACTTTGAATTGAAAAAATAACATAAAAAATGTTTTTACATTCAGTTGCAATGGATTTGATAACCAACAATATTACTGAAAATGAGACATCCGATAATCAAAATACAACCTCATTTACTCTTTTTACCAAAAGAACACTAAAACAGGACTCTCCACATCGATTATCTGGGGATTAAAAAAAACGTTGCATGATAAAAATTTTCACGGGAGGAAAAAAGAAAATTCCCCAAAGATAATGTAAAGTGTGTGCAGCATCTAAACATAAAAGTTTAACAAGTTTTCTTTGTAAATTTTGCGATGTTCTACTTCATAAAGGATCGTGTTTTGAAAAGTTCCATTCGTTGAAGAAATATTGATTTTTGCAATATTTATTGCTTGAATTGTTGTTATTTTTGTTTTTAATTGAATTATTTTTAAATTTTAATTTTTTCAATAAATGTTATATTGAATTACATACTTTTTATAAGTTTCTACATTATTAACCCCTACCATATGGCTTAAATTTAAAAGTAAGTACAGCTTTACTAAAACCATATCATTAACACTAGAACTACCAAAAGCGTCATTTTGACGATTTTCAAATTTCGTGCCTAAAAATTTCGATATGATTTATGTACTGTTCTAGAATTTTATGACGACTTTTAATGAAATATAAGAACAATTAAATATTCCTATTCAATTTCCACTTAGCTACTTTAACTTCCATAATTAGTATGACCTATACTTATTTATACCAAGACACGTCAAATTGACGACATTAGCAATCTCAAAATTTATAATAATTTATATTCAAGTGAATGTAAATACTTATTGATGTCCATCCTTGCATACACATATATCGCTTTCAGACATTTCCTGGAAAAATTTTAGGTACATTTTTCATATGAAAAATAGGTTGTACTTCTAATGTGATAAAGTTCTTGGTGCAAAGTGTAATCTGTGAAAAGTCCAATCTGGGAAAAAAGTATGAACATATTTTTATTAAAAATTCAAATTTATTTCTTGTAAATCCTAGGCAACAATGAAACGATTTACAGGAAGCAAAAAATTATTCGAAGAATTCAAAGAACTCACTGGTATAAATGAAGACAGTTCGGATACTAATTCAAGTAATAATGATTTAGACATATCTTGCGTGAAAAATAAAACTGATTTTTCAGACTTTGAAGAAGCTGAGGATGAAATTGAAGTACGAGATATTGAACAAAGTGAAGAAGATCAATATGAAAGTGAAGATTCAAGGAGTGAAGATGAAATTCCCCAAAATAGCCACAAACGCAGTAAGACATTGCTGTCGACGGTACTGAATGGGAAGAATTAGGGAACGGTCGTGTTGGTAGATTGCCATTACATACTATATTCAAGGATACTTCGGGCCCAACTGGTTATGCGAAGCGAAATATTATGCTCGGTAATGTTAGTAGTGTATTTCGGCTTATAATTGATAATAGAATTATGAGCCACATAAAAGCTTGCACTGAGCTACAAGCCAGAAAAATTTTACAGAAAGACTGGAAAATTACTATGGACGAATTATGAAACTGTATCGTTTTACAATGAAACTAAGTTTGGAGTAGATATAGTTGACCGAATGGCCCGCAAATACAGTGTAAAAGCAGGGTCACGTAGATGGCCTTTACAGGTATTTTATAATATTTTGGACTTGGTAGCAATCAATGCGTGGATTTTATATAAAGAGACTTGCGATAAAAATATAACAAGAAAACAATTTTTGTTTCAATTATCCGAAGAACTCTCCAGTGCATATAGTTGCTGCAGAAAAGAAGCCTCCTCCCTAAAGCAATGGATTGTACTCCAGAAAATTCAAAAAAAAAATCCTTATGAACGCAAATCTTGCCAAATTCGATTGTGCAATAGAAACAGAGCGGTTTATACCTGTAATGCATGCAACAAATATGTTTGTGGCAAGTGTTCATCACAGATAACATGTATTTGTAAAATATGTGATTCATAGTTATTCCATACATATCAAATGTGCTATAATATAAATGCAAATAGAAAGTGTTTTTGTTTGTTTTTTTTGTATTAATAATTAATTAATTATTATATTAAATGTTGTTTTTGTTAAATTATATTCTTTTATTTACATAAACTAAGTGAAAAGTTAAAATGAACGCCATGATCAAAAATACGTCAATTTGACGAGTGCGGTAAAACTAGGTATATATTTAACATCGGTAGTTCTAGTGTTAATATTGGTTATTTGAAATTTCACTGCAAAATGTTAACTATTGTCCAAGTTACACAAGTTTTTGTTTTTTCTCACATTTCCACACGATATTGGGAAAATATCCTCGTCATTTATGTGTTACGTAATAATTTATCCCCCGTCGCTTAAGTGCACTACAAATTTTCGATTGTATCTAGATCGAGACTTGTGGTGAAGTTTTCATTACATGGAGATAGATTATTGTAAAGCAGTCACATCATCCAGACTTTATGAGTATCATATTTTGAATCACTGCCTTAATAAAATAAATAATTACTTCTTAAATTTAATTTTTCAACAATAAGATATAAATTTGTTTAGAACATCTAAATACATATTTTGGTAAAAATTTCAGTTCAAAAAATGAAAATTTTTCGGACCATTAGTCAATACTAAGCCCCAAATAATATCTTATCTATTGCCGTGTTTTACTATTGAGTGAATATTTTTTAAGCATAGTCGTTTATTCAACTTTCTCCACACATACTCTTATAATATACCATAAATCCAAAAATACTATATTTACTTCTATTAATAACAGTATAGATTTAAAGAATTCAAAATCGTTATTTTGTTGCCAAACCGCGAAATGTAATTATTTATTTTAATTTTGCTTACTTATGTTTTTTTCTTGTAAATTGGCAACTCGCAATTTTTTAGTAATTTTCATATACGCTTTAATTAAATTATTTCTAGCTTCTTATCTTAAAGCGTTTGTTTATTTCAATGATAAATTTTATTAAACTCTTTTCTTATTTTATAACTGTTTTGTACTTTTATAATATTTGAGAATATTGTGTACAATTGAATGAATTTTAATGACTATTATCAATATTTCGCTAATTGATTTACCATTTTGAGAATGTTTAATTATATTTTTTTACAAATCAATTGACGTTTGGACAGTTTATTTTCCCATGTTTTTAAATAATTGAATTTCGTTCAATATTCGCACAAAATAAAATATTAAAAAAACTGAGAATGGCGAATAAGAGAATTTAACTGTTATTAATGAATAGCTACTGTGAAAGTTAATCGCAAAAAATGAAATGTACGAACTTATCCAAATTTTACTGTCAACTTAATTTTTGAGTTCACTTGTATTTAAATTTAGTTTATATTAGAAAAAGGAACTATATTTTCATTTATATTTCAACTATTTTCATATGTATATATATATATATATATATATACACATATATATATATATATATAGATATATATATATATATATATATATATATATATATATATATATATATATATATATATATATATATATATATATATAACATGTTTAATATTATAAATTTTGTTGTATAAGATCCAATTTTGTAACAATCTTTTTTTTACATTTTAATCTTTTAAATCTGATTTTTGAAAACATTAACTCAGGATTGCAGAGTTTTGAAAATACTAGAATGAATATGATTTTAAACCTGAAACATTTTTATAAAAGATTAAACTCGCAGCTACTTGTTTTTGTAATTTCTCAATTTAATTTTTAGTGCATCATTTCTGTCACAAAAAATAACTTACTCTTTGATTAAAATCTTTCCGTGTCAGATATCTCATAAACACTTAAAAAATGTAAATGGTAATTACAAATACCTGCCTATTTTTTAAATTTTGCGACTGAAGCTACTTTATCATTTAACTAGGACTATCCATCCTGAAACTTAATTTTACATGACTTGAACAATCTTTCTTTAAATTATTTCTATTATATAATATATTATATGTCAAATGTTTGTCATTGAATGCGAATTCCACTTTTAATTTCCGTAATACACAAACAAAATTTTCACCAAAGTCAAACATTATTTTCTTAACAACTGTACTACATTTCTTAATTATTTCTCTAACAAATTTTAATTTTTTTAATTACTAGGCTTACAATATTTAAAAATATCTAAATCCATTTGTTTTGAAAATGTAGCAAATTCACGTTTGCATAAATGAATGATCACCTACAACACCATAACATATAATAATGTGCTCAATAATCACTTATTATTCACTTTATTGTTTATAATAAGAATAAGCTAATACGTATTTGGATTTGGCTAATTTTAATATGGATTGTTATAAACAACAAAGATAACAATAAGTTATTACTGGACACTTTATAACATCCTGCGATGTTGGGGTTGATAATTATTTATGTAAAAGATATCTGCATTCTGTGATAAAGATAATTTTAGTATAATCTCGTAATAATTGCATGAATAAAATATTAAAATTTCTACTCTTTTGCCTGAATAGAATGTATAGATAAAAATTCGTATATCAGTAAAGCTAAATTATATAAAATCCGTTATCGTATTAATGAATTTTAAACAGTATAATACTTTTAGTTATTATAAAATGAAAATATAATTAAAAACATTACCAAGTAAACAGTTCTAAAAACATAAATTATAAACTCGTTTGCAGTGATTGTTATTAAACAAACATTAAACACTTCAATGCGTTAATAACAATAATAGATGATGAACAAATTTGCCGAATGCCTAAAGGCGATGATAAATTTCAAGAAACTAATGTATTTTATAATATTCACTAAACGTTTCGAAACTGTGCCAAATTTTCTTTAATGTAAATGAATTTCCATTCATTTATTTTTAACTTTATTATTTATAATAACAATAAGCTAATGTGCATTTTGATGGCGATGTCATTTAAATGCACATTAACCTATTTTTATTATAAGCAATGCAGATAATAAACGATTATTTAACATTTTATAATATCTCATGGTATTGGGGGTGATAATTAATTTGTGTGAAATTTACTAAATATATTTCAGACGCCAGACATAGAAATATCAACACTAGTAATAAAATTAAAATAATAAAACCGCAAAATAAAAGAAATATAATAAATAAAATATTTTATAAATCATATAAATGTACAAAAATTGAAAAAAGAATTTTCAGAGAAAAAATATACAACAAACTATACGTTGCTTTACACATTGGATATGAAATACCCACACAATAAATTTTTTTTTTTATATCTCTGCCAAAATCATTACCTAAAAATTATTTCCAATAAGCAGTGACCGTAAATTCTTAATTGATAAAATTGAAGTAATAAATCTCTTAAAGAAAAGACTTTCAGTAATTTCTATTTTGTTCAAGAAATAAGAACATTTTAAGTAATTTATTTTTACAATTATCTGAAAATGTATTTATAAATAATCTTATTAAATAACATTGAACCAAATTTTTAAATACGATTAAGATTTTTCAAAAAATATGAATTATGAAAAAGGGAATATAATAACGAATTTAATAAAATCAATGTAATTTGTAAATAAGAGATAATGAAATTTCATAAAGTATTTAATCTCTTTTCATTATTACATTATCGAACAAAGAAAAAAAATAAGAAATTATTTATTCTCGTACACAATTAAAAATTGCGATCGATGCAATGAAAATAACTTTAAAATTATTAAAAAAAAAATCATATAAAAAATTACAATTTTAGGTTGTACAAAAAGTGTAACAAAAATTTGCAAAATTAAAATAATAACAATAAATCAATGACGTGCAAAAATTAAAATTTAAATTATAATTATAAATAAGATCTTTATCACAAATGAAAAATTAAATCATGAAAACATATTAAATAAAGTGCGTTAATTTGATATGTAAGAATAAAAAAAACATATTAAAATATATTAGAATATTTATTTAAAATAGTGACATTAACAAATCTTCAACTAATAACCTCACACTTTGTGCACATCTTTCCGTTAAATTTTAAGAAATTTAGATTTGTGAAATCACAGAAGTGTTTAACAAAAATACGCGAGAATAAATTATACTGTCTATACATCTAGCTATTATACTCACTCTATTTGAGTTGAACACTTTTACATCTAAGAAAAATAATTAATAGACTCTTGCATATAAAATGATGAACTTTGGGTCGATATCATAAAGTTGATTGCAATTTTCATAATAAAATCTGTTGGCAGGAAGTATGGATTATGTTTGATATTATAATATAACTATCAGTACACAAAATTATTAAATCATTTCTATTCCAGACTTAAATTTAAGTAAACAGAAAAAGAATAAAGAAATATTGCAATTAACCACAAATATTTACTTTTATCTTACAAGTTTAAACATGCATTTTATAATAAAATTTCAAAGATTTGTATTTTTTTGAAAATGTTTTTTATCAATAAAACAAAGGCAACCAGAAACTTCAATAAGCATTTTAAAGATGATACAATAAACAAACAAGCTATACAGAAATGATTAAAAAAAATTCGATCAAGAGATATGAACTTAGAAAGTGAATCTCACAAATTCCCATCATCAACCATCCACAAAGACAAATTGTGTTCACTAGTGAAGCTCAATCCCCGTTAATCTGTAAGAAGCATTGTAGGAAAACTATAAATATACTGTTTGGCATTTCTCATCACTTGCAAGCATTTGAAAACGCCAAAAATCTGGATAAATTATTTTCTCATAAGATTACTGAAATAAACATGACGTATTGCCTGGAAGTTTGCAACACTCTATTTGCCCAGAACAGAAGGGAACTATTTTTGATCAGAGTAGTAACATGTGATGAAAAATCTGTTCTACACGACAATCGTCACCAATTTGTACAATGACTAGATGTTGATAAGGTCCAGAATTATATTTTTAAACAGAGTCCCAATCTAAGGAAGATAGTGGTGACTATTAGTTTACAGATAGTCATATTCATCATCCGTTCTTAAGAGCTATAAGCGTTAAACAACCTGCATACATCCATAGACAGACATACAAAATACATAAACATACAATTATATTACTTCATAACAACGCTTAATTACATGTTTTAAGAGCAACATTCTAAAAATTGCAAGAATTACAGTATAAGACTCTTGCTCATTTTTCAAATTCAGGAAACCTTTTAAAAACAGGCTACCATTTTTTAAAACATTTGAAATAATTTTGGCAAAAAAATTTCAATAATTAAGCAGTAATCAAAAACAGCTTTGAATAATTTCTTAAATGTACAAATTGGGATTTCCTTATATCTCACTAAGAGACGTGTATTGTATTCAGAGATGCTTATATTGATTACTAAAAATTCTTTTAAAAAAATAAAAATGTTCGAAATTTTATTAGGAAAGCAACTATTTAACCCAATATTTTTAGAACCAAATAAATAAAATTGTACAATATTTTCAGAAAGAGTAATGAGCTTTCGTAAATAATTAATTTCGAACACAGAATAAATTAAATATTGCTGTATAATAAAATAAATGAAATTTATAAATTAAAATAATAAAATTTAATACAATATTTTCTTATTATCCCACTTTCGAGCAAAAAAAAAATTATAAATAGTAAATATTCCTTTTTTGCCGAAACTAAAAAATTTCAATGGATACATTAAAAATAACTTTTTAGAAAAAAAAAGTTAAACTAGTTTTTTTTAGAAAAAGTAGTAAAACAATGCATTTAAATAATTATCGTACATCAATGATGTAAAAATTAATAAAATTGAAATATCAACACAACTCCCATAAATACGATTTGTATCAAAAATTCAAATCTTAATCGCGAGACAATTATTTAACAATAAAAAACTATCAATTTAGTATATAAAAAAGAACACTTTATTATATAGGGATATTTTTTTAAAAAGTGACATTAATTATTAACCAATCACTTGGCGTAAGGTGTATTTTATTTTGTGAAATCTGGATTAAAAAAATGAAGATTAATGCGATTTAAGAAAAATATTCATTAACAACGTAAAGGAATTAATTTTGCTTTCTTTACAGATCTACTTTTATTATTTCAATAATTACCATATTCACTCAATTTTAGTTGAAGATTTTTACATCTATAAGAGGGATTTATAAAATCAAAATAACAAATTTATTTTAAGAAACTGATTATTTTCAATCATTAAATTAATTAATATTTGAATAAAAATATTATTAAAAAAAATAATTAAAATCTATTCAAAGATTAAAATTGTGAATTATTTTTCCGGCAAACAAATATTTAACCAAAACTGATAATTTTCATATATATATATATATATATATATATACACCATTCCCTCAATTTACTTTTTTACGCGAGTTTTTTTTTACCCGGCAAATTATACCTCTATTTACGTGAGACTTTTTTTACGCGGTATTGATTTACGCGGAACTTTTTTTACGCGGTATTGATTTACGCGGCACTTTTTATACGTGGTCAGATAGATTTCATATTATATAATTTTTCATGGAATTTATTATATATCAGAGTGACGCAAGTTCTTACTTGAACGTATAAAAGCACGATATAAATATATAAAAGGTTGATTGTTTTGAATTACAGTAGCGATAGTAACACCGAATAAAATTTATCTACGTTTGCTTTCTAAAAGGCCATTATTTTTTTTGTTAAGCTATGTGAAATAAATATGTGTTTCTACAAATTTAATACCTTTTATTTTCAATATTTTTTCTATTGTACTGACAGACTCAATTTACGCGATTTTTATTCGCGTAAAACAAATCCACGTGGAACGGATACTCCGCGTAAATTGAGGGACGGCTGTATATATAGATATATATGTGTGTGTGTGTGTGTATGTGTGTGTGTGTGTGTGTGTGTGTGTGTGAGTGAGTGTGTGTGTGTGTGTGTGTGTGAGTGAGTGTGTGTGAGTGTGTGTGTCAGGAAAAAACATAATTACATTATCTCACCGAAATTTGTAGCATCATTTCATAACAAAAAAAATAGTATTTATATTATTCCTATACCAACTATAAAAGTTTGGCCAAAATATAATAAGTAGTTCCTGAAATTTGTTGATTAAAATGGTAATATTTTTTTGTTATATTCTCATGGAAACAAAATAAAACAACGGGCAAATATGAAGTTTTCTTTTAAACTTAGTAAAACATTCACAGAAACACATATTTCAATTGATGTGTCAAGTTTATGATGATGATTGTTGTGCACATAAATTCACTGTAATATTGATGTTTTAAAGATAACAGAGAAGACATCAATAATGACTCAAGATCAGGCTGTCATAAAACCGCAACCGCCGAAAATCTCAAATCATCTCAAATACATATACAATATATAGACATATCATTATCATCATCATAAAAATCTACATTATCCCACTGCTGCCATTTCATCCAACATTCACATAAACTATACTCCTCAATTTCATCCCTCCTATCTTTGACAGTGTCTTTTCCTTGATCTATTTTTATGTCTTAATAGCCATTTCATAATTTGTCCTTCCATTGTCTATTTTTTTCCATGAGTTTGCTTATACTTATTTCATTAATTTTATTTATTCTATTATATCAATTACTCTTGTATTTTCTTGTATCAATTTATAGATTTTCTAATCATGCTTATAAATTCCTAACATGTATATATATATATATATATATATATATATATATATATATATATATATAGAGAGAGAGAGAGAGAGAGAGAGAGAGAGAGAGATTCCAATAAAAATGTCAGAACTTTGACAGCTGGTGGCGCCATGTTTGAATTATTTTAAGCTCAATTTGACACTTCAACTTAATATAGATTGGTAAATCATCATGGAACATTTAGTATCATGAAACAAAAAAGTTTAATAAGTCCATTATTTTACGAAATGGACTCATCAATTGGCCACCAAGATCATGTGATCTAACTCCATTAGATCATTTTTTGTGGGGTTATGTGAAATCATTAGTTTATTCTGATAAACCACAAACAACAGAAACATTAAAAATGAACATTAAACGTCTAATTTATGAAATTGGACCACAAATATGTAACAGAGTGACTAAAATTAGACTAAAAGAATGCACTATGTCAAGCGAAGTCGTGTTGGTCATATGAGTGAAATTGTGGTCCATCATTATTAATGCCATAGAATATGCTTAAAAATATATAAAAAAAACTAATTAATTAAATACTTTTTGTTTTATTTCTATTTAAACTTCTAAAACGCTTATTGGAAAACCGTATATATATATATATATATATATATATATATATATAATCATATTATTAAAAAAATCCGCTTTCGAAACACTACTATTTCTCTTTCCAACGTTTCATTTACTTAATCCATTTCAGTGATCAAAAACAAGATGATAATTAAAATTAACAACGTTTTAAAGATTTTAAATTGATGATGTACAATATGAACAAATTCCAGAAAGACGCATTAATCGATATTAATTACTATCGCAGAAGATGAAAATATAACACTGAAAGCTTACAATATGTCTACACTATTCATCTTTATAATTTATATTTATACATATATGCGCGTACATACACACACACATATACATAAATACATATATATATATATATATATATATATATATATCATATTCATACAATTTATAATAGAAAGAATTATTACAATTTTTTAAGAAAACATCTTTTGCCACTGGTAAAATAGAACATACGAAGGCGTTCATCGAGATAAAATCCTTTTTTTAGTATAAATGAACAATAACTCAGATTTTATATATTGTATTATTCCGGAATATCAACAGCTGATGCTCAACTCATACTCTTATTTCAGTTTTTTTTTTTAAAGTTTCATTCCAACATAGTCCAACCATTCTCGTTAAGCTATAAATTTATGATTCTTATTTTTCTTTATTTTCATAGATGTAAAGAGACAGATATAGCTACATTAAACTTTATTTGAATTTTTTAGCTTATCTCATCTATTTACATTCGTTTCGGATTCAATTTGTATAAAAAAATATTTTAATGTTTTTTTTATAAATAAATAACTCAAATAAATAACCAAATGTATTATAAAATTTCCAATAATCATCTATTATTTACTAATGAATTGCTAATACAATACAAATATATTTTTATAGTGATGACATCATCAAATTGTATCATTATAAAATCAAAAAAACGTTAATATAGGCTCATCCAAATGTTACGCCTAGATTTGTATTTTATTAAAAAGGAACAAAAGGAACTATACATATGTTTCTCTATACACATGTTTCTTTTTAATATTTAAAACACAAATCTAGGCGTCATATTTAGATGACTTATATAATAATAAAAAAAATTATATACATCTCGTACATGCGCGAACTTAGAATTATAAATTCTATTTCAAGAGTTCAAATGTTTAAATGGCCTTTATTAATTAAATATTCCCCAGTATTCATTCTAATTTTAAAATCCTTCATTTATCCTTCAAATTATTCATAAAAAATATTGAAATAAAAAATAAGCTAAACATTTAAAAAATTATAAAAAATTTAACACATACCAGCTACATTTTTATATTTTTTCAATTTTATTCATAGAAAAAAATTGTTTTAAATTCTATTAGACTGGGTATCTCATAAAGGATTTCACTATAAAAATGATTTAATTGTTCGAAAAATTCGTAAGGATTTCTCAAAGGTAGCATTAAAACTTGTATAAACGTGTCACACTTAACACATATTCGTCGGGTAACTTTTTGCACCACCATTCACCAAATGCCGGCATTTTTTGACACTATCTGTAGAAATTATATGGTCTATATAAAACTAATGTAACTTGTTAGAAATCATATGTTTTTCAGTGAAATCTTGGAAAATGATATAAAACAAATTTATCTTTATATATAAATTTTTATTTTTTTTTTGGATTTCCTTAGTTAAAAAACAATTAAATTCATAAAAAAGTTTAAATGAATTTCTAAAAACACAAAGTTATTATTCTCTTTTTTTTAGATGAAGTACATTATTTTTGAGTCTTTAATTTTATAAATAATTAATAATTTTTCAGTGAATGGTACTGTTCAAAACATGTGCCAGTATGAAGGGGAATGTTGCAAAAGTCACATACTGTCACTATCATTATTATCAAAATTAGTTTGTGAAAAATCTGCCTCACAATCAGATAAAATGCCTGCATATATTTCATTGTTGTCCTCCATTTTAGGTATATTTTATTATTTGATAAGAAAGGGTAAAAAAAATTAACAATAATACAACTAAATTTGTTTAGTTATTCGAACACCCGAGCGCTTAAACTTTGAATAAAATTCTTTTATACCCAATACTGACTTATACAGTTTTACTTTGTTTTTGATTACATTTGCACCGTTATGCGATGCAACTGAAGCTAAAATCAGTTCTCTCATGGCATTATCTCTGTTTGGTTAAAATTATAATTTAATATACTCAGAATTAAGAGAACAAAAATCAATTATTCTCTGTAATATACAAATGACGAATTTTCGTCATTTGGCTGTGGGTGATTCTCTGGAAGATGACGAATTTTCGTCAAGCGGACGAATATGTGTTAATGTAAGGTAATGATGTTGAATACATTTTAGAAAATGCCGTTTAAACGCATCATTTAAAATAAAGTTTGTGTATATTCATTAAGTTTTATTTAATGTGTGTAATTTTAAAAATGACGGAAGATAAAGAGCATTTTTGACTTATAATGTTTTTCTATTTCGGAAAAAGTAAAAATTTACAAGCAACGACAAATATATGTTCTATTTATAGAAAGGCTACTTACGCTTAAAACTGTTTACTCATTTTAAACAAGATGATTTTATTCTCAAATTCAAGTAAACCTTTAGTTACCTGAGCTTTGGTCAAATAAAGATGTTGATGAAAAATAATCAACGTTATACAATATAAATGTATTCGTATTCAAAATATTGAATAATAACAAATTTCACCATCTTTACAAACTTATGGTACGTAAATCAGTATAATATTTTAATACTGCATAAATGAATTGTAAAAAAACTTTAAGGCTGCATCTCAATATTTGATTTATTACTTAAATGAAATTAAACTATTTGTGAAATAGATGATAACAAACGCTAAAAAATGGATCACGTACAATAATATTAAACAAAAAATATCTTGGGATAAGCAAGATGAACAACCATGAACCACTGTAAATTCCGGCTTCATTCAAAAATAATTATATTATTCATGCGATGAAAATGAAAATAACCCATCCATTATGAGCTCTTAAAATAAAATGAAACTTTAAATTCTAAAAAGTATTGTTTCCAACTAGAATCGATAAAAGAAAGTGTTATAATATATGTGTAAATCCATGCTACTACAGAGAGAGACAGATAACTGTTATGGAGTATGCATAAGTCGTTATGTAAGTGGCCTGTATATATACTGCGGTATGGGTCAGCTTGCGGGAGTGCATCACAGTGAATCAGTGAGTTATCAGTTATGGACAGTAGATAGTAGTCAGGGCTGCACCAGTATTAGCATCAGTATCGAATATGTAAATAGTATTGTGTATATATTTAATCTAAGTGTGTATTGTTCTAATTGTTAAATATGTTATATTAAACCTTTGTTATAATTTATTCCATGGAACCTTAAAAGAATCCAACAGAAAATAACCATAATTAGCTAACAGAACGGACTTAGACATGGTATCGTTCTTACACAACAATACTAGATCTCATGTTCCTTGCAAATCTGATAAAAAATGTTATAGCTTATCTGAGGTATCTCACCCCATTCATTGTATTTACTTAATCATGTACCCTCCAATTACCATTTATTTCACTCCCTTTATAATTTTCTTAATATGAAGAATTTTAATTCTTTCTAACACCATAAAATTCACATTTAAATGATTTTAAATGAAATAAATTGAATTTTTTGAGTGAATAATATCATGAAATCACTGGAAAGATGATAGAAAGTCATTGAAAATAACGATCAATATATAAAAAGTATTTATAACTATTAAAAACCATTATTCTATTTTTTCCAAAAAAAACCTATACAATTTTCGAACAACTTAATAAATTTATAGATCTATTTTCTACATTTTATTAACAAAGTTATTCTGTCAATTCACTATCTATTTTTAAATGTTTACTTAAAGTTTCGTACACGCCGGCGAATCGAATGGCGAACCAAATACCGTATTAAACAAAGTTTCAAACCATTTTAAAGCATTTGCAAAGCCTCGTACACACTAACGCACCTAACAAATTAATAGGTAGTAGATATGTTCGGTTCGCCAGTTTTCCATTATCAGTAGTTATTTTAATCTACAATACAGATTATCCTATTTCACTACCTAAAAATGAAATGAAAAATGTAAATGTAACCCTTATTAATCTTTTATTTGAACTTTTCTACATTCTCTATGAAAATAATTCAGAAATTATTATATATTATTATTAATTATTTAAAATTTAATTTAATAAAATTGCAAATTAAATTCATTAAAAATTATCTGTAATTTTTCAAATAAAATAATTTGATTTTTTAATATTAAATAATTTTTCATGACAATTAATTTAAAGATCGTATTCAATTAATATTGTATTTTTAACTAATATTACACAATTTTTAATATCAAGATCAATCGGTTTATTCATTACTTAAAATGATTGATGGTTAAAAAATCAATCACGGATTACAATTAATTTACTAAGCGTTAGTCACCGATTGATTTAAAAACGGCTAATTTCCAATCAATAACTTTATTATAACTTCTATAAAATTCAATAAATTTGAATGTTCAATCTTTATACTATTCCATTTTTGAATAAAATTAAGTATTAAAAAACCTTCATCAATAAATACTAATACACTCAACTAAAATAAAGGATTACGTAGTCGAAATAACTTATCGAAATGTTTACAAAACCGTCCACACTTATCGAAAAAAAATCGTTAAACACTCTTTTTGAATGTTAGCCTCAATAAAGACTTTAAACGAACCGCCAAAATGTTGCACATTTTTATTGTAGAAGCGTTGAAATAATTTCTAACCTTGCTTAACACATTACGGTCTGCAATAGTTCACGCTAAACTTCAAATGGAGTTTGGCGAATTTCTCAAAAAATACTTCCTTCATAAAATCGATATAATTCTTAAACCAATGAACATTTTGAAATGAAATTGCATACCTTCTTATAAAAGGGTTCACTGCATAGATATTTGTAATTATAATAGTGGTTTTCGATCTGTGATGCGTGTACCAACGTGATAACGTACCAAAAAGATGCTTTATAATAAACATAGTTATGAAACACTGCTGTTAGTGTCAAATTCACCCAAATTTATTTTTTATATTTAAATATATTTGAATATGCAAACAGCATTTCTTGATGGAATTAGAAGGATCCTGATGAAAAAAATATACCATACAAATATTTGAAGATTATTTTGCTTGGGTTGAGAACCATTTATTTACAATAATAAAAATATTTTTCATAATTTTCACATAGTTTATCAATATTTTGAATATATATAGCACCTTTTTTGTTGAAATTAGAAAAAAATATAGCTTGTATGTATACTTTTTTTGCGTCAAAAATTCATACAACGAAACACGCGTTTTCGCGTGAACGGATTTATAGAAGCACAGTACGAATCACGGTTTCTCGTGCCGAAACGTAATGTGTTACATTGATGCCCGGCCACGCCTAGAGACGTGTTTCGTGTTGAACTAATGTACGTCCGTTCACGCGTTAACGCGTGTTTCGTTATATGAATTTTTGATACCAAAAAATATATACACAAGCTATATACTTTTTTTTATTTCATCAAAATATAGTGATGTATATATTCAAAATATTGGTAAATTATAAAAATTATGAGAAATATTTTAGATATTTTAAATAAAGTAATCTCTATCCCTAACAAAGTTCTGTTTTTTTTGGAATAAAATCGAAACTGGTTCTCTTATTTTTTTTCCTAACAACTTCTGTATATAGAAGTATTTACGTAATTTATCATGTTTTTATCCCTTCTAGATGTTTTTTTCGCTAAAGTGTTTTTTTATAATAAACCATGTTTATTATAAAGTATCCCTTTTTTTGTACTTTATCACGCTGGTACACTCATTACACAATAAAAACTACTATTATATTTACATATATCTATGCATCAAGCCCTTTTATAGGCAGATATGAAATTTTATTTCAAAATGATAATTGGTTTAAGAATTACATAGATTTAATTAAGAAGTTATTTTTATGCATTTTTTGCAAAATTCGCTGGAATCCAGATGAAGTTCAGCGCGAAATAGTGCGGACCCTAATGTGTTAATACGGCGTTCGAGTCTGCCATCAGCGTTAGTTATTTTAGCGAACCATCAAAGTGCTGGTGAATTTATCTCGATAAACGTGTTGTTCGGTTTCGCTAGTGTGTATAAAACTTTTCAAATGCGTTGAAATGGTTTAAAACTTTGCTTGTTGCGGTATTCGGTTTACCAGCGTGTATGCATCTTAATACGAATGTAATAACTTTAGGTTCGTTTTATTTTTCTAGTTTTCTCGATTACATAAACTTTTATAATACTCAAGAAAATATATCACTAAATCAAGTATTTTTTTAACTCAAATACTGTTATAAATAAATACGGACATACATAAATTGATCTTTATGGACTTTATTTACAATATTTATACTATAAAGATAATTACAAAGTGATCCAAACATAGTTGTATAAATCACTTAATGAAACTTCTAAGTAGGGTAAATAAATAAAATTTCATATATTAGTAAAATGTTAGGAAGTACTCTTTTCATAGAATTAAATTTCATAACGTTATACTTCACTCAACTAGTAATTATATTTTTATTTCATTTTAAATATCAAACATCTAACTCTAACATGATTTTCCTGTAAATAACTCAAAACGGATTTATGAACTTGCTATACTTGAAAGGTTATTTATAAAAATTATAAACGAACCAATTACACTATTCGAACGTTGCTAATATTTTATTTAAAATCATGTATTGAATTTTAATCTTTTCAATCCTATTTTGAAAATATTTTTGAAAACATCTATCATATCACCCTATACATATAAATTACTTTATTATCAAGTTAATATAATTAATTTAACACTAAACCTACCAGTACCGGTCAAATTGACCGTTTTCAAACTTTTGTAAAACTTATACATTTTTAAACGTTATAATACCGTTATCAAACTGTATGACAATTCTTAGAATATGCATATAATATTTTCTTCATTGTTTACTTCTAGTTATTTTTCTATTTTCCAAGAAATTTTTTTTTTGGCCTAGCTACCGCGGTCGGTCAATATGACCGGTGGGAAAAAATATTATACAGTTGTCTCAGAGTAAAATGTTTTACAGTTATCTCAGCGTCGGTTTCAATTGAAAAGAGTAGACAACAATAGTATTGATTACAGTCTCAAGTAGTGCACTTCTAAAGAGTTTCTTATGCAATTTTTTTACAATTGTTTATTTGAAGGAGATAAGGTAAAGTATCAATACTTGGATGTAAATTTTTTATTCCTCACATAGTGTAATAATCTGTTGTAGATATTTACCCTAAAAATGGCAAAGCATTTGAAAATTACAAATTACCTAAGAAATATAACGGAAATAGAAGAAGAGTTTTCAGAATATGATGAAGAAGAAACTTCTCGAATTGAAAAAAACATGGAAACAGAGAAAGAGCTATTTACAACAAGTGAATTGGAATCAAAAAGCGATAGTGAAGAGGAGAATATTATAAATAAGCGTCCAGGACAGAAAAGAAAGAGAGTTTTATTGACATCCGAAAGTGAGACAGATTTAGAGGATCAACGCATCGAAACAGCTGCTGATGGAACAGTCTGGGAAGAAATAAACGGAAGTCACAAACCTGGCATGTTACCAGTGCATAATATTTTTTGGGATATGTCAGGGCCAACAGGATATGCTAAACGACATATAATGAAAGGACAAATGAAGACGGCATTTACTCTTATCGTTGATCAGCGTATAATGCATCATATTATAAAATGTACAGAAGAAGAAGCATTTAGGGTGTTGGGGACTAAGTGGGAGCTAAATGCAACAAAACTAGACGCATTTATTTCTTTGCTATATGCTCGTGGCGCATATGAGGCAAAAAATTTGGATATCTCATATTTGTGGAATAAAAATTGGGGACCCGCTTTTTTTTCGAAAACAATGAGCCGAAACGACTTTACTGAAATTATGAAGTTTATACGATTTGATAAGAAGAGCGAAAGAAGTCAGCGTTCACAAACCAACAAATTTGCTATGATATCTACAATATGGGATCAATTTATTGAAAATTCACAAAATTGTTATAAACCTGATGCATATATTGCTGTTGATGAGCAGTTGTTTCCGTCGAAGACTAGGTGTAGATTTACACAATATATGCCAAACAAACCAGACAAATTTGGAATAAAGTTCTGGTTGGCGTGTGACGTCAATAGTAAGTATATAATAAATGGATTTCCCTATTTGGGAAAGGATGAAAGGAGAGATTGTTCAATTCCACTTGGGGAGTTCGTTGTACTAAAGCTGATGGATCCTTTTACAGGATGCGGAAGGAACGTAACAACGGAAAATTTGGACGAAACTTCATGAAAATTCTTTATTTTATATACATTTAGCAACAAATCAACAATTATCTGCATTGAATAATAAAATCGATAACTTTTTAATTACCGGTCAATTTGACCGCGCGCGGTAGAAATAGGTATACAAGAATTGACGGTAGGTTTAGTGTTAATTAGATTATAAAAATATTATTAGAGATTTTAGAAAAAATCAACAGATTTTAGAAAAAAAAATACAGAGATTTTAGAAACATCTCAGCTTCATCTATTGAGAACGCCCGACTAATCTTGAAGTAACTTGAAAACAAATACACATAAATCTGCAATTTAAACCCATATATGGGCATTAAAATATAGTTATTAAAGGATTTAGAAAAATTCAGTAACCTTTCAACCTCTTCTATCGAGAACACCTGATAAATCTTAAAGTAAACTTGAAAACAGATACACATAAATACTAGGATTCAAACCCGTTTATGGACATTAATATATGGAAATATAAGTCAGTAAAAATATAAAAATACGAATCATAAAAATTTAAGTTCAAATGATAATTAAAAGAAATTAGAAAACATTTTCCAGCCATATGGATTAAATATGTTAACATTTTCGCCATATTTCATACAAAAAAGAGAAGAATTTTAGAATTGCTGGAAAAAATGAACCAAAAACACGAAACAAACAAATTCGCCGATAAAACGGAGTCTTTAAGAAAATTACCTTTCTTGGATACACAAATCATAAGAATGGATATGCAATATGGAAATCATAAGATGGAATATGCAATAGCAATATGACAATTTAGTTTTCTCCCAAAGAGTAAATGGGCCGTATTTTAAAAACAACAAATAACATTTCTTGACTAAAAAGTGACAGAATACTTAGATACAGACATATAAATACGTATAGATATACATAATGGGAAAAAAGAGTCGATCAATAGTTTGAGATGCATCGAATAAAGATAAAAGCAAAAAATAACATACAAATAATTTTTAAGCAGTAATTAGTCTCAATGTTAGAATGCATCGCTCTGATGATAATAATATTACCATGGAAATGTGAATCAGCTTATAAATAAAAAAAAAGTTAACAATAAATATTGAACATTTTTTTCAGTACCTTATAGTATTGAGATAATAATTAATTTATATAAAAGTGAATTCGCCACAGTTCAAAAACAAACAGTGATCAAAATACAATATATTCAAAATTAAAAATGAAAATTAAATAATCACTGAACACTTTTATAAAATTACAATTTGTTAAAAATTGAGATTTATTTTTTTTAATTAAATTAGCCATTAGTGTAGAACCAAGAGCAAAAACTAAAATACAACTATATATTTATTTCAACTGTAATATTTTTAGCTGCTGAAACTATATAACATTTTCACACAAATAAATTATCACCCCAACAAAATGAGATATCTTGTTGTGTGACATAAGATATCGTGTAGTATATTTTATGGAGTTGGGGGTGATTTATTTGTATGAAAGTGAATTCGCCACAATTTCAAAACAAATAGTAAATAACATTTTTAAACTATTCTTGAAAATTAAATAATTTTTATACTAATTACAATATATAGGTTGTTTTTAAGCATGATAGAACTTTAAATTAAATCCTTATTATAAGTTCTATCTAATCTAATGAACACCTTATGTATATGCGTATATGTACACTCTTATATGTATGTGTGGGTGTATTGCTTGTATATATATATATATATATATATATAAGGGGTGTTATTTTTAAATTAGATAGAACTTTCGATAGAGATTCAATTTAAAGTTCTTTCACGTTTAAAAAACATTTATATATAGTTATAAAAATAAACCTCTAAAGATTTTAATGAAAAATATCTTCCAGAAGTACAAACTTGCTATTAATTATTGTTCCTATAGGATGGCCCAAGTGAGAATGTAGGTTGTAAACCAAGACTAGAGGTTATATCCTTCAGTCTTATTTAGACTAACCTATATAATCTCTATGAAATAATACAGCTACAATATAAACAAAAATTTATTGTACTTAATTTTTAAACATATCATCTAATATTTTAATTATTTTCACTTATATCATCATTTCCACAGCAAGTATTTTTTAAGCTTCCAATTAACATTAAATATTTCTTGTAAAATTTACATTTTCATAAGTTTTTGTTATAATTTTATTTATAGGAAATATAGCATTTAATTAAAATATACTTCAAATAAACTTTATATATATATATATATATATATATATATATATATATATATATATATATATATGTATATATACGAGGTGTGATCAAAAAGTAAGGTGAATTTTGAAATTTAGCGGGCTACATCCGTTCGATCTTCGATTTTTTTATTTGGTTATTATGGTATACTCGTCTCGAATATATGTTCCAACTTTCAGCTATGTAGCATGTTTAGTTTGTTGGTGTGAGGCATAAAAGTTAGAAGTGTTTTGCAGGCTCCACGATTTTCCGCTGTCGAAAATCATGGATCAAAGAGTTTGCATTAAATTTTGTGTGAAAAATGGAATCAAGTGCTCCAAAACACTTGAAATGTTGAAAGTGGCATACGATGAGTCTACTTTAAGCCAAAAAAATGTTTACAAGTGGTATAAACTCTTCCGAGAAGGCCGAGAAGACACCAACGACGAACCTCGTTCTGGACGCCCCAGCACGTCAACAACTGATGAGAACGTTGAAGAAGTGAAGAAAATAGTGTTGAGGAATAGTCGAATTACCATTAGAGAAATTACTGATGATATTGGCATCTCGTTTGGTTCGTGCCAATCAATTTTAACGGGTGTTTTAGACATGAGACGTGTGTCAGCGAAGTTTGTTCCGAAATTGCTCAATTTCGACCAAAAGAACCGTCGCATGAGCATCGCCCAAGAGCTATTGAATGACGTCAACGACGACCCAGATTTACTCGACAGGGTCATAACAGATGACGAAACATGGGTATACGGTTATGACGTCGAAACTAAGACTCAATCGTCCCAGTGGAGGCATTCCAGATCACCAAGACCAAAAAAAGCACGACAAGTTCGATCAAATGTGAAGGTTTTGCTTACAGTTTTCTTTGATTGCAGGAGCGTGGTGCATCATGAGTTCTTGCCACAGGGTAGAACAGTAAATAAGGAATATTACCTGAAAGTTATGCGCAATTTTCGCGAAGCAATCCGCCAGAAACGTCCGAATTTGTGGAAGAACAAAAATTGGCTTTTGCACCATGATAACGCCCCTGCTCACACATCGTTGCTTGTGCGCGAATTTTTGGCTAAAACCAACACACTAATGATGCCGCAGGCACCGTATTCCCCAGACCTGGCCCCCTGTGACTTCTTCTTGTTCCCGAAACTAAAGAGGCCCATGAAAGGACGGCGTTTTGCAACGATTGAGGAAATAAAGACGGCATCGAAAGAGGAGCTGAACAATATCACAAAAAATGATTTTTTGAAATGCTTTGAGGATTGGGAAAAGCGTTGGCACAAGTGCATTATATCCGAGGGGGATTACTTTGAAGGGGACAAAACAAAAATTGATGAATAAATAAATATTCTTTGAAAAAAATAAAAATTCATCTTATTTTTTGATCACACCTCGTATATATATATATATATATATATATTTTGTGTGTGTGTGTGTGTTTTAGGTTGGATAGGGATTCAATTTAAAGTTCTATCACGCTTAAAAAAACACTCTATACATGTATGTCCTTTATTTGATGCATACTAATAAGGCCTTTACTTGTTTTTGTGTTTGTCTATGCCGTAGAATTTGAAATAATTCGCAATTAATAATTTCTCTTTTACAATAATGGTTTCCTCTTCTTAATATCTAATTGTCCCATTACCATTTATACTGTTCAGACTTATTATAATATCTATTACTTTTGTCTGTTATCGAATCCACATGTTTTTCTTTCTTCTTCTACGTGTTATTCTTAATATAAGTTGTATGTTAGGAGTAACACGTTTATATAGATATTTGTCTTACATATTTGTCTTTCCATAATCCTCTATGCTATCTAGAATCGTTGAATTATTCTGACACAATTCATGTTTCACTACAATAAGTGAAAACAAATAGAATGCACTGATTAAAAACTTTTTCCTTCAAACATAATGGATTATTCGACTTCAAAAGATAAGAATTTGTTCTGAATTGACACTATCACATTTTTTTCTCTTTTTCACTTCATTTATGAATACTCCTTTTGTGTTAATAAGTTTTCATAGATACACATAACTTATATATATTTTTTTTAACTTCTTTTAATTTCATTTTCTTCTATCAATAAATGCAATGTACATTACACTTTATCTTTCTGAGACCACTTTTTATAATTTGCTTTGTCTAATTATTTTATTCTTTTTCAGTTTAACTTGACTTTTTAAAAAAATGATAATTTCGTTAGCAAATCGAACCTTATTAATTATATTTATCTTTTTAGCTTTATTTCTTCACATTCTCAATTTAATATATTAAAAAATTCTAATGCTGATGTAAATAGCTTTAGTAATATCTCATCGCCTTCCTTCAAATTTTTTTCTGTCTATTCTGTATTTTTACAGGGGATTTAACATTTCTATAAAAAAATTCTCAAATATTCACTTCATGATTTCTCAAATTCTTTGTTTATTGCACTCAATATCGATTTTATTATATATTGATTGATTGGAAGCTTTTTTTATAGCCTACAAATTCTATATAAAATGGTATTTTTTATTATATTTCTAATATTTAATGATAACTTCCCTTCTTACTTATAAGTTATTTATTGTACCAAATCCTTTCTTAATCCAGCTTATTCTTGTAGCTGTGTAAAATCCAGTTTATTTCGTATCCGTTTTGAAATATCTTCACTGAAAATTTTATATGTAATTAAATAAATATATATATATATATATATACATATATACATATATATATATATATATATATATATATATATATATATATATATATATATATATATATATATATATATATATATATATATACATATATATATATATATATATATATATATATATATATATATATATATATATATATATATACATGTATATATATATACATATATATATATATATATATATACATATATATATATATATATATATATACATATACGAGGTCGTTTGATAAGTCCGTGTAAATTCCGAAAGATGGCACCACTGTTGCATATCGAGGTTATTTTTAATTAGTAGCACCTCTTGGAAGAACACACATCAAGTTCCAGCCATATCGGTCTATTCCTTTGTGTTTGACAATCGTTGGAATCAAGGAAATCGAGTGATTGTCAAATAATGGACGAAAAAGAATTTCGCGTGTTGATTAAACACTACTTCATTAAAGGCAAAACGCCTCAGGAGACTAAACAGAAGCTTGATAAACATTAAGGTGACTCTGCACCTTCGATTAGTGCGGTTTATAAGTGGTTTCAAAATTTTCGGAGTGGCCATATGAGCACAAGAGACGCTGAACGTTCTGGACGCCCTGTTGAGGTCACCACTCCAGAAATCATTGATAAAATCCATGATATGGTGATGGATGACAGAAGAGTGAAAGTGCGTGAGATTACTAGTGCTGTAGGCATCTCGTGTGAACGGGTACATAATATTTTGCACCGACATTTGGACATGAAAAAGCTATCCGCCAGGTGGGTGCCGCGATTGCTACGATCGACCAAAAACGAGGTCGTGTGAAGTGTTGCAAGAACGGTTTGCAGCTGTTTCAGCGAAATCCACAGGACTTTAAGCGTCGTTTCATCACTGTAGATGAAACATGGATACATCACTACACTCCTGAGACCAAAGAGCAGTCTAAACAATGGGTTATCAAGGGGGAATCTGCTCCGAAAAAGGCGAAGACAATTCCTTCGGCCGGGAAGGTTATGGCGACTGTCTTTTGGGATTCGCAAGGAATAATCTTTATCGACTATTTGGAAAAGGGTAAAACCATTACAGGTACATATTATTCATTGTTATTGGATCGTTTGAAAACCGAGTTGCAAGAAAAACGTCCCCGATTAGCCCACAAAAAAGTCGTCTTTCATCACGACAACGCACCAGCTCACACCTCAGCAGTTGTGGCCGCAAAACTAATGGAAATAGGGTTCCAAATCGTTTCACATCCCCCCTTTTCTCCAGACTTGGCTCCATCGGACTATTATTTGTTCCCTAATATGAAGAAATGGCTCGCGGGAAAAAGATTTTATTTGAACGAGGAGGTGATTGCAGGAACGAATGACTATTTTACAGACTTGGACAAATCCTATTATTCGGAAGGGATCAACAAACTAGAGCAGCGTTGGATGAAGTGTATAAGCCTAAAAGGAGACTATGTTGAAAAATAAAAACGATTTATTCAAAAAAATGAAGCAGTTTTTATTTTTACACGGACTTATCAAACAACCTCGTATATATATACATATATATATATATATATATATATATATATATATATATATATACATATACATTTATGTATGTGTGTATATACATATGTGTGGGTTCACACATATTTATGTACACACATACATATATATATATATATATATATATATATATATATATATATATATATAATGATTAAATATAGTGATTAAATCTAAAACTAAAACCAAATTTATCCATTCCTCTTCTTCATTCGATAAAGAAACATAGACATATACATTTTTTCACGCAGATTTATATCCTCTCATAGTTTTTTAATATCAATATTGAAATATAATACTCGCACAAATGAATTACTCATTTTAAAGCTATAAACTTTTATATTTATTCAATAATAATTTATTGTCCACTTAATTCAATAAAATATATTTCTACGGACAATTCATTTTTGTCAAAGTATTATTTTATAAAATCTAAACAAATAATTTATTTATGTTAAAATAAATTTGCCACAATACTAACACAAACAGTGATTCGTATTAGAAATGTAATCGAATATCCCACGAACTTTTCGCATTGTAATTTAAAACTGATAATTTTTGTCTCAAAAGTGGATTCATAAAAATTCTTCTAATGTCAAACTGTTTTCTTGTAAGTTAATATAGTCAATAATATAACTGCAATTTGCACATCAATTCCTTGGAAATGAGCACAATTTTCAGAAAATATGTCATATATTGCGAAAGAATTCATTCATTTTGAAATATGAAATTTTAATAGAATCAAAATTATAATTTAGAATTATAAAGTGTATTTATAATTAGTTTTTATTGCGGATAATCACATATTTCAATCATTTGAATGTTGAGATTGTAACATCTCAATTTTATATTACTTCTTTTTTATAAAAAAATACTTAAAAATCATTGATTTTCAGAAATAAATATTCGTATCTATAAAATAATTTAAAATTGAATTATGATTTTTAATATTAGTAAGATATTTTTATAAAAAAATTATTTCTTTTATTATTTTCTAATACAGCTCGAATCTATTATTAAAAATTAAAAAATAAAAATAGTTTATTCCTAATTAAACTTCTGTTAAATAAATTACATCATAGTTTTAATATTTATAGAGAATAAATTATTAAAATTTTATTTATAGACCAATTCACAAGTTCTAATAAAATTCAATTCATTGAAATCAATCGATATGAATGAAAAATAGATTGAAAGTTTCGAAAAACAAAAAATCTACAAAGTATACTAATAGAAACTTTTTAACTCGTAAACTACTATTTCTTCACGAAACATATTTTAAAATCCATTTATTAATGCAGCTTTTTAAAACTGTTTTATCTACTGTTGGAGTGCTGGAAAGTATAGTGATAAAAAAATAATAATGAAAAGCTGTCAATTTTAAAAATATTTTATTATCTGAAACGTAACATTGAAACGAATTCAACTATGAACAGAAAACTAGCATTCGCTTTTTTCATTTAAAATGCAACATATTCATACGGTCCATTCTGGCGTGATCGTTCGAGTCTAGTTATAAAAAAATCTCGGTCCGTTAATAAACCTGTCGATTCGACTGAGTTATAGCAGCGTAATCGGCCCCTTTCGCCGAACGGTAACATCATGTTACGTAATTATTAACGAAAACCGTTCAGGTAACTCCGTTTTATGGCAATGTAAATCGTAACCGTTCAGGAATTATTCTCGAATCGAGACTTCTTTTAATGACCAATGCATGTTTACGATATACAAAATGAATATATGTCTATTTTGTATCATTCAAGTTTTGTCATTCGATAATGATGTTGGGATTAAAGCTCATTAAAAAAATTGTTTCTCTCGCAAACGTTGCTTTATATCTATTACTTTAAGCTATGGTCTATTAATCAATGTTAACAATCATAACAAATTTAATTGAAGTCTATTGATTGTTTGAAGTAATTATTCGTTTTTTAATTAATCAAACCAATCAAGTATATGTATTTTATTTTTAATAACCAAACCGTCCATTCAAATGACAGGGGCCAAAATTATTCTAATTTTAAATTCATTAAAAATAAAATAGTTCAAAAATGCTTGAACGTAATTGGATATATATATATATATATATATATATATATATATATATATATATATATATAAAGAGAATTACAAAAATTATAAGACGCATGTGTGATTTTAAAATAATAAATCAAGCCTAATTGATAAGTTATATTCAAGATAATTTGTAATATAAACAAATGTCACAGAAATAAAAGAAAAAATAATTCCTTAACTTTTATTACTTAAATAAAAAATAAACTTGAACAATTAAAGTTAAAAAATTGAGTTCACAAAAGTCATAAGACAATATAGAATTAAAAGCTCAATTATAATAATACATTTTGATTTAAATTGATTTCAGTATTCACAATAATGTGTTTTTTTTAATTTCAAGACTGTTTAATATTCTTGACGTTGATTTTACTAATTTAGTAGTTAATCAAATAAAAATAGTGGCCCAATCAACTGGTAAAATATTTTCCAGTGCTGATTTTAAAATAACTATATGCTAGAAAATTTTAATAATAATATCACAAATAGTTAAGTCGTTCTACAATTTTCAATAAAATAAAAATATTTAAAATTGAGAACTAGCTAAAATAAAGCTCAACACAATCGTCCAAAATTTCAAACCAACTTTGTAATAAATTTATATTAAAAAAAAAAAAATGAAAAATAGTGCACCAAAAATCGCTACTCATTCAGAAAGAGTAACAAGAAAAGGCGTAAATTCCAAAATTTATCAGTAACTTCAGTCTTCAGAATGACATTTACATTTTTGAAAGTGATAGTCAGATAACTACATGACGAAAATCTTATGAAGAATTAGAGAAAAAAAAACTAAAACCTTTTGTAAAGCGTGATAGTGAGGATATTATAGTTTGGAAGTGTATGTCACGGCGACTAGCTTTAGATTTTTGGTTTCTATTGGTGAGATAATGAATCAACGCAATATTTAAATATTCTCAACAAGCATTTAAGCAAAATTCAGAAATATTATGTCTAAGCAACACTTTCATCATCATCATCAATGGCTCCACAGACTATTCCAGTCCCAGGCCTATTTAACAATACCAGATAAATAAATCCTTTTCTCAGAGCTTTTCGATAATTGTTTTTTTTTTACAAGATGAGGTTGTCAACCTCATTCTCAAC
>CP092092.1:16053255-16058255 GCA_029203775.1 Neoneuromus ignobilis | reverse complement strand
CTGATAAACCACAAACAACAGAGACATTAAAAATAAACATTGAACGTGTAATTCATAAAATTTGACCACAATTATGTAAAAGAGTGACTAAAAATTGGACTAAACGAAGGCATTATGCTCGGCGAAGTCGTGATGGTCATGTAAGTGAAATTATGTTCAATCATTAATGCTATAAAACATGCTTAAAAATGTTTAAAAAAAATAATAAAATACTTTTTATTTTTTTTATATATTTAAACTTCTTAAGCGTTTATTGAAGAATCCAATATTTTGAATAATTATTTGGATTTTTGGTAAAATATAAAAATTTGTCATTTAAAAATTTTGTACTTTTTCTCACTCTCTCTCATTCTATGTTTTTGTGTATTAATTATACATAATTTTATATTGTGGTAAAATCAAGTGTAGAAATTATTATTATTGTAATTAAAAAACTTTTTTGATTGAAACATAATAAAAAATACTTATAGTTTTTTAATAACACTACAGAATATGACAATATTATCATAATAAATTATACAAATAAATCAAAATAAATTGAATAGAATATTATTCTACTAAAATTAATTCATAAAATTAGTTTTAATATATGTATAGAATCATCCAAATGTAACGCCTAGAATTGTGTTTTATTAAAAAGTAACAAAAACACTATACACTTATTTTCCTATACACATGTTTTTTTTTAATATAACACAAATCTAGGAGTTACATTTAGATGACCTTATATATACATACTATTTAGTTGTTATTTAAAATAACGTTAATATAACTGTATATAATTAGTTCATGAAGTACATAATAATAAATCATTATATTGTACTAAATATATCAAAAACATAAATAAATGAAAAATGATTTAAATTATTAAATATATTATAGTTGTTATTATGTGTATATTAATATACCTATATATGGATATATAGTAATTGCATTTTATTAAAATTAAATCTTGTTAACGAATCGAAAAATATAACGTTAAAATTCAGTTCCATTTTATTTTATTTTTTTTAATATTCAGAAACACTTGTACCATTCGCATGTTAAAAAACATACAACCATGCAATTCTATGACGCAAATAATTTGTACATAAATGAAACAGTGATTTTTTGCAATGATTGCAATTCGATGCAGTTGATGATACTTCTATCTGAAATTATTATTTTAACAGTTGTATCACTCTAAACGTGCGAAAAGTCCATCAGTCTCTTTCTCTCTTTATATATATATATATATATATATATATATATATATATATATATATATATAAATAACGAATCGAGAGAAAGAGACTAATGGATTTTTCGCACGTTTAGATACTTCTATCTGTTATTATTTTAACAGTTGTATATATATATATATATATATATATATATATATATATATATATATATATATATTATATATATATATATATATATATATATATATATATATATATATGATATTTGTTATTTATTTTTTATTCTTTTTGATTTCAAACATGCACATTCAATTATTTGTTGAATTGTCATATAAAAATCCATATATCTGAAATAAATATATCTAATTCTGAAATTTTCTACCTAAAACCATCTATGAATTTGTTTTTAAATATTAAAATACTATTTTTTCACTATATCAACAATTTTTATTAAAAATTTAAAATAGCTCTTAAATCTCGTTCTTTAAATTTTCATTTAATTGTTTTTTTATAAATGACATCTTTCAACGTTTCCTTGATTTTGTTTTACCAATAAACTAGAATTCTTCTGCATTATTCTGACTATATGTGCATTTAATTGGTTGGTTTTTTTTCGAAGTCTGCCAGTTTTGTGTAAATCGATGACAATTTCATTTTATATAGATTTTTCCAATTTATATTTTTCGTAATATAAAGTAGTCCAAATGAAATAGAAGAATAGTAAATTATATTAAGTAATAAATGTACGCCTAAACTCCTTGAGTCTCATTTAGGTCACCCTGAATTGTCTAATAACAATCCAGTTCTTTTAATATTTACAAACAATATCATATCCTTAGAAATTTCTTACGTTTTTGGCATGTTGTCTACCGTAACGTCAGAAACTATAAAATTTTTACGATGAGATGCATTCATAAATTACTCATGCAAATACTACAATACATATAGAACAAAAACATGTAGTTAAATAGCTTATTTTAAAAAATATCAACTAAAGCTTAAATATACGAATATTTTTGTCCATATAAAAAGAAGCATTTATAATGAAAACGTGACAAAATTAAATTAAAAGGAGTTTCCTCAAATAATAAAAAAATATTAAAACTAATGGTAAATATAATGTACACAAAAATGTTTTATTCAGATTCCATTGTCATTTTAGTTGTGAAAAATGTAACCGTTGCAAACTGAGAAGAGTACGAATATTTTTGTCCATGACTGTGTATATATATATATATATATATATATATATATATAAAATATAATTTAACAAACATTTATTTACTTACTACCATTCACTATTCAAACATACACACATTCATGTATACAAGTATATATATATATATATATATATATATATATATATAATATATATATATATACATACACAGTAGTAGCGACTAAAATTCAGACACTCTAGTAACACTGTTTTTTCAAGCAGTTTTAACCAATAAAACTGGTAAGTCCCTGTTGTTTTCATTGTTTTTATGCAAGCATACATAAATCATACTTTTACTTTCATTCTGTAACAAGTGGTTAGTAAAATAACATTGTAAATGAAGTTAGAGAATGTGAAAAATGAAAAAATGACAGATTCTAAAAAATTGACCGAAGAAGAAAAACCTAATATTTTGGCTTTGTTGAAAAAGAATTTGTGTTCGTAAAATAGCTGATAACGTCGGATTCAAGAAATTGTCTTCAGCTGAAATTTTAAAAAAAATCACAAACCATGTTCTATTCATCAAAAAAAAAAGATCGCCAAGAGAAAAACAACAGCCTCTTCTCTTTAAGGAACCATTTCAAAACTGAGGCGAATATAAGAAGAGAGTTTGTGGATGGAGTTAAATCGGAAATAGATACGCGAACTATTAAAATAAGGCTTCAGGAAGCTCAATTGTACACTAGAAATCCCGCCAAAAAGCCACTACTCACAAAAATGCTTCAACAACGACTTCTGTCTGTGACTCAAAGATTATGATAATTGGACTATAATGAACTGGAGAAATGAATTTTTCATACGAGTCCAAATTCAACATGTACGAATCCGACAGTAATCTGTATGTCCGAAGAGAAATGGTTAACGTTTCAGTGATCATTGCGTCCTAAAAATTGTTAAGCATGGGATCAACCGAATGGCCTGGAGGTGCTTTTTCACAAGGTTGGTCAATTGGCTCTAATAAATGGTATTATAAATGAGAATCAATACAAAACAATTTTGGAAAAAAGTTTTGTGCCATCGATGGAAAAATACCTTTTACTGGCAGGAAATGTTATTTTCTAACACGACTCTTCACCATTCTATCGTTCTTAACTGGTTGATATTGACTCTTACGTTTTCCTACTTACTGGAATATTTGAGCAGAACACTTATTGTTTAAATCAGTGTCTCTTTTCTTTTAAGATGAAAAATATCTTGACGAACTACAGGTTTCAAAGCTCTTATGGCCTGAGAAAAGCCCCGATTTGAATCCCATAGAAAACATTTGAAGACTTATTGAAGTTAAAATTACTAAAAAAAGACCAAAATCATTAAAATAGTTGAATTACTTGATTAAAAAAGTATGGTACTGAGAAATCACACAGGAAAATTTGGAAATATTAGTCGATTTTATGTCAAACTGCATTAAATGCCTTATTCTAAAAAGGGGAAGTCTAATAAAATATTAGTATAAGTCTTTTTTTATACTAATACGTCTACAGTTGAAAACAATTTAATTTGTAACAGTTTCATGTCATTGAATAAAAACTTCAATAAAATGTAAGTCCTTCGTTTCATTCATTTTGAATAAAGATATTTTAAATAAAATTCGTACAAAAAAAGTGAAACAGAAGATTGCACTGAATTTTCTAAAAAAGTATATAAATCATTTATAATTGATAATTGTACAAATGTCACCTTCTCATATATATTTAAAATTAAAAGAATAAGTTCTAATGTCTAATGAATATAAATAGAAAAAAGATGATGAGTGAAAAAGGGAATGGAAAATACGTTGTTAAGTTTTCCGAAGAAAATTTAAAATGTGAAAGTGCATAACTATCTTAAGTAAAAAGATTTGTAAAAAAATTAAGAAACACATGATAGCGCAATGGTAAATCTCAATTTTACAAAATTATTTGAAACCAAATTGAGATCAATCTGAGAAATCTATATCTGATACAATTTTCCAGCAAAACATCAACACCAAATATATAAGAAATACTAAACAGTGCATCAGTAATACGGCTTTCCATATAATGGATTTACTTTCTCAATCACCATATTTAAATCTATTCAAATGTTGGCTGCATCTTAAAATGTACCTTTTTGACTATAAAAATCTAACGAAGGTATTTAATGAGTTACTGCATACGATCAAAGGAAAAATAAGTCTAAATTCTTCAGACTGTATGTGAGAATCTTATAAATAATATAATTTGAAAAATTAACTTAGTTTTAACTGTTCGCAACGGCTTTACAAAGTAATTTGAAATTGTTACTGCATACTTACTCACATATTTCACCATATAGATCTATTTTCTTTTTGTAAATAAAAAACTTAAACACAAAATTATATTATATATTACTATTTATATAATACTTACTCGTCAGAAAAATATATACAAAAGAAAGAAAGTTGTTTTCTTTCTTTTTAACTGAAGAATATTTTGTTTTTTATGACAACATAAACATAAATTATTAGTCACTCTTAACACATACACACACTTACACAACACACACAACAAAACCATTAAGTAAAAAGGAAAATAATAAACAATTTATGGTGATATTTATTTTATCTTAGTTAAGAAAATATTTTGTTCTCAATTATTATA
>CP092092.1:16023255-16050755 GCA_029203775.1 Neoneuromus ignobilis | reverse complement strand
CTAATTTGTTTTCATAAATCTTATCTTTCAAATAACCCCATAAAAAGAAGTCTAACGCTGTTAAATCACAAGATCTAAGCGACCAATTAATATCACCATTACGATAAATTAAACGTCCATTGTATTTAGTTGTGAGTACATAGTTTACCGCACAAGTAGTATAGCATTTGGCACCATCCTGTTGAAACCACATGTCACTGATATCAATATTTTTAAGTCTGGCTACAAAAAATCAGTTATCATGCAACGAATTAACTGTAACACGAACACCTTGCTCATTTTCAAAGAAGTATGTACCAATGATGCCTCCAGCCCATAATCCACACCAAACAGTGACTTTTTGGGGATGTATATGTTGTTCATTAATGGCTTTTGGATTTTCACTTCTCCATATAAGACAATTTTTTTATTTACATAACCATTTAATTGAAAATGCGATTCACCACTAAAGATGATATTGTTAAATATTCAACATTTTATACTTTTTTTCTTGGTACCAATTAACAAATATACGACACAAATGATGGTCAGCTGACTACAGATCTTGTGATAGCTGGACTTTATATGCTTGAAGATGTAAATATTTTCTTAAAATATTATAGTCCTTATTGTGATGTTTAATTGCTACAAACGTCTACGAATCAATGTTTGAGAACCTTCTTCAACACTTTTACGTACAGTAATGATATTTTCAGTTAAACGACCATTATGTTTTTGGTCTGTGGTCTCCAACAGTACCAAATAATTCAAATTTCGAACAGTAGGCACCGAAGCCACTTGATTACAAAGAAAAAATGCACGAATTTTATGCATTATTGTTGTAAAATTTTCACCATTTTTATAATGAATTTTCACTACTGAAATGCGTTATTCAAGCGTGTAGCATTCCATCACTAAAAGTTGCCAAGTTTTTAATGAACATATTTAAATAATAATATTCTCTCTCTCTCTCTCTCTCTCTCTCTCTCTCTCTCTATATATATATATATATATATATATATATATGTATATATGTATGCATATGTTTTATATGTACGAGAATCGTTTGATAAATATGGTAAATTTATTTATTGTTTAATTAAATTAATTAATCAATATAATTAAATTTTTCAATTTAGTTTTTCTTACTTTTTTACCATATTTATCAAACGACCCTCATATTTATATGTATGTATGTGTATGTGTATATGTATGTATATATATATATATATATATATATATATATATATATATATATATATATATATATATATATATATATACATATACATATATATATATATATATATATATATATATATGTATGTGTGTGTGTGTGTGTGTGTGTGTGTGTGTGTGTTTACGTATGTGTATGTGTACGTATGTTTTACATAACACTCTTTGCTTCACTGAACTTTCTTCTTGAATTCCCATATTGTTTTATACATTTTTTATAATATTGTATAAAATTTAATTGTTTCCAAATTTTTCAAATAGATTTACCATACTTATAATTAACCATTTACATATTGAAAATGGTTAATTATAAGTTTTAAATATGTTAAGACAATAGAAAAATGACTGAATTTGATAACAAACAAAATGTTATCATCAAAGTTAACAAATTGTCGTTCTTTTAAGGACGTTATAACAAAAGAAAAATTTTAATATTAGAAATAGACTAATCATATACTAAAAAGATAAACCATCGATAAACATGAAAAATTATTTGTTAAAAACTTAAATATATAAAAATCCTCAGAAAGAGAGCCGCAGGTAGATGGAAAGAAGACATAAAACAATTCTTTAGATAAGACTAAAAGAGAAAAACATTGGATCAGTCGAAGTGGAAAGTTTTCATCCAGCAGTGAATAAATAAAAGTTGATATATATATATATATATATATATATATATATATATATATATATATATATATATATATATATATATATATATATATATATATATATATATATATATATATACATATTAGTCCTATTTACAAATATGTAATGGCATATATGTAACTTACAAAAAAATTGTATGTTTATTAAATCAAATATTACTTTGCGAATGGACAAAAATTTATTTAAGGTTCATAATTATTGCAAATAGCTACTACAGCAATGTTTGATTTCGTCGTTAACCAATCGTTGATTTATCAGATTACAGAGATCAATTGAAGCGAAAACACTCTCCACATCGCAATAATAAATATGATTTGGTTCCAATATTGACTTAATAAACGATATTTTATTCGAAATATACTTTTCGATATCCCTAATTCCAATTTTACGTCACATATTAGCTGATTAGAACATTTTTATAGCAAGGGATTATGATAATAAAAATATATTTTTATTTACATATTTTTAAGCTGATAATCTTTTTTAACCGTACATTTTTGAAATCTCTATCTGGTAATTTATACTTACATTTTTTGTATGCATGCTTTCTTACTGTAAATATAAAACTGCTAGTTGAATTAAAATAGAATATCAGTTATTTTAATACTGAAGATTATACACAGAAATTACATCGTATGGTCTCTTTGAATTTTAAAAAATAAAAAAATATATTTTACTTTAATAAAGTATAAAATTATTTAACATAATTTATATAGGTAATATCTTTTTATTTTACTTTTTATAGGCCAATTTTTATATATTTTCAACTGTATATAATTATAATAAAATTTGAGAAAAAAATCAATTAATATACAAGATATTTAAACAGAATATTTATTTTTATTTATCGCATTACATTTTATACAAGTGAACAATAACTACTTATTGTTCACTTTATTCATCAATAGTCATTTTTATAGCCTTCCTTTCATTAACTAAACCCTTCAGAGTAGGGCAAGAAATAAACGTATCGTTAAGTCAAAAAAAGCTTCCATTACTATATTTTGTACAAAATTTCATTTATTAATTGCGTTTATTAATAAATAGGGGAATTGATGTCGTTTCAAAAAAATCATAAAATTTGTTAGTAATAAAAATAAATATTGATTATAAACTTAAACAGAAAAATAAAGTAACATTGCTTGAACATTTATTCCACTAAAAATTATTGATAAAACCTTATTACTAACTTCAAACATCAGCAATAATTAATTACTAGCATTCCGATCTGCTGATGATATATCAATGTCATTTGTCTGGAGTGAACTTTCAGACAATCGTACTTTAGAAGTGATTATTAATTCTAATGCTTCCTTTGATAAATGTTATAATTTTTCCTAAGAAATTGTCTCTGAATTGTAATAAACGGATCATAACTAATCAAAAGTGAAAATATTTTTTTTCTTATTTTTTTATGAAAATTTTGGTGGTATTTTCCGAAATTTTATTTCTTATCTCCTGTATTTCCTCAAATAAATAACTTATTAACCGTAATGACAATAATATTATTTCTAGTTTACAAAGCAATATTTTATGAACAATAGTTTGCATGAAAACACAACAAATATTTTTCTACAAAATATTTAACTATTCTTAAAAAGTAAAATTTCTATTTGTTCAAATGTGTGTCGAAATATCACGATATTACTACTAAAATTATATGAAACTTTATAATTAGTTCTTTGTCGACTCTGTGATTTCTGAAGGTAAATCTGAATTACTGAAAAGTACCTCATGGTTCAGTCATTTAATTCATTGAATTTTGGCTCAGGATGATTAAATATTAACTGTTTGTTTACAAAACAAATCTATACAAATTTTATTTTATGTTAGTTTTTTTATCTTCTGGAAATGAGAATCTTGTATCCTACATATCACAGATAACCAAAAAATTAGATCTAACTATATAAAATTTCAATTCTAAATTCTAAGTTGTTTTTATTTATTTTTCTCGCTTAAATATTATCTATATTTTCAAACTTTTATAAATAATTTAAAATATTATAATGCGCCCTTTTGTTAATGAGTGCACAGCCATCGAAATGTTTATCAGGAAATAAAGTTACCAAAAAGTGATTATTGAATATCTTTATGAAATACTTTGATAAGTGATTCATGTATGTATAATATAATTATTAAATTGTATACAATAACTAAACCAGTAATAGAATATTCACTTTTACTTGAAATTTAATCCCACTCTACATCTACGACAATTAAATAGTTACCTCATTGAAAACATTATTTAAATATAATATTTATTCATTAGAAACCATACATGGTATTCACTCCTTTACGAATTTATCAACACCGTCTTAGCATTTATTATCAAATTAATTACTGTACAAAGACATTTATTGATTACTAACAATTTAATTAAAATTTTATATTACGTTTCTTATTCAATATGATATTTAGCTTCTTGCAATAATAAACTTTGATTTTATTTGTTTGATCATAGACCTTTATTTTATTTGTCTCTAAATTATATACTATTTTATTTATATATTTACTATTTTTCCATTATTATTGTATTTTAATCATTTTTTTGAAGTAAAACTTCTTTAGCGGCGTTGGAGGAAAATTTTTACATACAACGGAAGTTACATACTGAATCTACACAGCGGATATCTAGTTTACATAGAGCATATGGCAGAGAGGTAGTGAAACCCATCACGCATGCGCGTCTGTTTAATATGATTGAGCACTAGGCAGAACATATTTGCTATATTTTTTCACTGTTCTGTTAGTAATTATTATTTACGATTAGTCTGTGAATTGTTCTTAAATAAGAGTATTATTCAGTGTGATAACATTGATATTTTTGGTAAGTATATTAATTTTTATAATCTCATATTATAATATTAAGCTAAATATAATCATACAAATAAGACTACATTACATCCACGTGGTAATTAAAAATTTATCAAATCAACATGAAATTGAGGCTGTGGTCATGGGTACCAATATGTAGATGTAATATTTTATAACATTATGTATGTAATCTATTTATCAAATAAAAGAAATACTATTAAAAACATGTGGTATTTAAAAATTATCGAAACTTATACAGTTTTGAGGTTACCTGTTGTTTTATTTGTAACAATTTCTCACAATAATTTTATTTATAATTATGATCAAATTATTCTACACTTTTATCAAAAAATGTTATATTAAAATTATTATGAATTCTTTGTTCTCGGGTGTCATTTTGAAGATTTATTGAATTTTACGTGGTGTTATAAAATTATCAGTTATCAATAAATATTATCTAAATAGATGCTATTTATTGCAGTTATATATTATTTGTGAGTATTTCCTTTAATCATTTTATTTTCAAAACATTGATCTAATTGTATATTAAATATTATACAATAGTAATATAATAGTAATTAAAAAAAACTGTTTTTTACAGGCTTTAGGATGGTAAAGACTACTGCGCAAACATTTTACTTATCAAAAACTAATTGTATCATTTATACCTACTCAGTCACCACTAGAGGAAGCAATGGAAATCGAAGAAATTCCAAACAAAAACGAATAAATTTTCATAATTCATAATATTATAAAAGTTTTAATTTGAAAATAAATATTAATCTTACTTAATATGAAATAATTGTAAAAATTTAATTTATTTAAAACATTGATCATTTTCTACTTAAATTTTTATCCCGTGTATATTTACCGCCTCTCTCTCTACTACATTTCTTTATTTTGTTACTTGCTTTATCCTGACGAATTTGTTCATTTACGAATTTTAGGCATGCGTTTGTCCGTTTACCTTTTTATTACTTTACTGAAAAGAAGTTTCACTTCTGACATGCGTACATAAGTACACATACCCTTTTTTTATTAAGCGTGGTATTTATCAATTTAAAATTAACTTTGCATCTGTGATCATGGATTAGGTTAAAATTCAAATGCACGTTAATATTAAATTCCTGATTAAATTGAATTAGAAAAAAACTAATATTATTAAGACTATCACAGAAATTTACGGAGTCAATGCACCACATAAAATCATAATTATGATAAATTATTCTTTTAACTAACGGTCAAAAGAACATCAATGGCGACAGTTACAATGAAAGACCGTCAACTTCCATTTCTGAAGAAAATATTCGTGTTGTACAAACTTTAGTAAAAAAATAACTGAATAACAGTTCAAATGGTAGCTCAAACAGTAGGCATATCCATAGAATCATCACAGAGCATTCTGAAAGAAAACCTAGAATCTAAGCAAGCTCTTATCGCGATGGGTACCAAAGTTGTTACGCGAACATCAGCTAGCATGCGCACTGACTATTCACACAACTCTTAAATAAATTTGACGCCGATTCTGATGCTTTTCTAAATAGGATTATTATGGGTGACGAAATTTGGATCTAACAGTTTGATCCCGAAAGCAAGCCTTAATCAAAACAATGGTTACCAAGGGATTTAAGGGCTCTCATAAAGGCTAAAACAAAAAGATCGGCTATAAAGTAAATGGCTACTATTTTCTGAGATTCTGATGGAGTGTTTCTCATAGATTTTCCTGAAGACCAAAGAAGAATAATTGCAAGTTATTATGAAACAGTTTTAAAAAAAATGCATACAGCTCTAAAAAACGGCCCAGAAAGTTCATCAGCAAATCTTATTTCACAATGATAACGTGCCACCTCATTCTATAAGTTCTACAAGGGAAGTTTTGCGTGAATACCTATAAGAGATTTTAACGCACCCTCCATATAGTTCGGATTTAACCCTATCAATTTTTTTTAATCCTAATTTTTTAATCATAATAAAGGCGTTCGCTAAGAGTCGATAAATAAAGTGAAATGTTTTGTAAATCAGTGGCTAGAATTAAAGAGCACTGATTTCCACCAGAAAACCTTAGAAGGATGACAACACCGTATGGAACATATTTTAACTTAAATAGAACATGTGTTGGAAAATAAAGCGCTTAATTCTATTTGCTGTTTTTAATTACATTTCCGGGAACTTTTTGAACGTCTCTCTCTCTCTCTCTCTCTCTCTATATATATATATATATATATATATATATATATATATATATATATATATATATGTATATAAGTGTATAAATGTAATTCAACATATGCATAAGCTTAAATTTCCATTATTAGATTGTTTACGAATGAAACACATCACCGGCAACGGCTTCATCAACGCTTCGCAGGAACATTCAATTCACTTCTAACACATAAATTCCACTTTTGGCCTATTAATTGGTACTACGTTAATTTAACTTTGAGTAAATATGTTTGCAATGGCAACAACAATAATAAATTGTTATTATAATAATGCTATTAGAATGTTATTTGATATAAAACACACAATCTAATGATACATTTGTGTAAACGATATGATTAAAAAGTTAAATATGTAAATGCTACAATTAATTGCAATATATGAAAGCACGTTTGTAACATAAACTACTTTTTAATGAACAAAACGTATATACGTCTTTTTATTTTTCTCTTTTAGTCCACATGCAATTATTGTAATTGTACTTTTATATTTTATTTCTTCCTTATAATACATACAATTTTTATTTTATAACAAACACAAAGCGCTAAAAATATAATATAACTCATGCCATTTTTAAAAAAAAAAAAATTATTGCAACTGTATGTACGAGGTCGTTTGATAAGTCCGTGTAAATTCCAAAAGATAGTACCACTGGTGCATATCGGGGTTATTTTTAATTAGTAGCACCTCTTGGAAGAACACACATCAAGTTTCAGCCATATCGGTTTATTCCTTTGTGTTTGACAATCGTTGGAATCAAGGAAATCGAGTGATTGTCAAATAATGGACGAAAAAGAATTTCGCGTGTTGATTAAACACTACTTCATTAAAGGCAAAACGCCTCAGGAGACTAAACAGAAGCTTAATAAACATTATGGTGACTCTGCACCTTCGATTAGTGCGGTTTATAAGTGGTTTCAAAATTTTCGGAGTGGCCATACGAGCACAAGAGACGCTGAACGTTCTGGACGCCCTGTTGAGGTCACCACTCCAGAAATCATTGATAAAATCCATGATATGGTGATGGATGACAGAATAGTGAAAGTGCGTAATATTACTAGTGCTGTAGGCATCTCGTGTGAACGGGTACATAATATTTTGCACCAACATTTGGACATGAAAAAGCTATCCGCCAGGTGGGTGCCGCGATTGCTCACGATCGACCAAAAACGAGGTCGTGTGAAGTGTTGCAAGAACGGTTTGCAGCTGTTTCAGTGAAATCCGCAGGACTTTAAACGTCGTTTCATCACTGTAGATGAAACATGGATACATCACTACACTCCTGAGACCAAAGAGCAGTCTAAACAATGGGTTATCAAGGGGGAATCTGCTCCGAAAAAGACGAAGACAATTCCTTCGGCCGGGAAGGTTATGGCGACTGTCTTTTGGGATTCGCAAGGAATAATCTTTATCGACTATTTGGAAAAAGGTAAAACCATTACAGGTGCATATTATTCATTGTTACTGGATCGTTTGAAAACCGAGTTGCAAGAAAAACGTCCCCGATTAGCCCACAAAAAAATCCTCTTTCATCACGACAACGCACCAGCTCACACCTCAGCAGTTGTGGCCGCAAAACTAATGGAAATAGGGTTCCAAATCGTTTCACATCCGCCCTATTCTCCAGACTTGGCTCCATCGGACTATTATTTGTTCCCTAATATGAAGAAATGGCTCGCGGGAAAAAGATTTTATTCGAACGAGGAGGTGATTGCAGGAACGAATGACTATTTTACAGACTTGGACAAATCCTATTATTCGGAAGGGATCAACAAACTAGAGCAGCGTTGGATGAAGTGTATAAGCCTAAAAGGAGACTATGTTGAAAAATAAAAACGATTTATTCAAAAAAATGAAGTAGTTTTTATTTTTACACGGACTTATCAAACAACCTCGTATATACGTCTTTTTATTTTTCTCTTTTAGTCCACATGTAATTATTGTAATTGTACTTTTATATTTTATTTCTTCCTTATAATACATACAATTTTAATTTTATAACAAACACAAAGCGCTAAAAATATAACTCATGCCATTTTTTTAAAAAAATAAATCATTTCAACTGTATGTATACTAGATTAATAATTTCATTAGTTAATTGTTTGCTCATAAATAAAATTGCACGACTAGAATGTTTTTTCCAGACGTCTTAATTAATGACAAATATAACGAAATATTTCGGAGTCTGATAAAAACACAATCCAGGTATCAGGTTGTTACATGTATTTGCACGGACTTACAAGTTAGAACATGTTTATGCTTGTTTAACATTTACCTTGATATTGCTAATTTACTGAATATGATGTTTTAAGAATAATTTGTTTAAAAATAAAAAATTAAATTATAACGAAATGCATTTGATTTTAAATATATATTAGACAAAAAATTGGTCTAATGTTCAAGTTATAAAACCTATAAGAAAAAGTAATCGTGTATTATAAAAATAGTTGGATGATCTAGAAAATTTTGAAAGAACAAAAAAAAAACAAGAATAAATAATAAAACGACTTATCGCGAACAAAGAACAATTATAAGAGAAATATTTAATTCTTCACTCACAAAAAGACAAATTCGTAAAAGTGCTAGTTTTCTACTTATTTTAGAAATATTCAGTATATAAAAACATTTTAGCTGTACAATATTATATATAAACAACTAATTAAATAGTGAAAACGTAAGTTTATTATACCTATAGTTCGTATAGAATTTTCAAATAAGAATGTCAGAACTTTGACAGCTGGTGACAGCATGTTTGAATTTTTTTAAGCTCATTTTAACATTTCATACGTCGTTTTTAGGGTAACGTATCATGGAATATTTCAAAATAAAATCACGAACTTACCGTGAGCATCTTTATAATGAACAGGATTTTGACAACAATGTTTGAATTTTTTTAAGTTGTAACGCAGTATAGACTTTTATTAAAATAAAATATTTAATAACTTCCATTTAAACGCAATCAAATTGTAAAAACTACAATAGACTTATTAAAACAAAAGTTTAATGAGTCAATTATTTCACGAAATGAACCCATCAATTGATGACCAAGATCATGTGATCTAACTTCATTTGATTATTTTCGGTGGCATTACATAAAATCATTGGTTTATGCTGATAAACCACAAACAACAAAAGCATTAAAAATAAATACTGAACATGTAATTTATGATATTGGACCACATTTATGTGAAAAAATGATTAAAAATTGGATTAAACTAATACACTATGTCAAGCAAAGTCGTGATGATCACATTAGTAAAATAGTGTTCCATCAACTACTTAATTAAATACTTTTTGTTTTATTTCCATTAAAACTTCTTACAGTAAAACCCTATATAATTCATCTTAAAAAAATGAGTATGTTCTATACTTTGATCACGATATATAACAAAAATAGAAGCCACGATAGAATAGTTACTGTTTGGTGGTCAGCAATTCATATAATTTACTATTCGTTCTTGAAATTCAGTGAAACCATTAATTCCGAGAAATATTGCTCCCGGGTGGAGAAAATGCAGCATCAATTACATGTTAAGCAACTTATATAGTTATACTACTTCTTGAAAACACTTGACCACATGTTTCAAGAACAATCCAGAAACTGCAGAAGTTACAGCCCGAAACTCTTCCTCATCAATATATACATCAGATATCTCGCCAATGAAACAACAGTCAAAAATGCCTCGGAGGAATATCTTAAGTGTGAAAATTTGTATATCTATAAAACTAACCTAAATACACTTGTATCTTGTTGGGAAAGATATAATACATCCCAAGAGGCTTATTCTGATTAATAAAAATATTTTTAAAAAATCACAAATGTTCGAATTTTTATTAGAAATTTCGACATCTCATATGAAATAATTTAATATTAGCTAATTAAAAAAATATAGATTAATTTTTCCCTACTCCAAAAGATATTTTGCGTTATCCATTTAAAAAAAGATTTCTTTTCTACTAAAGTTAATTAATTACAGACCTTGAATCAATGTTATTATAATACAAAAAAATATTTTAATAATTTTTGACTCATCTGATCAGTATGACATACGTGTATATTATTATCGTAAATATATACAATTGAATATTGATAATATTTTCAGAATAAATTATATTTTACAACGTAATTGTATGCTATATAAAAACAAATATATATATATATATATATATATCTATATATATATATATATATATAATGCACACAATTTATTAAATAAACTTTTCTCTGAGTATCCTGTTTTCAAAAAACGAGGAAGTGACAAAAAAAACTTTCTCGGTGAGAAAAAACAACCTCATCCAAATAAAAGACATCATCTGAATTGTATAGAAGTTAAAATTCATCTAAAATACAAACGCACCCACACACATACATACACCACTCTCTATCTCTATTTCACTTTATATATATATATATATATATATATATATATATATATATATATACGTGTGGGTGTATATGTTTATGTATATGTGTGTACATTTGAGTTAGTGAAGAGAGTCAATTTTCAATTCAATATCCTGCGCCTTTTATTTCATATACAGCTTCGGCCGGTCTTCATACACAATAAAGTAATAGCTAACAGATACGTCAACAGTCGGGTGTGAAACGACGTTCTTTACAGTAAACAACAAGACAGTTGATTGCAGCAGCGGAAGAGAGCATCGGGAAATTTCCTCTTCGTTCATCTCACATATAATATATATATATATATATATATATATATATATATATATATATATAATAAACTTGAAATTAAAATATACATTAAAATTAAAGGAATATTCAAGCCATAATAAAAACTTTTAATATACAATACTCTTAAAACACTGACCCATATACATAAATATTTAAAAACAATTATTCCTCTAACACTATTTAAATATATATATATATATATATATATATATATATATATATATATATATATTAATAATTGTTCTTTAATTTAAGTAGTTATTTTTATTGTTCTATTTTATAATAGTTGTCAGTTAAACACGTATATTTATATTTTATAGTTAAGAGTTTATAGTTTAACTCTACATTATTTCACCTAAAAGCGAATATTAATTCTTTACATCATACATACATACACACACACACACACATATATATATATATATAGGTTTTCCCAATAAAAAAATTCAGAAATTTAACAGTTGGTGGCAGCCATGTTTGAATTTTTTTTTCAAGCTCATTTTGACACTAACTTAGTATATTTTGTAAAATTATCACGAAACGTTTAAAACCATAACAACGTTTATAAATTGTAAAAACTTCGATAGACTTATTAAAACTCGAGTTTAATGAGTCCATTATTTCACGAAATGGATCCATCAATTGGCCACTAAAATTATATGATCTAACTGAATTGGATTATTTATGTGGGGTTATGTGAAATCATCGATCTATACTGATAAACCACAAACAACAAAAGCATTGAAAATAGAGACTGAACATGTAATTCATGAAATTGGACTACAATTATGTGAAGGAGTGACTAAAATTGGGCTTAACGAATTTACTATGTCAAACGAAGTCGTGATGGTCATATCAGTGAAATTGTGTTCTATCATTAATCCTATAGCATATGCTTAAAAATAAATAATTAATTAAATACTTTTTGTTTTATTTCCATTTAAACTTCTGAAGCGCTTATTATAAAACCCTCTCCCTCTATATATATATATATATATATATATATATATATATATATATATATATATATATATATATATATAAAAGAAAGAGAAAGAGAGAGCAAAAATGAGAAGTTTGAAATAAAAAAATAGGTTTGTCATATAATAAGAAAAAAAGACTACAGATTAACTAAAGATATTATTGATTAAGAACCTTGATATATAAAAATTTCCGAAAAGAAACCCATAGATGGATAAGGTACAGACATAAGAAAATTAGTTAGATTGGACTAAAAAAAAAGTATTGAATCGATCGAACTGAAAACTTTTGGAAGAGGCCTTTATCAAGCAATAAATAAAAGGTGGCTTCTGCTGTTGATATAAATATTTATATATATATATATATATATATATATATATATATATATATATATATATATATATATACAGCAATACCTCGCATAGTCCGGCTAATTGGTTCCACTGATTAGCCGAACTATATGAAACCGGACTAATCGAAACACTAACTAAATACAAAAAACGTTAATTGGTTGCAAACAATTTTTTTCCTGTTTTTCAATGAATAGAATGAGGGTAATATATTTAAATGTTTGTATGTACTCGTATTAACAAAAAAAAATCAGGGGTTTATACATTCATTATGAATACATTTTTAATTCGTTTTCAAATAAGTTATTAAAATTTAATTATCAAAAAATCGACTTTATTCTAGAGTTGCGAATCGAAAACTAACAAAAAAAGAAAAAAGACCACAAAACTAGAACTGCGCATGCGTTGCACATATTGTGCATATACTATTTCAGTTTTCTTTTTTGTTTTCATAATAAAGAGGAAAATTTGAAAATTTGTACATAAAAATAATTTTATGTATTAATTTTTTGTGATTTTTTCCAAGAAAAATTTTTAGTGTTTTTTTTTCAAATAAATATATTTTTTTTAAATTTCAAACAAAATTATAGTGAAACTGGTTTAATCGAAGTCGAACTATATGATGTATTGCTGTATATATATATATATATATATCTATATATATATATATATACATTGTATGTGTATGTATACACCAAGTTTTAAAAATTTACTAAGATTTCAAATTTTTATTTTATTATAGAGCGATCCTCAAAACACATTTCTTTGTTCTCTTTTATTAAATGCAGTTAGTGATTTAATTTTTTTATTAAAATACATTTTTTGTAAAAAAAATATTTACATGCAAAATTATATTAAAAAAAATTAATATATATCTGTATTTCGTATAAATCCACCTTTTGGCAAAATACAATGTTTTATTCTTCTATTAAGATATTCAAAATTGCTTATTATTTCACATTATTTTATTCGATTCTATACGGTACATTTTTTCCCCAAATCTCTTCAAAATTGAAATGATCTGTAAGAAACATTATAATTTTTCCACACAACTCTAAATACGTTGAGTTACATTTAAGTCAACTGATTGTGGTGGCCAATTCAATAATATTACCAATAGTAAGTTATACTAAAAGCAAAAAATCTGCTTAAAACTCACAATTAAAATTAGTCCCCAAAATAAATTTTAAAAAACTCATTGCTATTATTTATATTACGAATATTAGGTTTATTTGGTTGAAAAACTTACTATAAACAATTATTAACATATCTCTGAATTAAAAGCAGAATGATTAGCAAAATTTAATATCTTTTGAATATATTAGGTTGGCAAATATCTCCCTTCCGCCTTCTGGTCTTTTGAATTTCGCAGCTATGTACAAAAAAAAAAAAAGCGGAAGGGAGATACTTGCCAACCTAATATATATATATATATATATATATATATATATATATATATATATATATATATATATATATATATATATATATATATATACAAAATGTATTGAAGAATATGTTAGTTGACTTTCATATATTATATACAACGAATTTCTTGATTTAATAGTCACAAAATTTAAAAATTATTATTAACCAATTGTGCTGGAATGACATGCTATGTACGTCAACTGCTATCTGTACCAAATGTCGATAAGACGTACACAGCACGTCGTGTGATTTTTATTAAGTTAAAATAACATCGGAGATCAGTTAGCAAGTGTCACACTTCTGTTTTGAAGGTATACAAGTCCTTTTTTGTAGAACTTCATTAATTTTACATACTTTCATTGAATAATAATCAAGTAACTACAAAACACAATATTTTTTTTTTGTTATAAAAAACTATTTTATCAAAGAACTATTTTATTCTGATAATAGCGCATCAAAAAATGTTATACTGGATTTATGTAGACCTTTAGTTGATTTTGTACACACCCTCTTTGTAGATAACTGGTATTCGTTACCAAAACTGTATCGGAAAATACATTTGCAAAAAATTAATACTATCGGAACAGTTAGATCTAATAGAAAGAATATGTTAAAAGATCTCGCAGCGACAAAATTAAAAACATTTTAAGTTCTTTTAAGATCTTACAATGGTATCTTAGCTGTAAAATGGAAGGACAAAAAAGATATATATTTATTTTCTTCAAAACATTCCAAAGCAGAAATGATTGTAACAAAAAAGAAAAAAATTTAGAAATTATACAGACCAAAATGGAAACATTACAGAACCTAATATAGTTTTATTTTACAATGATGGTATGGATGGAGTAGACCTGCAAGATAGCTATTTATCATCTTTTCCTTTAATGAGAAAATTTGCAAAAAGTTACAGGAAAATATTCTTTTATCTAATGGATATGAAATTTTTTAATACCTCTATTCTATTCGGTAAAATAACAAACGTACCAAAACCCAAGAAATACTCCTTTTCAAAAATTATTAATAAATTTGTCAATCAGTTTAAGAGTTTTACTATAATGTTAATGTGTGTATGTCTAAAACTTTATAAAAAAATGATTTCAAATACCAACTCGCTGCAAATTGTTTTGGACGGATTTGCCACGCGTGCATATTAATTAATTGCCAGCGCAACTGGTTAATGTTATCAAACAAACTAAATATCTTTCACTAATTGTTAACTCAACCCTAGATGTAATCGATAGGCGGCCGCTAAAATCTTCATCTTCCAGATTGAAATTACTAACTCCAAACCTCCTAAATAAAGTGCAAACTGTCTCTGAACGATTGTGGCACCGCTCACACAAACGGTGCAAATCTCGTTTGCAGTGTCGTTAACACTGTTGCTTTTTTTAAAACAAGGCAAAATTATATGTCGCAAATGCTACGTTTGATATTCCATGTTTCAAGGCGTACGAAAGGGCGTGTATAACTCTACAATGCGAACGAAACGTATTCTACGATAGTTAAACGACGACTAAATGAATGACATTAACGTCTAAGAGATAATGTTGCATGTTTATATAATCGCTGCTAGATAAAGCAGCTGCAAGTAAAAACTTTTGGGGCAACCTAATATATATATCTATCTATATATATATATATATATATATATATATATATATGAATGTATGTATTTAATATATATTTAGACATTTAAGTACTAATTTACTTATAAAATTTTATTATAACTCTATCATTTATTTATTAATATTATTATTTGGAAAAATTCAAAGATCTTGAAATACTATATTGCTTTTTAAGATAGTACTTAATAGTTTTACGTTTATTTTTATCATATTAGCGGTCGCCAACAACCAGCACTTGTCTTTCTTTGGCGCCACGGAAATCACCGATGACCGACGCTACTCATTTCTATAAAATTTCATAAAGTACCTACACTATAATATTAGTAGTTCTGAAATACAACAAATGTTGAAATAATAACGTAAAACAATAAATTCATATGTGAATTTACTTTTAAAGGACATATAAATTCAAACAGACACATTATTAATTTTATTTAGATAATAGTAAAATGTTTATTTTGGCATACAAAAAAGACTAGTAAATTTTGTGTTGTCATAAATATTTTATTGATAAATTAAACTAAATGAAATACAAATGAATTAAATAGGAATATTTTAACATAAAATAGCTTTTTGAATACATTGACGGTATCTATTTTTAAAAAAATCTACTCACATTAAACTGCACAGATTATACAGAAAGAAATCAATTGAGTTATTTATTCGTGATTTGCTTTCTTACTTTTTACGCTTTTATCTGAAACCACAAAATTTATTTTTATATTAATTTCATTAATAAAATTTTATTGATTTATAATTTCTCCACCTAAAAGAATTAAATTATTTCTTTCATTTCAATATTATATATAGAGGTTGTTTATATTTTTGCTTTTAATTTTTAAATTCAAAATTATTGTACGTAGTAACTCTTAGAAATTCATATAGAGAAAAAATTGTCAATATTTTCTTAACAAATTAAGGTTTTTATTTGAAACCAAGCAATATGGGTTTTTTATTGTTTTGTAACCATTTTTATCTATTTTATTAATAGATTTAAATAATCATTTTAAATGAACTTTCCACTTGTAATTTTTTTTTTATTATTTGTACTTTTGCACTCGACAAAACAACACTGTTAAATAATATATGTATATATATATATATATATATATGTGTGTGTGTGTGTGTGTGTGTGTGTCTTAAATGCTAGAATAATTCATCAACTCCAGATAATAAAATGAATCATAGAAAGATAAATGTTAGGGATAACACGTAAAAAAATTGGGCACGCTGGAACAACACGTAGAAGGATTTAAATAAGTCTGTTTTTAGGATAGCCTCTCTGATCCTTTTCAGATTATATGTTTTAACATCATCATACATCGTTCCTTTCATCGATATTTTCATTTTTGGAAAAAGAAATATTCCCATAGTTACAAATCTGTTAAATATGAATAACATTTTTTTATGTTACATACTTGTTTTCTAACAAAAATATTTCGTACAGCAACAACGTTGGTGCATTACCATACAAGTACCAGCTTCCCATCTCTCGATATTTTGGCCTAATTCTTACTATCTTCTGCCATAAACGCTTCATAATAGCTAAATAATACACTCACTAGTGACAATTTCACTTTCTGGAACAACTTCGTGATAAATAATGCCTTCTTAATTATAAAAACATTAACATTTTCTTTCTTTGCAACTTCTGAAAACCCAATTTTCTCACCCTTCGGTAAACCTTATATTTTTACGAGGTATCTGGTACTTAATTTTTGGGTCATATTTGAAACCCTGACTTCACCATAAGTAATGATAAAATTCAAAAATTTGTTGTTTCTTTTGGAAATTTTAATAATTCTTTTGCAGTGATCAACGCATGCATCTTTTGACCTGTCATTCGTTTGATGTTCATACCATTATTTTGTACATTTTTTTATTATCCCATAAATTATATACTCTAACACGCTAAATTCTTTGGCAAACATCGTATATATCACATTTGAATCAAAAGTAATAATTACACACAATTTTCAATGAATTCGTCGAAAATCATAATTTTAGGACGACCTGATCTTGAGTCGTCCTTTATGATTTTTCTGCTATTTTCAAAACGCCCATAAATGTCTTACTCAATTTTAAGCAAAACTTAATATTTGTACTTTGTTTCATTGTAGTTCCGCAACAATATAATAAATAACATATGGGCAACCCCCAGCCCTATACTTCTTTTGATCTGGCCCTGATCCATTTCAGCGAAGTAAGTCTCATTCGTAATGGGAGAAAACATGGTGTGTTCTACTAACACACATACTCGTACAAGGCACTAATAGAGCAATTTGATACAAGGTTTGCCGACTTCCAAAACAAAATCTCCACATTTTCTATATTTGCTTGTTCGATGGATGCTGATGTAAATAATGTGCTAGAAAACTTACAGATGGGACTTATTAAATTTCATGTGGATTTAGTGCAAAAATCACAATTTAACAACATTGTTATGACGGATTTTTATAAATTTTATTTAGTGAAAGAAAAATACACAAATTTACGCGTCATTTCAAGAAAAATCATTTGTCTTTTCAGGAGCACATATATGTATGAAAAATTTATTTCGAGGATGAAATACAATAAATTAAAAATTCGGACAAGTATAACGGACAAAATTCTCGAAAATTCTATGCGATTATCCTTAAGTAACACCAACACCAATATTGATAGTCTCGTAGTTCAAGTACAAGACCAATCTTCACAGTAAATTGTTATGTCGTTCATTATGTTATAAAATTTATGTAGAGCTTTTACCAAAGCATTATATTATAAATAAATGAAATATGAAGTACCAACTTGTTTTAATTCATTTAATTTATTTTATATAATAATTTGCCCCGGCCCTTGACTTGGAGACAGAATGATAATTTGGCCCTCAAACTAGGAAAGGTTGCCTATGCCTATAGTAAATAGTGTAACCATTTCAATTAGCACATTTCAAAATTAGTTATCATATTTTAACAACATTTATAATTTATATGAAATATGTATACATAAATACTAATTTTTAAATATTAAAACGATAAATGAAGCTACACGTTTTAGCGGGAAAATGAAAAGTCTATTTTATTTCCGGCACCCTAAAGAATTATTTTGTAGAATACGAATATTATTTTAAAAAATATATTCCTTAATCTATTATTGGGAAGACCATATAAACTTTTTAAAATTTATTTTTAGCTAACACAAATATATAAAATGATTAATATTTAAATACAAAAAACAAGCTCTACTATACGTTGTGAAAATAAAAAATTGGCTAGACTAACTTTTAATTTAAACTTTTTCGCTTCATTCAACATCTGAACTCCGAACGAATGCAAATATCACATTATATGAACAAAAAAACTTATGATATGAATATTTGAATTACGATTTTGTATATTTTTCATTGTTTTAATTCTACCGGCGATTATTTATATCAATGGTTTCCAACCAAAGTTCTATAATCTATTGTTAGGAGTTTCGATAGAAATTGCGTTATAAATAAATGAAATTTATGAAACTGCATAAACATATATATAAATATATATATATATATATATATATATAGAGAGAGAGAGAGAGAGAGAGAGAGAGAGAGAGAATTTGAATTGCACAACATATTCTTTATTATATTAAATTTATATTTGTTTTATAGTAAAAATATATTATTGAACTCTTTCATTTCCATTATTTTAAATAGTTAAAACAGTTTTAGTAAATTAGATCATTTGTGTTAAGTATCAACTCAGAAAAAAAAATTTATAAGATTTCTCTTCAAAATTATTTCGTCTTAAACGTTTTTTATTGGGTAAAATGAATCAATTGTTTTTTATACGTTTCTACTTATTGTTGTTACTTTAGTATTTAATAATAATATGAATATTACAAATATATATATATATATATATATACACACACACACACACACAATATGGTGACAGAAGTAAATAGATACCTTATATAATATGCGTTTAAATTTATAACATTAATTCATGTTTTTTTTTCTAGTTTAAAGTTGCAATAAATATACATTTTACAAGAATGATAATTGCCACTATTTATGAAAAATATTTTAGAGAAAAACAAAAATTTATAGAAGATGATACTCCTGGCCATAAGGCAAAAATTTCGGTGGCTTAGAAAGCAAAAGAACAGGTTCCTGTTCTAACGTAACCTAGTCAATCGCCCGGTATGAACCCTATTGAGAATGTTTGACATGTGTTGCAAATAAATATGCACAAGAGATCTCTATTTAGTAATAAATACGAATGATTTGAAGCATTTAAAATGGAATGGTGAAGTTTACCTTATGAGGTCAATAATGGCCTTATATGTTCTCATCCAAATGAAATAAAATCCTTATACGTGACGAAAGGAAGTGCTACTATGTACTGAAAAATTCAATGTTTATTTATACATTGTAATGAACAAGAGAAATGTAATCTTTTCAGACGAGTCCAAATTCAACATGTACGAATCCGACGAAAGGCTGAATATCCGAAGAAGAAAGGATCAACGTTTCAGTGATCACTGCGTCATAAAAACTGTTAAGCATGGGATCAGCCAAATAGTCTAGAGATAATTTTCTTTTCATTAGGTCGGTCAACTGGCTCTAATAAATAATACTGTAAATGGGAATTAATACAAAAATATTTTGGAAGAAAGTTTTGTGCCATCGATAGTAGAGCCCCTTTCAATGGCAGGAGACGTTATCTTCCAACACAACTATGTCATCATGCTCAACTTTTAAGTATTGACGCTTACGTATTCCTGCTTATTTCAATAACTTGACAGCACACTCATTTTTTAATTCAATGTCTCTTTTCTTTTAAAGTGGAAAAATATCTTGACGGACTACGAGTTTCAAAGCTGTCATGTAGAAAACCTTTGGAGGCTTATTAAGGTTAAATTTGCTGAAAAAACACCAAAAACATTAAAAGAGTTGGATTACTTCATCCAAAAATTGATACCACGTGAAATTGTCACAGCTAATGACTAAAATCAGTAATTATATAAATTAAAACAGTAATTCTACGAAAAACGCTGATTAATAACCAAATGATACAAAGTCATCCTGATTCATGATAATAATTGATCGCATATTTGCCAAGACGACCAAAAATATATTGTTAAAATTAGAATAGGTAATCCTTTCCCATCTCGCATACTCTCCTGATATAACGCCTTCCGACTAACATCTGTTTAAATCGATAAATACTGTTTACACGATAAGCACTTCCGAAATTTTGAACGAATACGAAAATGGATAAATAATTTCATCGAATCAAAACCAAATTTGTTCCTTCAATATGAAATTCACTTTTTACCAGAAAGTTGGTAAAAATTGTTGAAAATGAAAAAAAATATTTAACCTTATATTAGGAATTATTAAAAAAAATTTATAAAAAAGATTTTATTTTCAAAGCACTTTTCTGATATTTATTATTTACTTCACTCTAAAAAAATATTTTAATCTTTTTATGAAATTAGTTGTTTTAATACTTAAAATTAATTTTAAAATTTACATATTTAATGTTAAAAAACTCTCTTTTCAGTACTTTATTACAACAATGCGTTTTGAGGTTTTATTGAAAGTTTTTTTATTTTATTTTTTTTATATTAGAAAAATCATTATTAATTTTACATATTTAATGTTTGAATGTATTGGAATATTAGGTCACTGTAATTGTTACTATTATTTTACAATGACATGAAAAAGAACATATACGTTAAATCAATTTTATTTATATCTCGAACAAGCTCAATTTTTGAAATAATTCGATGAATTCCTCAATTCAAAAGATATTTATATACATATAAACAAAACAGCACATCTAGTTAACACCCACCACTTTACCTCTCATAGTAAAACGTAGAAACTGGTCCATTAAAATAAATAACGTTGATTTGGACAGATAATAAGATCGCACCGTATATGTTACGAATGAATTTTGCAGATACAATGCTACTATATTTCAAAGTGAACTTGCAGTTTGCTTTTAAAACGACTTGTTTTGTATACATAATATACGAGAGAATACAAAATTGGAAAGATGGGAAAGAAATACAGTTAACTATCTAAGAGGAATTGTAATATGGTTTCAAAAATAAGGTAAGTACCAATATGATAATATTCGATTCACTAATGGAGAGATTGGTTGACATCGATAACTTAAAAGTAAAATAAAGTAACTGAAAAATGTACATTATATATATATATATATATATATATATATATATATATATTTATTGGGTTGTCGAAAAGTTTCCGCTGATTTTTGAGGTAAATTGAAAAACAAAAATTTTGTACTAATAATCAAGTTTATTCAATAATATATACACCATTTTGTTTGATAACGGTTTGCCATCTTTTAGGAAGTTTCATTATCTCACTCTCATAGAATGTACCTGGCTTATCGCTAAAAAATTGCTCAAGGTGTTTTTTGCAGTCCTCCAAAAATTGGATTTTTTCTGTTTAGTGAATTTTGCAAAAAGCGGAACAGATGGTAGTCCAAAGGTGCAAAGTTAGTGCTAAATGAAGGGTGCGGTAAGAAATCCCAGCCAAGCTAGAACAACTTTTGTCGGGTAGCCAAAGACATGTGGTCTAGCGTTATCCTAGTGAAAGATCACCCCTTTACGATTGGCCAATTTTGGGCGCTTCTGGTCAAATGGTTTGCTTCAAATTGTCCAGCTGGCTACAATATTAACCGAATTAATTGTTTGGTTATGCGGCAGCAGCTCGTAATAGGCAATGCCTTTCCAATCCCACCAGAAACAATGCATAACTTTCTTAGCATGGATTTTGGCCTTTGGGAAGGTTGATAGCAGCTCACTCGAATGATTCCATGACCGTTTTCGCTCAATATTATTGTAGATGATCCATTTATCATCGCCCATTATCATCCGTTTCAAAAATGAATAGTTTTCGTTACATTTGAGCAATAAATCGTACGTGGAAATACGATTCATTAAATTTCTATCGGTTAATTTGTGGGGTACCCAAACATTAAGGCAACTAACAAAGCCAAGCCGCATCAAATGCTGATAAATGGTCGAATTCGACACTTTGAGTCTCTCTACTATTCCATGAGTGGTAATATGTTGATTATTTGTGATCAGCGTTTTGATTTGGTCGTCATCAACCACGGATGGCCTACCGGAGCATTGCCTGTCTTCAACGTTAAATTCGCCTCGTCTGAATTTCACAAACCATTCGCGCACTATTCGTTCACTTACAACATTAACTACTTAAACAGTACATATCTTTTTCGTGGCTTGAATATCATTCTTGCCTTTGTGGTAGTAAAAAATCATTAAATGCCGAAAATTCACTTTTTCGTTCTCCATGTTTACACTGACACCAAACAAACACGATTAAACCAATGTTGATAGTAAATAGATACAAATATTAGCAAAAGTGTCACCTTTCAGAAAATATATAATATCAAAGATTGATAACAGCAATTCAGCATCCCTACAGTGATCAGCACAATGCATCGGAAATCGGCAGAAACATTCCGAACAACCTATATATATATATATAAACTGGTAATTATTATCTATAAAAAAGAAGACGAAGATTTTACTGAAAATTTTAAATTTTCAGTAAAATCTTAAAATTATTTTAAGACACCTATAAATCCGTTTTTTTTCATAACTACAAGAATAAGTGACAGTTTTAAGAAAATTTAGCACAATGAATCACATTTAAGTAATAAGAAAAATTATCAATCGATATAATGAACATCAAATACGATCTAGGGTTAATAGATTATTAAAAATCCTTTAACTCAGTTAATACATCGGCGATACTAAATGCATTGAAAAATTGAGGAATTGAAAAAGCATTTATTAAACATTCAGGAAATATATAGAAATACTAAATCCTCCGAACCAGTATACGAAGAAACAAAAGTTTAAATTAGGAAAATAGGGAGGGAGGTCGATATAACCAAACTGATTACAGTATCATTAAAATAAAATTTAAGACACTACACTGCACATTAAGGTAATAAAATCAAATCAAAGGAATTAGTAACTTAAGGTTTTTTGATAACGTTATTACTTTTTCAACAAACATAAATAAAAAAATAGACAAAGCAACTTAGAAAATTAGGTTTAGTATATACAATAAAATTTTAGATCCAAAAAAATCGAATTACAAAAAGTAGAAATAGAACAATATGAGAATTATATGTATTTTGAACAATTCATTAACATAAAAGAATCATATAGATGATATTAATAAATGAATACAAATGGAATGACAAATCGAAACAAATTTTCTTATTACAAAACCGGACATTACTGTATAATTAAAAAAAATATAATCAATTCACCCTACCTGTTCTTACATGAATAAAAGAAACAGATATAAATAATAATGAATTGTATAATTCAATATTTTAAGATAATAAAAACAAGCATAAAAAGATGATTGTTAGGAATATCACGTAAAAAGAGAAAGAAAAAAGAAAACAAAAATTACAGACATTATAGCAAGAATAAAAAGTTTAGACTATAAATAAGTCTATCTGTTTTAAAAGAAATCTTAATCCAATATTAAATTAAAAAAAGTACGTATAGAATTTTCCAATTAACGCTTGAGAAGTTTAAATGGAAATAAAACAAAAAGTATTTAACTAACTAGTTATTTTTTTTTATTTTTAAGCATATTCTATAGCATTAATGATGGAACACAATTTCACTCATATGACCACCACGACTTAGCTTGATGTAGTGCATTCATTAAATCCAATTTTTAGTCACTCTTTCAAAAATTGTTGTCAAATTTCATGAATTACAAGATCAATATTTATTTTTAATACTTCTATTGTTTGTGGTTTATCAGCATAAAACAATGATTCCACATAACTCCACAGAAAATAGTCCAATGGAGTTAGATTACATGATCTTGGTGGGAAATTGATTGGTCCATTTCATGAAATAATGGACTCATTAAACTCTTGTTTCAATAAGTCTACTGAAATTTTTACAATTTATAAACGTTGTTAAAGTGTTAAACGTTTCTTGATAATTTGCTAAACTATAATGACTTGAAATGTCAAAATAAGCTTAAAAAACTCAAACATGGCTGCCACCAGCTGTCAAAGTTTTGATACTCTTATTGAAAAACCCTATATATATATATATATATATATATATATATATATATATATATATATATATATATATATATATATTAGGTTGGCAAGTATCTCCTTCCGCCCTTTTTTTTTTTTTACGTACATAGTTGCGAAATTCAAAAGACCAGAAGGCGGAAGGGAGATATTTGCCAACCTAATATATAAATTTGCATATCAATTATATATATATATATATATATATATATATATATATATATATATATATATATACACTCCTCCCTCAATTTACGCAGGACTTTTTTTACACGGCACTTTTTATACGCGGTCAAATATATTTCATTTTAAATAATTTTTCATGGAATTTATTATATATCAGAGTGACGCAAATTCTTACTTAAACGTATAAAAACACAATATAAATATATAAAAGGTTGATAATATATAAAATAATAATATATAAAAGGTTGATTGTTTTGAATTACAGTAGCAATAGTGACACCGAATAAAATTTATCTACTTTTGTTTTCTAAAACGTCATTTTTTTGTTAAGCTATGTGAAATAAATATGTATTTCTAAAACTTTACTAACTTTTATTTTCAATATTTTTTCTATTGTACTGACAGACTCAATTTACGCGATTATCATTCGCGTAAAACAAATCCACGTGGAACGGATACTCGGCGTAAATTGAGGGACAGGTATATATAAATATATATATATATATATATATATATATATATATATTTATTCCTTATCAACCCTTCTGATCAACGTGGTAAGTACTACCAAACTCCAAAAAATAATAAAATAAATTAGGTTTTCGTTAATCATTGCTCAATCCTCCATTTAATATGTAACAATTTTAAATTAATGTATTTTAATCTTTTTTACTAACATTATTTTACTAGTACAAAATTTTTACTGCGATTTTAAAGAATAATAATTAATATAATTTTATTTTTTTTAAAAAAATAATCAAGGTTACTTATCTTAATGAAATTAATTTTGATCAAGAAATTAAATTAAATAGAAACGAACAAATTAAATTTCAGCAAAAAATAGACACACAAGAAAATTTATTTTTACAACACTCGTAAAAAATCCTTAATAAAACTAAAAAATATCAATTCTTAAAATGTTATTAAAATACAATAAATTATATTTTTTAATATAATCTGAGAGTTAAAATCAGTTTAAAACACGGCACGAAATTTTAATCTTAATTTATTTTTAAAAATAATAGACACTAAGTTAAATTCAATTTCTGTTGTAAACAATAGTTCTGTTCTATATTTCATAACTCAAGTATGGAATACCAGAACTTTAATTTTAGACGATCTTGATGTCGACACAAGTTGAGTTTTCTTTTATGAAAGTATTCGACCAACTTTGAAATGATCAACAGAACACATATGACTGTATGCGGACACGGCATCAAATACAATACAATCGCGACGACGTTCTGTTACTTACAGGAAAAATCAGTTGTTTGTAACTGGTTTCTTGGTACAATAAGGCGCGTTCATCGCATCCACTATCCATGAAAAGTTCTCGGCGTGATGTTGAAACATTACATGGAACAAATACGTATCTCCGTTCACAACGAATGCTGTTCATGACATTGGATGCTTACAAAACTCGGATGTACACTGTTTGCAGCCAGTGAACACGAATCGTTAACGTAAAGATTTAACTTTATTTCATTACTTCAGTTACTCTTTCGGTAGATTCGTTTCAGAATATTTTTTAATGGTCCAAATCATATTTCACTATATAGCATAACTGCTTATTTTGTTGAAGATGCGTTTTTTATTTTCTTATTAGATTTACTTTCTTGTAAAAAATCCAGAGTTGAATAATTTTAAAAGTTTAAAACTGTTCATAACCAAATATAATATTTCATATCTAATTTCAAAATTTTCATAATTGTAATGAAATCGTTTTCTAATTTTCTGGATTAATGTTCTTAATATTAGGTTGGCAAATATCTCCCTTCCGCCTTCTGGTCTTTTGAATTTCGCAGCTATGTACAAAAAAAAAAAAAAGCGGAAGGGAGATACTGGCCAACCTAATATTTTCTAACAAGCATTCATATATCTTCTTGTAGACAAAAATTATATTTTAGTACCAGTTAATATATCTAAATCAACCAACTATAATTATATATTTATTCATTATATTTCTATATTAAATATTGCAATATGAATTATGTAGTTATATCAATTTACTCTTAAATACTTATCATTGGCAACTCTACTAAACTCACTAAATTTATTATTCTTATTTATTAAAAAAAGTAATAATAAATTATACTTTACAATCCAATTATTAAAATTATAATACTTATCCATTACACAAAGTGTATTGAAAAAGAAATCAAACTTTCAATTTTTCGCTGGAACTTACAGCGCC
>CP092092.1:15930755-16018255 GCA_029203775.1 Neoneuromus ignobilis | reverse complement strand
CATATATATATATATATATATATATATATATATATATATATATATATATATATGTAAATAATATACAAGTGTCGTTTGATAAGTATGGTAAATTTATTTATTGTTTAATTTTATTAATTAATTTACTTAAATTTTTCAGTTTAGTTTTTCTTGCTTTTTACCATACTTATCAAACGACCCTCGTGTGTGTGTGTGTGTGTGTGTGTGTATATATATATATATATATATATATATATATATATATATATATATATATTTTTTTAGGCGTGATAGAAATTTTAACTGAATCCCTATCGAAAGTTATATCTAACCTAAAAAACACTTTATATTACCTTTATATATACATATACACATATACACACTTATTTATATATATGTTTATATATATATATATATATATATATATATATATATATAAGCATTTTTTAGGTTCGATAGGGTTTCAATTTGAAGTTCTGTCATGCTTAAAAACACCTCTCTCTCTCTCTCTCTCTCTCTCTATATATATATATATATATATATATATATATATATATATATATATATATATATATATATATATATATATATATATATATATATATTAAATACTATTAATCTAAAATACAAAATAAATCCATTAAATGCAATCGAATAAATTAATGATATTCCTCACTGTATATTTATGCACACATTGAATTCGATTAAGCGTAAATTACTCTTCTCTTTAGAATTTATATCGAATGTCTCGAGTTCAGTCTTCCGTAATAGCTGATATACCAAGTGCATTATCCATCGGATATAGCATTGAACTAGTGACCTCGATGCATCGTGCGATATAACCACTCTGACTAATTCGTGTTATTTCTTTTTTCACTCCACGGCAATGTACTCATCTCCTGACGCCTTTGTCGTGGTTACTTGAATATATTAGAACGGCACACTACTGAAATGTTCTTCATATCGTTTTTCATTTCATATTCTAGGCTATATTAAATTTTCATTCGATGTTTTTTATTTCTTCGTATGTGTATAGTCATACACCTTTTTCTTTTCATATGGAAAGACAGATTTTATTAAAATAAAGTAAAATCGATGAATGATTTTCTAATCCTTTGGAAAACAGATTCGAGCATTATTTATTTAAAATAAAAATTAACTCTAGGTTCAAGTATATAATTAAATAACACAATTATTCTAATTATAATATTCAGTTTTATGAACGTTGTTTTCACTGAAAATAAATTTGAAATTTGAAAATTCAATTTTATATTCTGTTTAATTCTATATTTTACATAAAATATCATTTTTCATTTATTGAAAAAAGATTTCAATTATTTTATTAAATAATGTTTATTTAAATTTTTAAAAATTTAGTTGATTTAAACAGATACAATAATTTAACCACATTTAATAAAAAATTCTTAATATTACTTAAATTCCTTTTTTTAAAATTAAAAAATGTATATACTTAAATAGAATCGTAAATAAAATATTGTTTCATGTACAGTAATAAAATAAATAAATAAATATTTGTTATTGGAAATATATTTCAGAAAATTGAATTATTTTACAAAATACTCTAAAAATACAAATATTTTTTTTTATATTTATGATATATTTTTTTATTAAAGATCTTATTTTTTTATATTATTTCAACCTGTTGTTAGTCTCGTATATTAAATACCATACATACGGTACGTGGCAATGATACATAATATAATGATCTACATATTGTTGAATGTCATGCAGGAAATTGTCTTCAATTCCCGATTGGAGAATCTTCTAAGCTAAAGATTGGGAATAGAACTCATAACCTCAAATCGTGAAAAACATATTTGTCAAAAAACTCTGATAAAAAATCCATACTGAGCTAGCATCATCGGAAGCCAATGGTATTAATTGATGAAGAATATATACGATGGTCGTTCAAAAAGTTCCCAGAAAATGTAAATAAGAACAGTAAAACATAAATCTACTGCGTTGAAACAAAATTTTGTAAAGTTTTTTAAGTTTACTTTAACGCATCTTTTTACATATTTCTATTTTTTTTAATTTATTACATCTATACCACCTTGTTGTATCACCTTTTGCCATATTTCAGGTAGCTTCATTATTCCTTCCTCTCAAAATTTTGTGTCTTTTCTGCTATAAATTGCTCGAGGTGATTTTTGTAGTCTTCCAATGAATTGAAGTTCTTTCCGTTAAGCGAATTCCGCAGCAACCGGAATAAGTGGTAATCTGAAGGCGTTAAGTCAGGGGAATACGGTAGATGGGGTAGGACATACCATCAAAATTGCACCAATTTTTGTCTTGTTTGTAAATATATATGCGATCTTGCGTTGTCTTTACGAAAGGCTAGCACATTCAATTGTCCAGTTTTGGACGCTTTTGATCGATCGCTAACTTTGATAAAATTGAAAGCAGTACTTGTCTGAATTTAATGTTTGGTTATATGAAAGGAGTTCATAGTATAAAACACCCTTCCAATTCCACCAAATGCAGGTAATTACCTTTTTTCGATGCAAACCAACTTTTGAAGTAATAAAAGTTTGTTCATTTCGTTTTTTCTGGGATATTTTTTGATTCACATTGTTGTACACGATCCATTTTTCATCACCCGTAATAATTAGTTATAAAAATGAGACGGTATTACATTTCAAGAGCGTATCGCTGACAGGAATACGGTCCTTCAAATGGAGTTCTGTCAAATTATATGGAACCCAAACATAATAACGAATCACATAACCTATTGCACCTAAATACCTTACAACTCTCATTTAACCCTTTCACCATGGATTAAATATTTTTAGTTTTAAAATGTCTGTTTCGTTTGAGTTACTTAAGTAATCTATTTTTGAGCAAAAAAATGATTTTTATTTTCAGATTTCAAATTTGAATTACGGACACATATGTCATATCAGTAGTTTAAGTTAGGCATATTTGTCCCTATAGTAACAACAAACATATTTTGGTGAGTAGAAAATTTTATGGGACACAGGTCCCGTTAATGGCGAAAGGGTTAAGATACCTAGATTACTTCTGCGATATCACGTGTCTTGTAATGTGAATTTTTTTCAATTAAAGTTGTGAATTAGTCATTATCGACAACCTTAGGCCTACTGGAGTGTTCTCTGTCCTCCAAATCAAAATTGCTACTTCTAAAGTGGACGAACCACTTGCAAACAATGCTTTCCGCTACAGCATCATCTCCATAAACTTCAGATATCTTCTTTACTGTTTAGACAGCATTCTTCCCTTTCCGGAAATAAAAAACATGACATTGCATAATTGCAAGTTGTTTACGTCTATTTTTAAGTTCCAAATTAACGTATAAAAAATCAATAAAATCACTAAAAGATATACACGCTACGAATTTTTGTTTCGACACAATATCTTTATTAGATAGTTCTTTGAAATCCCAAAATTACTTAAATAAACTTCTAAATCATCCGAACATAATTTCAATTTTAACATCAATTCATCTTTAGAGAAAATATACAATATAAACTATTTAATGTGGTTTTATTTATAAGAGGTGTGTAAAAAAAATATAAATTATTCTTTATTCCCCGCAACGTAATCTTCGTATCACAACATAGAAAAAAAAATTATATTTCATTTATCAGTCATATCTTCATATAAATGACAACAATAATATTTTTATCTTAAGTAATTCATCAACGTGCAATATAATCTACTTCCCAACTTCATTATGAATATCGAAGAAAAAGACTGTCAATTATAATCTTATTGCAAATATACATTTGAATAACTCATAAAAACGCATCTGAAATGTCACTGTACATTTACTCGTCGAGTAATGAGTATACGCGCACACATACCGTGATAATAATTAAATGAAAACGATTCATTACACGATAAGGAGAACCGAAGTAACAAGAAGGTGCTGTTGTGCGACACACAAAACGGAAACTAACCGACCATGAAACAATGAGAAATCACTTATGTCGGCTCCATAAGTTCACCTAGAGAGCCATTTGCAAAAGACAAAACGATGATTTTACGACACCATTATATATATATATATATATATATATATATATATATATATATATATATATACATAATATAATATACATGTGTTTACGTGTAATATTCAATGTCTGGACGATGTTTGTGACTAATGTAATTGTTTACTTGGTAATATGGGTCACAGTATTTCATTTAAAGTTCAGAACCCGTTAATATTAGATTAACATCGAGTCGTTCTATTACTAGCGAGATACTGCTTTACTATTTTGTATCGCTGTATTATGACCTCTCTTCTAATTTTTCCATGCGGAAAATAGTACTTAAAAAATAATATAAACGTTTAATTAAATAAAACCATCCTGATATATATACAAATAATTTTATGGCGTTAAACTAAAACTATAAATTTAATTCTATCTTTTTATTCATCGTTGCTTATAATTTACTTTTTTTAAATAACAACTTTTATGCTCCAATCATTTTTATATTTCACATTATTTTCATTGAAATATCTATAACATTAAATCAATAATTTACATTAAAAATTGAATAGAAAGTACTTTTGTTACTAAGAACATTAAACCAATAATACTCAGAAAAAAACAACCTTTTTTTATTATTACATCAGTAGTTACAGTAATTTAAGAACACTATATCAAAAAAATATTATTTTTGAAGTGAAACTTCTTTAGCAGCGTTGAGGTAAAAATTTTACATGAAGAAGAAACCACGTATATAGCGATTTATGTTACGAAACTAATATGCATAGTATACTCAGCGGGTTTTTTAAAAATTTTCCCGTGGTCTCACATTCCCAAACACCCCAAACATCAAAATATAAACACCTGCTTTCACTGTATACTGGTAAAATATCTTAAAAGATAACACACTACATATCGACTCATTACCTCACTTACTGTAAAATTTATGTATATATATATATATATATATATATATATATATATATATATATATATATATATATATATATATATACTTTAGATCAATAAATTTTATTTGAATTTGCATAAAATGCTTAGACGATAGAGAGAGAGGTAGTGAGGCCCATCACGCATGCGCGTCGGTTTAATAAGATTGAGCAGGCAGTACGTTGTTAGTAATTATTGTTTACAATTAATCTGTGAATTGTGTTTAAATAAGAGTGTTATTCAGTGTAATAACATTGATATTTTTAGTAAGTATATTAATTTATATATCATATTATAATAATAAGTTAAATAAGACTACATTACATCCAGGTTTTATTTAAAAATTTATCAAATCAATGTGAAATTGAGATTATGGACATGTATACTAACACATAGATATAGCATTTTATAATATTATGTATATACATTTAATTTATTTGTCAAATAAAAGAAATACTATTAAAAACACGTGGTATTTAAAAATTATCGAAACCTATAACAGTTTTAAGGTTATCTGTTGTTTTATTTGTAACAATTTCTCACAATGATTTTATTTATAATTATGATCAAATTATTCTACTTTTATCAAAAAATGTTATTTTAAAATTATTATGAATTCTTTGTTCTCAGGTGTCATTTTGAAGATTTATTGAATTTTACATGGTGTTATAAAATTATCAATTATCTATAAATAATATCTAAATAGATGCTATTTATTGCAATTATATATTATTGTGATTATTTCCTTTATTTTTTTTATTTTCAAAACATTGATCTAATTGTATATTATATATTATACAATAGAAATATAACAGTAATTAAAAAATGTTTTTTACAGGCTTTAAGATGGTAAAGTCTATTACGCAAAAAGTTTACTTATCAAAAACCAATTATATCGTTTATACCTACTCAGTCACCACCGGAGAAAGCAATGGAAATCGAAGAAATTCCAAACGAAAACGAATAAATTTTCATAATTCATAATTTTATAAAAGTTTTAATTTGAAAATAAATATTAATCTTACTTAACACATTGTATGCGGGCAACGTCTCGACGACGTCTTTCGCTTACTATTACTAGAGCGCGAAAGACTTCATCAAGACGCGTTGTCCGCATACGATATGTTAATATGAAATAATTGTAAAAATTTAATTTATTTAAAACATTGATCATTTTCTACTTAATTTTTTATCCCATGTATTTACCGCTTCTCTCCCTACTGCATTTCTTCATTTTGTTACTTGCTTTATCCTAAATAATTTGTTCATCTACGAGTTTTAGGCATACGCTTGTCCGTCTACCTTTTTATTACTTTACTGAAAAGAAGTTTCACTTTTGGCACGTGTATATAAGTACACATACCCTTTTTTGTAAAACTTTAAGATGAGTACAATGAACTCAACTGAGTACAATGAACACTATAAAGGTAAACATTTTCAAAGTGCTCTTTTTCTATTTATGTTTCTTTGTATATTTTACAACATCAACCTACTCTAGAATACACAAAAAAGAAATCAATTGTTCTTCGAATTTTTTGAAAGCATATTCCTTATTGCTTCCAACCACAATTGATAAAGCTGATGATAAAAAGACCGTTAGTTAGATTTTTTTATACACTTTTTATATGTATGATCTCATTATGAAAAACATGCAGCGTAACATTTACTACATAAATATTCATCGTATGAGGCACGTCCAAAAAATAAGAACTGAATGCGCATATTGACTGCTCAAGCAATACTGATATTTTCTGTTAACATCAATCGTATTTTATGTATCTATCGAGTGTATGTATATATCTAAGAATTTCCGTTATTCTGTTCTAAATTTCTTCTCGTCGTTTTCTGTAGTTGTTCAAAATAAATGTAAATATCCAAAATACCTCAATCTGTAAAAGGTAATCAGTGATAAGATTTTCCTGGGGAATTATCACAATAATGGAAATAAATTTGTTAATCACATTATGATTGCAATAACATTTTGATTAACCATATCACACCAAAAAAAAGCAAAAGTTCTTACAGTAACGGCATACTAAGTGTACAAGACCAAAAGCGTTTAAGCAGACGATGTTAGCTCGAAAAATCGTTACCACGTTTTTTAGAATTGTAAAAGTATTCTTTTCGTGAATTTTATGACACAAAGAACGACCATAAATCCTAAATCGTAAGAAAAACACTCAAGAAGAATGGCTGATATTCAAAGCAGTCGATGTAGACTACTAAATGACTGAATTTGTTAGTTACATGAAAATGTGTGATCGCATACAGAGGTCCATTTGCACGCATTAATAAACAGATCAGAGGGATGTTTTCGAATATCCTTCATACAATCCCGATCTTTTCTTTAGTGATTATTAATTATTTCTTGAACTCCAGAGATTTTTTAACAGTCAAAGTTTGGACAATGATCTGGATACAAATAATATTATGAAGAATGGGAAATGAAACACTTGGTGATGACTTTCTTCAACAAAAAAATACGAAAGCTAGTCTCGGAATATAATTAATTTACGGAATAACTACGTAAAAAGTATCATAATAAATGCACAATATTGTTAAAGAAATTCATTAAAAAATTCCTTTACACTTTTTTTATATATAGTATTTTCCAATAAGAATGTCAGAACTTTAGCTGGTGGCAGACATTTAAATTTTTTTAAGCTTATTTTAACATTTCAACTCAGTATAGTTTAGAAAATTATCACAGAACGTTTAATACTTTAACAACGCTTAGAAATTGTAAAAACTTTTTATAAAAATCAATGTTCGGTTCGTAAAACTTAATACAATCGTCTAAGTCAAGGGGTCGGTAAACTACGGCCCGACGGTCAAATCCGGCCGTCTGTTTTTAATCCGGTCCGCGGGTTAATATTGTTTTTACATGAAAAAATTAAAAATAAATCAAACTACGCGCTGTAACACTATAAGTTTTATTGAGATTTTTTGAACTCAGAAGTAATAGATTTTTTTTCTAAATGAGAAAAACTACCCACAACCACTATTATCCAACAATGAATGGCTATGAAAATTAGCATTTGCTACAGACATCTTGGGATATCTTAACGAATTTAAATTAAAATTACAGGGGAAAACAGTGCTCATGTATGAAATGTATTCTAACGTAAAATCAAATCGCCAAAAATTTGCATTGTTTGAAACACAAATTACATTAACCAAGTTTGACCATTTTCCATGCTATAAAAAAATTTTCAATATTAGCGAAATCCCCATTCCCAAAAAAATTCGCGGCGGATATATTTTCTGAACTTAAACTACAGTTACAACAGCGTTTTTCGGATCTTGATGCAAGTGCAAAAGACATTTCCATATTTCAAAATCCATTTGGCTGTACAATTGAGGAGCTTCCATCAGACCTTCAATTGGAAGTAATTGATCTAAAAAATGATATGTTAAAAATTATGTTTAACACTAGAACTACCAAGAGCGTCATTTTGACGATTTTAAAATTTCGTGCTTAAAAATTTCGATATGGTTTATGTATCGTTCTAGAATTTTATGACGAATTTTAATGAAATATAAGAACAGTTAAATATTCCTATTCAATTTCCACTTAGCTACTTTAACTTCCATAATTAGTATGACCTATACCTATTTCTACCGAGACACGTCAAATTGACGACATTAGCAATCTCAAAATTTATATTCAAATGAATGTAAATACGTATTGATGTCCATCCTTGCATACACATATATCGCTTTCAGACATTTCCTGGAAAAATTTTAGGTACATTTTTCCTATGAAAAATGTATTATTGAATGATCCAAAGTGTTCGGCAGCCGTTATAACGGGATCTATTTTGTTCGGATTATGATTCGGTTTAGTACTAAACGCTCTAACTGGTGAATGTAATCAGGTTGCAATCATTATCAGCTGTACTTCTAATGTGAAAAACTTCTTGGTTGAAATTCCCCAAAATAGCCACAAACGCAGTAAGCGATTGCGAATATGTTCAGATACTGAATCGGATAGCCGAACAGAAACCGAACCAAGACAGCAAAAAGACATTGCTGTCGACGGTACTGAATGGGAAGAATTAGGGAATGGCTGTGTTGGTAGATTGCCATTACGTACTATATTCAAGGATACTTCGGGCCCAACTGGTTATGCGAAGCGAAACATTATGCTTGGTAATTTTAGTAGTGTATTTCGGCTTAAATTGATAATAGAATTATGAGCCACATAAAAGCTTGCACGGAGCTACAGGCCAGAAACATTTTACAGAACGACTGGAAAATTACTATGGACGAATTATATGCTTTTATAGCCATTTTGTATGCTCGAGGAGCCTACGAAGCAAGAAACATGAAGTTATCGTATTTGTGGTCCAAAAAATGGGGACCTTCTTTCTTTGCCGAAACTATGAGTAGAAACAGATTTTCGGAAATTATGAGATTCATTCATTTCGACAAAAAAAGCGAGAGGAGTGTTCGCTTACGAACTGATAAATATATTTGTGGCAAGTGTTCATCACAGATAATATGTATTTGTAAAATATGTAATTCATAGTTATTCCATACATATCAAATGTGCTATAATATAAATGCAAATAGAAAGTGTTTTTGTTTGTTTTTTTTGTATTAATAATTAATGAATTATTATATTAAGTGTTGTTTTTGTTAAATTATATTCTTTTATTTACATAAACTAAGTGAAAAGTTAAAATGAAAGCCATGATCAAAAATACGTCAATTTGACGCGTGCGGTAGAACTAGGTATATATGTAACATCGGTAGTTCTAGTGTTAAAGAAATGGATCTAACCAAATTCTATTGTATTAATAAATATCTTTCGGAAGATAAATACGGTCAATTAAAATCATATGCTTGGGGATTTATATCTGCATTTGGGAATACTTACCAATGTGAAAGGATATTTTCGAAAATAAAGTATGTAAAATCTCAATACAGATCATTAATAACAGATGACCATTTGCAAACAACTTTACTGATAGAAAGTACTAATTTCGAACTCCAGTATGATGAAATATTATCTCAGAAAAACAATTACATTCATCGCATTAGTACAAAATTCAACCAGTTCTATAATACGTTTATTAATAAATGGAAATATTTTTTTTTTTTTTTTTTTTTTTTTTTTTTTTTTTTTTTTGTAAGTGTCAGCAAGTGTATATAAATATTATGTAAAAATATCACTTTCTAATTTTTGTTGCTCTATGAGTAGATTGCCCAATAAAAATATCTTCAAGTTTGCTACCTGGCTCGCCGAGCCTAAAAATTATACTATCTAGCCCTTTCCAAAAAAAGTTTGCCTACCCTTGGTCTAAGTGAACGTTAAAGAGTGAGAAGTAATATAATATTACTTCTTGCAATGCATTTGGTGAAAAAAAAAATTCATTTCAATTAAAAATGCGAATTGTTGAAAAAATTGAAAACAATTTTACTCTACGTGATACAATAATGCCTGTAAGACAGAAATGCAAGAAGTGGGCCAATATTGCTTCTATTAATGAAAATTTCAAAATGAAGCAGGAGATCAAGTTAAAGTAAATTGAATGCGTTACCGAACCATGATTAATGATCTATTTTCCAAAAATGATTGAAAAGGGTTTGCACAATAAGTTTTTCAACAGAACTGTACTTTATGCCATACATCTATGTAAACGATAGACTTATTGAAACTAAAGTTCAATGATTCCATTATTTTACGAAATGAACCCATCAATTAATTATCCGCCATGATCATGTGATCTAACTTCATTGGATTATTTTTTGTGGGGTTATGTAAAATCATTAATTTATACTGATAAATATATTGAAATATATTAAAAATAAACATTGAACGTGTAATTCATGAAATTGGACCACAATTAAATGAAAGAATGACTAAAATTGAATTAAACAAATACAGTACGTCAAGACAAGTCATGGTGATTATGTAAGTGAAATTGTGTTCCATTATTAATGCCATAAAATATGCTTATTAATAAAAACAATAAATAACTAATTAATTAAATACTTTTTATTGTATTTCCATTTTAACTTCTGAATTGTCTATTACAAACCCCTATATTAAGAAATTGAAAACAAATATAATTAGAGACTTTAATTTATTCATAAAGTACTAAAAACTTGCAACATTTTTTAAAAAATAGTTCCTTGCCATAATTAATAAAAAAAATGATAATGTAATTATACTCCAACAATTCAATTTGATTCATAAATTGATGACTTAGTTCAATTACTAATATATTATTAATATTAAAAAAAGTGATAACTAAAATCACACTGTAATGAAAAAAAATATATTCACTTACATTACATGCAATTAGCGATTATATATAAATAAAAATTAAAACCTTATTATTGAATTCTTTGTTGTTAGAAAATAAATTTTCTGAAATATTATTTTACCATCCGTAATTCTGTAATATAACGATATTAAATTGTACTTCATGAAACTGTCAATATAAGCGAGAATTAAAACGCCATATTTTCAACAAAATAAAATATACTCGATCAAAATATGCTCCATCAGTTTCAGTCATTTAATTTCGATTATATATTTATAGAAATACACTTTTCTTATAAAACGATAAAATCACAAATTTTAACCGCATATCTGAAAAATTTTCTTCGAAAAAAATATTTGAAATAAAATATTTCAGAAAATAGTGAATATAATGTGTTATAGATGGAAATTTCTGTGAATACAGCAAATATTGTTACATTTTATGATATTTGAAATCATATTGTACACCAAAATATTTATTGATATTGGTTGCTGGATGATTAATTTTAATATATAAACAGGATTTTATCAACAATACTATTACTGAAATTATTGCATAATAAATAAAATAAATATTTTACTTCATAAACCGGAATACAATCATTGTAATATTTCAAATGTAGCAATAATTCAGCATATAATTCAGAGTTTTACTAGAATTTGACTATTGTCTATATTGTGTTTAGTCAAAGCAAAAAACTATTTTTATCTCAGACAATGAATCACTCTAAATATAATTGTGATGATCGGTGATTAGTAAACTCTAGTTTCTGCAGCATCTGTTTTCATAATTTTTATCTTTTTCTACAGAATAATTTCAAAAAGAAAAAAATTATTCAAAGTGCATTAGAATACTGTTATTTTTTCTTAAATTCTCTTAACCTATATATAAATTTAGAGAGAGAGAAAAGGAAGACAAATAAAACTTGATGAACTATCTACCGTCTAGTTTACTTCGAACAATATATAAAATTTCTTACAAATTATTTCAAGACTGTTACAAATTCAATTGAATTTTTCACATCCACGAGAATAAGCAGAATTTAAATAGAAAGAGAAGTCATCAGTACATGTAATGAATACCAAATACCACTTTATATCTGACGTATAGATTATGAAAAAGCCTTTTACTCAATAAATACATCAGCGATATTAAATGCATTGAAAAATCAAGGAACTGAATTTTTAACAAATATTTATAGAAATACTAAAAACATCATTGATTTGAGTACATGAAGGAACAAAAATGTTTAAAAATATAAAAGAAATGAAAAAGTGCGACGCAATATCGCAAAAATCTATTTAAAGTAACACTAGAACTAAATTGAATATCTAAATGAATAAATGTAGTTTGCAGAATAATTAATCATATCAAATTTGTTAACGACGTTATTGTTTTTCTCAATAAATTTAGATAAACTTGAAAACGAACTGAAATTAACAAACTGATGTGATAAATCACAGCAATTAATTAAGAAAAATGTATAATGAATTTTCAGATTAAAATAAAATCAAATTGAAAGAAAAAGAAAAAAGGAAATTAAAAACTATGAGTATTTAGGACAGCTCATTAATACAAAAACCGCGTCTGTGTATAAAGTGAACAGAAAATAAAAAAATGATGAATCAGTTTAGAATAAATCCTTACATTACATAATCTATTATTTCTTTATAAATGAATATTTTTTTTATAAATACAACCTATCTATTCACACTTATATTAATAAAATATAAGTCTTAGATACCAGAATAATTCAAGAACTCTAGACAATATAAAGAAGCAAGAAAAGATGTATGTAAGAAATAACACGAAGAAACAAAGAAATAAACTAATAAATCAAAATAGAAACCAAATTTACGGACTTTATAACACGATTAGAAAGTTTAAAATAAAAATAAACTAGTCATATAGTAAAAATAGAACACTGCCGATGGACAAAATAAGTTATTGACTAAGAACTCAGAGATACAAAAAGGCTCATAAAGAGACGCATTGATAGATGAGAGAGAGACATAAGAGAATACATCGAAGTAGAATGAAAGAAAAAGACCTTGATTGGAATAACACAGAAATAATAAGAGAAATGTGTTGATTTAAAAGACAACAAAAAGTAAAGTTATTATAAAAGTTAAAAATTTTCAATGGAAATGGGCCAATTATATTACAATGAATAAACCTGTAAATAAACAAAGAAATAATTAATTGAAAACCTAGATTCATAAAAAAAATATAAAAATACTTTTTGATAAATGAAATAAAGAAATAAAAAAAATCATCTGTGAGTAATGGAAGAAGAAAACATAGGATCGGTGGAAGTAAAAAGTCTTGAGAGAAGCTTTCAGCAAAAGATAAAAAGAAACTAATGATAATATATGTGAGTATATAAATTACTCATTCATTAAAAAAAAATTCACAAAAATTATTTTCAACATTCATATGTATGTATAATTTCAGATCAAAATGTATCGTTCCACTATCGAATCTCCTGCTCATTAAAAAAATCTTGATTCGAATATCAAATTAATGTTTCTAGAAATCATATTTTTTTAGTTTATATCAATAAATAAAATATTTTTCATTTTGTAAGAACGCTATTTTGTATATAAATTTTAAATAACTATTTTAATACTGAACGATAATCAAAAAATAAAAAACTATTTGAATAAATTCTAAATTTATTACATACAATGATAAGACTAAATTTTTTAAAAATGAAACAAAATTATTATTGTATAACCTAGATTATACATTTCAAATGATCATTTCCTCATTAATAATAATTAGTATTTTATCAATAGTAATAAAATAGTAACGAATACAAAATTTAAACACATTTTAATCCACCATATTACATACTAAATATCGGTTTTACATAACCGCAAATAAATATTGTGTGTGTGTGTGTGTATGTACATATATATATATATATATATATATATAATATAATACAATAATGCCTTATTATTAACAAAATATAGTAAAATTATGTCACTATATATATATATATATACATATATATATATATATATATATATAATAAAATAATTATTTTAATATACCCAATTGGTATATATAATATATATATATATTAAATATATACAGATAATTCATATGATTTATATAATGAACATAAAAATATAATTAAAAATGCAATATATCTATCACTTATTATCAAATTAATTTTCAAATGATAATTAAATTTATTATAATTTACGCAATTGGTACTCAGAATATAAATATTTTATTAAATATTACAGATCAATTCGGTGATTTAGAAAAAATGAACATAAAAAATAATTAAAAATGCAAATTTTTCTATCACTTTTACTACAAATTTTCAAATATAATCTTTAAAGTATCTTGAATTAAATGATATAAATAAATAATTAATATAATAATATGATTATTCACTGCTTTTCATAATATTATATTATTCAAAATAATATATTTTTCTCGTTGAAAATTTTTTGATGAATTTTTTCAATAATAAAATATAGATAACTAACCATTATAAAAATACAATAATTATAATTATTAATTTTGAAAAATATTTATTATGTAGTATTTTAGTAGTATTATTAAATATCTATATTGATTTTGAATATATATATATATATATATATATATATATATATATATATATATATATATATATATATATATATATATGAATTGTGTTATTAACCCACAAAATATAATATAAGTCGAAAATGCTTTGAAAGAAATATGTTACCAATAAAAATTATGTAATTTATTCAATTTTTAATTAAAATAATTCCAATGGTAACACTATAAACTCCGTAAATAAATTTACAAATGTAATAATTTTAAAAGAAAATATAAAATCAACTGTTATTGACGTTTTCTAACAATATGAAATTATATAATAAAAACTGTTAATTTATTGTAGCATATGATGTAAGTCCTTAAAATAACCGTAATATATATATATATATATATATATATATATATATATATATATATATATATATATACACATATATAAATTGTTACGTAACATCAAGAAATATATAATGCAAATGAAATATAATTCAAAATTGAAAAGAATATATACATTTTTTAATTGACTTTATTTTTACTTCACTATTATTGTTAGGAAAAAAATAATTACGTTATTAACACTATAAGTACCTTCAAAACAAAAATTATTTTTAAAAGAAAAACTCACTCAAAATGATTTTGTAATAATATAAGTATAATTTACATGTATTTTGTAGCAGTAGATTAATAACACATCATTAAAATTAAAGATACAAGTTATATATATATATATATATATATATATATATATATATATATATATATATATATATATATATATTATGATGTAATGTTACTAAATTCATGAACTATACCAAATATGATTTAAAAATGAATATATTTCAAAAAAATATGTTGATTTTTAATATTAGTGTTATTTAAATAATTTAAATAACTACATTAAACATTATAATTATATTTTTAATTTTAATTACTTTTAAAGAAAATGAAAATCAAACAATAATAATTTATATAAATATAAATAATAGAAAGGAATATATAATCCTATTATGTTAATAACATGTTAAAATTTTATATATATATATATATATATATATATATATATATATATATATATATATATATATATATATATATATATATATATATATATATCAAATCAAATATGATTTAAAAACGGATATATTTTCATAAAATAAATTATATAATTCATTCCATTTATAATTTATTTGTTATTTAAATAATTTAAATAGGTGTATTATTAAGACTATAATAAATGTACATATAATTTTAATTATTTTTAAAGAAAATAAGAAACTAAAATTGATATTCTATAACAATATGAAAATAAATATTGACAAGTATTTTCCTGTGGTATGTCAATTACATCTCTTTCTTAAAATTACATACATACATATATATATATATATATATATATATATATATATATATATATATATATATATATATATATATTGACAAAACACTTTCTGAAAATCGTGCGTTAAGAGCCTGTGATACTGACGCGCCCTACGCCCTCATATAATCAATCAGGAGTCTCTCTGAAAGCTTTCACTCAACGCATATTAAAGTTCCGAATCAATTTCATGTTGTGGAACCTCGAAACATAATTATACTCATGTTTGCATTGAGATCGAACCGTCGGCCCATCGAATTACAATTTACTCATATAATTTGCTAACCTTCCCTTTTCAAATAGAAATAAAATTATTATCTAATTTAAAACAATAAAGTATTGATAAACACTCCATTTAAATTTGTTTGTTTATTTATATATATATATATATATATATATATATATAAATTTAATTTTTAAAATCTTTATACATTTAAAATACAAAAAAGATCTGTTTTTATTAGTTGAAAAAATAAAATATTATCAAATGATATTTTAAATATTTTCACAATTGTTACATAAGTAGAAATAATTTAAACATCATAAATTAAATAAATTAAAATTTAGAAAAATTAGTGGCTTGTTGAATATACACTTTCGCACAATTAAAAATTTTTTTAATTTAACGACTTCAATGAATTATATCAATAAATTACTTATGTTACCCATGTGTGCCATGACTTATGTATGTCATTGCACATATATATATATATATATATATATATTTATATATATATATATATACATACATACATTTATATAATCAGTTTTTTCATGTTCTTTAAGAGTTTAGTTGAAATATGTCTCATTTTAATTATTAAAACAATAAATCATTTAAAAAAATAATAAAAGTTTTCAATTTAAAATAGAAGTGAAAAACAGCAAGAAAATTAGGTGAAGCTCAAAGTTAATTAAACCTTAAATATTCAAATTAAAACTTACCACAAAGTTCGCGTAAAGTTTCACATAACAGCGTACACGCACTTAAAACGTCTTTATAAGAAAAGAAAAAATAACAGGAATGAGGCAGAAATGTTTAAAAAAAAATTAAGAACGAATTAGTAGCAACAAGTCAAGCATACACTGTTTTATATAATCGTTAATATTTTATATAATCGCGGTCGGACAACTTTTCGAAAGTTTTACGCGCGCGTCAGTTCGTTTATCACAAGAGCACCGGTTTGTTACACCTGCGTTTGTATGTAAAGTCGGACCGACACTAACAAAACGAAACGCCGTTACGGCCGAAACGGAGGCAGCGCCGAAACGCCACCGACGACGGACCAACGCGAAACGACACGAATCGTAGGCGTTAGACGACCGGCCGCAGATGGACTACACTTTTATGAGAAGTTGATTTTTTCAGTCACTAAATAACCGACCGATCTACGACCATCTATTCTGTTTTCATCATAATTGGGTTGAATTGAAAACGGACTGACCTATTTTTTTCTGTAATCATTTAGATACTATTCAAACACATACACTTATAAATTGTATATACATATATACATATATATATATATATATATATATATATATATATATATATATATATATATATATATATATATATATATATATATATGAAATAATTCAAATGTGATACCTAGATTTGTGTTTTATTGAAAAGAAACATGTGTATAGGGTGGTTTATAGGAAAATGTATATAAAGTGAGTCAAAGTGAAACTCAGAGAGAGTTATGTTTCCAATAACTTTACACATATATTTTAATATAATAACAATTTTCTTTATTTTTTTGCTTAATTTCTTTATTAAGGTTATTTTTATTATATTTGAAAATTTCAATCGTAAATTAATACTTTTACTCCAAAAAAAGTAACAATTTCTGAAAAATGAACAAAAAATACTTCAAAATGAAACTCATACAACGAATTATTTTCGCTTGAAAACTGCTATGTTAAGGAAGTATACTCTTCAAATATGTGTTTGGTCACTTTGATTATAAAAAAAAACTATTGTTAAGTCGTTTATAATCATTTTGTATAAAATATAAGTTGGATTTTCACTTTGAGTAGACAAAAAGGACAATCATCGATAGACGAGCAAAAGCTAATGATTTTTCATTACAAAAATGGAAAAACTCTTCGGGAAATTGGGAAAATAGTTAATAAAAACCACACTACAATGCAATCTGTTATAAAAAGATTTAAAAATGGTCAAAGTGTTGACAATAAAGTCAAAAAGAGTCTCCGAAAGATTTTTAATAACCATGACAAGCGTTGAATTCTACGAAAAATTAAAGAAAATTGGAAAATTAGCGCGCCCAAATTGACTTTAGAAGTTAAAAGGTATCTAAATAAAAAAGCAAGCCCTCAAAAAATTCGCAATATACTAAATAAAAATAGGTTTCATGCTCCTATTACCAGGAAGAAAAATTTCTTAAATCTAGCTAATCGCAACAAAAGGTTAAGCTTCGTTTGGAAACATGTTGATAAGAGTTTTGATTATTGGAAAGATATTTTGTTTATGGACGGAAGCAAATATAATTTATTTGGATCCAATGGGAGAATTAATGTATGCCAGAAACCAAATACAGAAATGTCTGTAAAACACTTCCGTCCTACAGTCAAACATGGAAGCGGACATGTTGTGGTATGGAGGTTTATGTATACGAGAGGGGTTGGAAATTTAATTTTATAGATGGCATTATAAATAAAAATGTGTATATTGATCTATTAAGAAAAAAATTACCTTCAATGCTCAAAAACTTGTGATTTTACAAACATTTAATTTTTATCAGGACAACAACCTCAAGCACAAAGCTTATAAAACACGTAATTGGTTGTTATATAATTGCCCCAAAGTACTGTAAACACCACCATAATCACCTGATATAAGTGTGATTTAAAATCTATGGAATCACTTAGAAGTTGCCATTAGAACACGCACTATTATTAATAACAATGATTTAAAAAAGCGTTATTAGAAGAATGGGGAAAAATTGATCTAGCTTATTGTGAAAAATTAGTTAAATCCATCCTGAATCGTTTAAAGGCTATAAAAATTAATAAAGGCTACTTTACTAAGTAGTAAAATAATTCAAACCATTGTAAATTTTAATTTAATAAATAATTTGTTAGTTTTATGAGTTTCATTTTGAAATATTTTTTGTTCATTTTTCAGAAATTGTTACTTTTTCTTGAGTAAAAGTATTAATTTCCGATTGAAATTTTCAAATATAATAAAAATAACCTTAATAAAGAAATTAAGCAAAAAAAATAAAAAAAATTGTTATTATATTAAAATAAATTTGTAAAATTATTGGAAACATAACTCTGTATGAGTTTCACTTTGACTCACTTTAGTTTCTTTTGTTTCTGTTTAATAAAACATAAATCTAGGCGTCACATTTGGATAATTCTTTATGTATATATTATAGTACTTATATATTATAGACTATATGTATTATTGACTTATATAATATGTATATAAGTCAACGTTTTTTTCGAAAAGTTTTAGAAAAGAAAAAAGGTAACATTTTTAATCAATTATATATTCTCCTTCATTTTCTACAAACTTTCTCCATCTGTCAATTAATTTTTCAATACCCATTTTGAAAAATATTGGATTTTTAAGACCAATAAATTCTTCAATATCATTTTTATGTCTTCTTTCGTTCGGTAAAATTTTCCATTTAAAAAAAGTAGTAGAAATGTAAATAGATGATAATCGCTTGGTGCTATATCCGGAGAATATGGTGGATGAGGTAGAAGTTTCCACGTAAATTCAATTTTTTTTTTCAATTGTCTTCTTTGAAACGTGAGAACGAGCATTATCTTAGTATAAAATTACTCTTTTTGGATTTAAAAGTGCCGATTTTTTTATAACCAAACCCTCCTTCAAACGATCTAACTGTGCACAATACACGTCTGTCGTGATTGACTGCCCATAATCCAATAATTCAAAGTGAATTACACCTCTCATATCCCACCAAATGCAAAACATAATCTTCTTGGGGTGTAATCCGACTCTTAGTGTAGGAACTGGGGGTTGATTCGCCTTCAACCACTACCTCTTGTGTTGTTTGTTGATGTAGAGGATCCATTTTTCATCCCCAGTAACAACACGTTTAAAAATGACTCGCATTGTTCCCGAATCAATAATGACTAGTATATTGATACACGCTGCGCGAGATTCTGTTCAGATAATTTATGAGGTACTCATTAGCAGCAAGTTGACACCTTTTCCATTTTTTAAAGTATTTATTAACAATTCCAGGATGTATTTCGAATCTTTATGCTAGCTCCCGTACAGTTAACCATGGATCTCCTTCGATGACAGCCATAATCTCCTCACTATCAATCACTTGTGGTCTACCTGACCTTGGTAAGTCTTTAATATCTAAATTTCCAGAACGAAATTTTTTGAACTGCATTTAGCACTTTTTAATTTTTATTGCATCCGTGACCATTGTTTTACAGATGTTTTTGATTGCCATTGTTGCATTATGTACAAGTTGGAACTCATGAAACATAATATAGCGTAACTGAGTTTATTTTATCTCCACTGCCATTGTTTATTTGGAGTTTTAATTATTAAAAATATATATAATGGGTTTCAAAAGAACAACATCGACACAAGCACTACTGGTGAACACCGAAAGAATATTGAAAATATCTTTAGTTTACAAAAAGTTATGCATTTTAACTGATGTTAAAAAAAATCTCAAAAACTTAGGTTACATCCTTATATATATATATATATATATATATATATATATATATATATATATATATATATATATACATATATATATATATATATATATATATATATACGAGGGTCTTTTGATAAGTATTGTAAATTTATTCATTGTTTATTTAAATTAATTTCATTAATTTTTTCAACTTAGTTTATCTTACTTTTTTATCGTACTTATCAAATGACCCTCGTATATATAAATATATAAAATTATGAAAGAAGATAAGTTTATGTAATATTACTAGAGCTATTTACAGCATCACTAGATATATTAAAGATACTTAAGTGAAAACTGAAGAAAAACATATAAATAGCATGGTACATAATCTATTTGATAAAACATACAAATGAATTTCTAACATTGTTTATATTTATAATAATAAATATTTATGAAAAATAAAGTAGTAATTTCAAAATTTAATAATAATGAAAACATCTGTAAATTATTTTATATTCATGCTTATATTATTTTAGTAGAATGCATATATTTTACACGCCACTGTATATATATATATATATATATATATATATATATATATATATATATATATATATATACATTTATAAATAGAGAGTGAGAAAGAAAGTGTAATAAAATGAATTTATAAAAGTGACTTGAATGTTTAATAAATTATTTTTGATATAAAACACACAAAAAGTAATTAATTACAACGTTAATTAAACATAATTTTAATTACAAAGTTATACAGTCAAAACTCACTCACAAAAAGAGCTAATAATATTCTTTATATAAAGTTATATAATATTTATAACACTATAGATATAAAGTTTCAAATTTATTAAAACTATATTGGATACCAAATATGTATGATAAAGTAGAAATTTATCACAAAGTTCGAGCAAAGTAAATGAAAAAATGAATAAATTGATATACGAGTACTGCTATTAGTTTTTGTTCTATGATTTATATATATATATATATCAACATCGTCATCATCAAAAAAATAGAAGAATTGAATTAAAAATAAAACGGAAAAAATAAAATAATATTCAATAGATTTCTAAAGAAAGAAAATATACAGTGAGAGAACCAATGCTTGGATAAGTAGATCAAATAAAATACCTAAGAATGATTATATAAAATAATGATGACCTATGGCCAGAGACTACATCAAAAATTATGGGAACATTTAGAAGAAAGAATAATATAATAAAAGTATTGTATCATTGTACCTGAAACGAAAAATACATAACCAATGTACTTGCTTGCACTTACAAGTCAAAAACTTAAACACTGAATGCAAAAATTAAGCAAATTTTTTTGATAATCAAGCGAAGCATAGACAAGCTAATACTAATAATTTCTAAATGCGGTCAAAAAACTTGAAATTCATATGAAACAGATATGGGTAATTGATATAATAAAACAAGTAAAATCAACGAAATGGACATAAACAGAGCATACAGCAAGAAGAGAAAAAAATATGGACAAAAATTATTATAGAATGGACTAAGAGACAAAAATATACCTAAAAAGAGACCCTATCAAAAATAGAGGAATGATATCATGAAGTATTGTAAAGACTAGGGGTAGATGAGATTAGCCGCGGACAGAAAACAATGGAAGAATATTAGAAAAACATTTAAAAGGATCTAATGACGTTACATAAAGCTTTTGCCCATCAATGAGCTAATAAACGTTCAATCAGCAGCAGCAGCAACAACAATCTTTTTCTATCCACTACTAGATGAAAACTTCTACCAAAACTTTCAACTTTTACCCAACCAATACCCTTCTCTTCTAAACCATTCCTACAAATTTTCTTATCTCTCCATCTTCATCTAGACATAGGTCTTTTCTTGAACCTCTTTACATATTTAGTTCTGAATCAATAATTTCTCTTGTATATCGGAGATCTTCTCTTCTTGTTATATGACCTGCCAATTTCCAATTCAAACTCCTCATTTTTAGTATAACATTCGTTACATTTGTTTTCTTTCTGATCCATTAATTCTCTTTATTATTGATCTATCTTTTTTATTATTCCTAACATACATCTTTCTACAATTCTTTGTATTAATTAGAGCTACTGAATTATTATGGAATTCAAGACCGGAGTTTCACTGTCATAAATGAGAACAAGTAGTATACATTAATCAAAAACTTTTATTTTTAAACATAGAGGAATATCCAACTTCATAATAAGCGAAATTATTCCGATTTCACACCATTCTATTTTTACTCCCCTTTCACTTACTCCTTTAGTGTTAATAAATTTTACTAGATATGTATAGTTTTCTATATCTTCCACTCTATTTCCTTTTAGTTCGATTTTTATTTGATCTGAAATTCATTTATTTACTTTTATCTTGCTGAGACTCAACACAAGAACTATTTTTAACTTGCTTTATATAATTCTTCTATTCTTTTTCGTATTCATTTGACCTTATTGAAAAAATAAAACATTTACTTTTATTCCTTTAAATTCACCATTTAATATCCTCAATATAAAATGTTTTTAAGCGTGATAAAACTATAAATTGAATCCCTATCGAAAGTTCTATCTAACATAAAAAAATCACTTTATCATACCTTTATATATTCATACACACACATGTATATATATATATATATATATATATATATATATATATATATATATATGTATATATAGAATGTGTTTTTTAGTTAGATAGAACTTCTGATAGAAATTCAATTTAAAGTTCTATCACGCTTAAAAACACCCTATACTTCTAACACAAATGTATAGATTTAATTATATCGCATCGCCTTATTTCACTCCTTTCATAATTTTCAATTTGTCTATTTCTTCATATTCTTAAACTGAAGATATAGCATGTCTATAAATATTATCTAGAAATATTCCTTGTTTTTTTAATACATTTAATATTCCTGATGTATTGACTAAATCGAAAAGAATTTTTCTTAATCTCTCTCTCTCGCTCTTTATCTATATGTCAATTTATCTATAAATATATATAAACATATAATATATATATATAACATATATATATATATATATATATATATATATATATATATATATATATATATATATATATAAATATATATATATATATATATATATATATATATATATATATATATATATATATATATATATATGTATGTATATGTATATGCATGTATATTTTTACATTTACTTTTCTTAACAAACATGTAACAAATTTACATATAACTTTTCTTGAAACCATAATAATCTTTCTATCAATCCGAAAAGAAGTTTTTCTCTTGCTTTCTCAATTTTCTATACTGCTTCTTAGTTTAGAAGCATTTGTTATCATGCTATCAAAAAACATAATGTTTCACGAATTTCCCTATAAGTTTTATTTTCATCTTTGAACTTCATTATAAAGTTTTTCTCCGACAATTTACAATAATGTCCCCCACCCATTTGTTAAAGATGTGTATTTATATATTTTTATACTAAATATATAAAATAAAAATTACCTACCTGATTTCAATAAAAATTGTTAGAAATCTTAAAAAATTAATCATTTCTTTTTTATCTTACACCTATTCCATTGTCAATTTAAATGTATATATATATATATATATATATATATATATATATATATATATATATATATTCACGTTCGTTTGATAAGTATGGTAAATTTATTTATTGTTTAATTTAATTAATTAATTAATTAAATTAAATTTTTCAATTTAGTTTTTCTTACTTTTTTACTATACTTATCAAACGATATATATATATATATATATCTATATATATATATATATATATATATATATATATATATACATATATATATATATATATATATATGTACGATATATCGGGAAAAAAACTTTTTATTCAAAAAAATGCTTTTCCTATTTTGCAAATAATCTAATTATTAATTCAAAATATGTTTTCTGCATCAATACAATGCTGATCTGATTTTAACAACGCATGGTTGCATTTTATTGAGTCTGTTTTTGAAAAGACCTCGATGACCCTCATCACAACAACTTTATGGCTTTAACGTCATCGAACAACGTTCCTTTCATTGTCATAAAAGTTTCGTGCAAACAGAAAAGTAATACATTGTAAAAAGTTACGAAACTCTGATCTATGTAATTAAATATTGCTTCGTTCATTCAGGTTTTGTACGAGTTGAATTCTACACCATCTATTTAGAGAGTCAACTAATCTGTTGGGAAAAGTATCACAGCGATTATAGATATCATCGACGTTTTCATTTGCATTTATTTTATATGCTTGCATGAAATTGATATTTTAGTAATGAAGTAAAAGTTATTTTATAATGAAGTAAATCACATTAAGTGCATTTATAATAAATCTATTTTTTTTATTTTCCAATAATGAGTATTACAACTATGTTATTATTTTTGTTTTAATATTATGAATATTAAATAAATTATATCATAGTTCTTAAATACAAATACTTATAATACTTTTACGTATTTTAATAAAACGCTTAAAATTATATCTAAAAAATATTTAAAACCGTTAGAGGATAAAAATTAAAAAAAAATAATTAATCATTACATTTAATATAACAGGAATTTTTCATCAATGGTACTATCAAACGGTCGTTTAGTAATTTGAAAATATACAAAAATTCACTCTTGAACACTTTTATGATTCTTTTCTTTTATTCTGTTTTTTAAGAATGAAAATATGACCGTTTAAAACTTAACGAGTCGTAAACTCTATCAAAGATGTAGTAGTTACGGAAAAAACAACCTATGTTTTTTCATAGAAAAACATTCCGTTTTTATTGCTATAACGGCCATTTTATAGACAGGTCGAAATAATATCTCTAGTAATAAAATTTCTATACATCTACATGTACACGAATACACCCACACGCATATATATATATAAAGAGAGAATGAGTCAAGAGTGAGAAAGAGATATATGTTTTAGTTACAATTTTGGCTTAGTAAGTTTCTCTTAACCAGCACTTAACAGTTAAATAGAGCATATATTGTAAATTTATAATTAAGAACAACACAATTAAACAACGTAATGTTATTATAAAAAGATTTAAAAAAAACAATCTTCACTTACAGTAACTTAAAGAAAATAACGTGAAATTGTGTAATCTTGAACACTGAAAGTGAGCCGCTTAGTACGTCCAATACTTTTCATCGAAAATGACTAACTATTTATAGTAATGGAGTTTATTTATTTCAAGAAAGATAGTCTACAAATTGCAAGAATTACAATATTAGACTCTTTCTTATTCACCCTATTACCAGACTTTTTGTCAATGAATTACTACTCTTTAAAAAAATTAGACCATATTTTGGCAGAGAAAAAAATTAATAATTAATAATCAGTAAAAAATGCCTTTAATAAATTTAAAAAGTAAAATAATTTTCATTTCTACTGTCATAAATGTACTTATATCTCATTGAAAAAAGTGTAGTAATTCCGATGGAACTTATTTTAATTAATAAAAATACTTTTTAAAAAGTTAAATGTGTTTGGAATTTTATTAGAAAATTCTCCATTATATATATATATATATATATATATATATATATATATATATATATATATATATATATATATATACAGATGATTATTAGAAACTTTCTACGAATTGACGTTTTGGCGTATATAATAATTCCAAGAATTGTTTATGCTTCAAATAACTCATTATATCGGATACATTTACTGAAAAACAAAGTACATATCTTGTTTCATTCATTCACTACTTTTTTATGTCATCACTTTAATTTGAAATATAATTTAAATTCTTCAAAATATCTGTGCAAAATAGTGTAATATATACATGTTTACGAATTTAAACCGATTCTAACCCTGTTGAAGTTATAAGAAAAAATTGTACTTCATTTAGTAAAGAAAAAGTTATATTAAGGAGGTTGGTCTGTTAAAAAATATGATAAGATTAGTCTAAAATTTGAATATAATGATCATAATAATGATCAAATTCTTCAGGAATTTTTTTGAAATTTTTCTCCATCCTGTTTTAGAAAAATTAAAACATGAAAATTGTGTCTTATAACATGGGCTCTTATGACGGTGTGGTATAAATTGAAACTTAAGTCATTAAAACACCACTAAAAATGCCAAGAATTGTTTAAAAGATATTTTATTGTAAAGCTTATATTTTTAATAGTATTATCACTCAAGTAAAACAAATCTTCACAACGCCGTTTGCAAGTTTTTAGTTGAAAAAGAATTGTAAATGAATGATTTTAAAGTTACAGCCAGTACAGCCAGAACGAATCACGGCGCAGCACTGTAGGCACGTGACACATGACACATACGATGCGCTTGTTAGTCGTTCTATACCATGTATACTATACAGAATTATTTATTTGCAGTTGGCAATCATTATTTTAGCCCATACAAAAGTATAGACCACTACTCCTTACCTCGCTACCCTGTAAGACTATGACCAACCACCTTAAGAATGAATTAGAGATGATTTAAAAAGAAATTCTTCGGAGGATAAATTATTAGAAGAGGCAATCAGATCAGGAAGGTCATCAACTCTAATATCAACAAATTACAGACAATGATTGAAACAAATTCGAATTTAACATGTCAACAGTTTGCTGAAAAATTCACGGTAAATAATGAAACAATATTGGTTGTTTTGGAACTGTGGCTGATTCACTTTACACAAATGAATTTTAACCCCAACACCACAATAATTAAGTGTTCAATAATCACTTATTGTTCACTTATTATTTATAATTATATAATTTACAATTATATCGGCAGATGCATTTCGATGGCGACGCCATCAGAAAGGTTCTGACGATGATGGCGTCGCCATCAAAATACATCAGCCGATATAATTATAACTAATAAGTGAACATTAAGTGACTATTGAACACTTTAAATTATTGTGGTGTTGGGATTAAAATTCATTTGTGTAAAATGAAACAATACATACAATTTACATGAAATAGGAAAGAGGTAGGAATTTAATAAATGGGTAACGCACTCTTTAAACCCCGACAATAAATTACAGTATCTTAACGTTTATGCATTTTTTTATTTCAGAGCTAAAATCGTAAAATCTTTTGGTTTAAATTTTAAGCTCTGATGAAAAATTGATTTTTTATTCCAACTATAAACAAATTTACCATTGGCTATCTTCAAATTATTCTTTACACAAACATCTAAAACTAAATCGACTCCTGTGTGCTTGATGGATTTTAAGAGAAATTATTCATTATGAGTATCTACAAACATATTTAACCCTTACAGCAAATATTTATTGTAAACAATTAGATTTAATAAATCTGCCAAGAATTCTAAGATTAAAGATATCCGTTTTTTTGGAATTCGGAGTAAATAGTCTCCGCGAGAAATAAGAAATACAACTCGTAACGAAGCGCATAGCTGTTAGTTTCTATGTGAAAAAGTGCTTAATAACACCGCAAACATCATACCAAACTTGCAGGAAACTTACTTTTCTAGATCATTACTATTATAGAGTATTTTTGAAAGCGTGATTTAAATCGAACCTTTATCGAAAGTTCTATCTAACCTGAAAAAAACACCTTTATATGTATATATATATATATATATATATATATATATATATATATATATATACATATATATATATATATATATATATATATATATTTGCACCTTTATATGTATATATATATATATATATATATATATATATATATATATATATATATATATATATAGGGCTGTTTTAGGTTAGATAGAACTTTCGATTGGAATTCAATTTAAAGTTCTAGCACGCCTAAAAACACCTATACGAGGTGTGATCAAAAAGTAAGGTGAATTTTGAAATTTAGCGGGCTACATCCGTTCGATCTTCGATTTTTTTATTTGGTTATGTTGGTACACTCGTCTCGAATATATGTTCCAAATTTCAGCTATGTAGCATGTTTAGTTTGTTGGTGAGAGGCATAAAAGTTAGAAGTGTTTTGCAGGCTCCACGATTTTCCGCTGTCGAAAATCATGGATCAAAGAGTTTACATTAAATTTTGTGTGAAAAATGGAATCAAGTGCTCCAAAACACTTGAAATGTTGAAAGTGGCATACGATGAGTCTACTTTAAGCCAAAAAATGTTTACAAGTAGTATAAACTCTTCCAAGAAGGCCGAGAAGACACCAACGACGAACCTCGTTCTGGACGCCCCAGCACGTCAACAACTGATGAGAACGTTGAAGAAGTGAAGAAAATAGTGTTGGGGAATCGTCGAATTACCATTAGAGAAATTGCTGATGATATTGGCATCTCGTTTGGTTCGTGCCAATCAATTTTAACGGATGTTTTAGACATGAGACGTGTGTCAGCGAAGTTTGTTCCGAAATTGCTCAATTTCGACCAAAAGAACCGTCGCATGAGCATCGCCCAAGAGCTATTGAATGACGTCAACGACGACCCAGATTTACTCGACAGGGTCATAACAGGTGACGAAACATGGGTATACGGTTATGACGTCGAAACTAAGACTCAATTGTCCCAGTGGAGGCATTCCGGATCACCAAGACCAAAAAAAGCACGCCAAGTTCGATCAAATATGAAGATTTTGCTTACAGTTTTCTTTGATTGCAGGGGCGTGGTGCATCATGAGTTCTTGCCACAGGGTAGAACAGTAAATAAGAAATATTACCTGCAAGTTATGCGCAATTTGCGCGAAGCAATCTGCCAGAAACGTCCGAATTTGTGGAAGAACAAAAATTGGCTTTTGCACCATGATAACGCCCCTGCTCACACATCGTTGCTTGTGCGCGAATTTTTGGCTAAAACCAACACACTAATGATGCCGCAGGCACCGTATTTCCCAGACCTGGCCCCCTGTGACTTCTTCTTGTTCCCGAAACTGAAGAGGCCCATGAAAGGACGGCGTTTTGCAACGATTGAAGAAATAAAGACGGCATCGAAAGAGGAGCTGAACAAGATCACAAAAAATGATTTTTTGAAATGCTTTGAGGATTTGAAAAAGCGTTGGCACAAGTGCATTATATCCGAGGGGGATTACTTTGAAGGGGACAAAATAAAAATTGATGAATAAATAAATATTCTTTGAAAAAAATAAAAATTCACCTTATTTTTTGATCACACCTCTTACATATGCAATTTATATTTCAAAAAACTATAACTAATATTAACGTTTGTTACTTTAAGGATTTTCTTCAATTATTTTCAAATATAACGATAGTTTTAAAATTAATAACATAAAATAAAAAATTATGATTTTTTTTATTTTATTTAATTAATTCTAAAATTATCCTTTTTTTAATTATAATTTAAATTTTATATATTAAAAATGATTTCACATAAGATACCAAAAAAGTGTTCAAAATAATTACACTTTTTTTTGTTTATAAGCTAATCACATTTCAATGACAATACCATCATCAGAGCGCTTCATTATAAAATCTAGATTTCATAACATTATATCATAGATTTTATTCGCACAGCGTATCGTTCTGATAATAATGACATTGTCTCAAAATTCACATCGGTTTATAAAAAAAAGAAGTAAATAGTAAATCATTTTAATCACTTTTTCAATATCTAGTGATGTTGGGATGATAGTTTATTTGTATGAAAGTGAATTTTCCCTAATTCCAAAACAAATAATAACTTTTTCTACTTCTTTATTTTAACAATTAAATTACATGACATATATTTAATTTCAAACTGTTATTCAGGTGGTTAAAAATGACTAAAATTAAAAACAAATGTAGAAATTTACATACTATCATTAAATTTCTATTTAAATTTTCGCAAAAGAATTAAATTATATTTATACACACACACACACACACACACACACACACACACATATATATATATATATATATGAGTGTGCGTATGTGTGTATAAGGGGGTGAGTAAGTAGATGTTTATGTATTTATATGAATACATGTATATAATGTTTTTGTGTACACACACTTATTTGCACGTGTTTATATCTAAAAACAAGCACCGCAGGGACTATGAAACACACGGTACTGAAACATGAAGTAAACAATTCACTCGCTACAAGAAACGCTTCTTGCGTTCTCAATTCTCTAAAGTTAGTAAAAGATAACAATAACGCATTGAGTTAACGATAATGGCAGGTGACATTAACAGTTGGTGCTATTGCGATTTGAAACCTAATAAAACTTTATTGGTTATCGTTATTTCGGTACGGTCTCAAACTATGATCTCTTTGGCCGTCCATTGAATCGAATGCCCTACAAATTTAATATTGTTTACTATTCATTCAGTATTCATTCCTCTAACGTTGACAACAAAACAGTCATTTTCGTTCATTTTCATAATTTTTAATGGTCATAACTGTTTTGTATTCAACACATACATAATATAATTTGAATATTTTACACAAGATTGTATATATAATCAAAAAATAGTTTAAATATCTCGTTCTATTTATACAAGACATTTAAATTGATGTTAATGTTAAAAAAAGTAATTTTCAAGATAATGCTTTTAATACAATAAATTAAATTTATTATTATTTACTATGGAAAATTAACTTTCACACAAATAAATTATCAGCTCTATCATCAAAATATATTAGAAAGTGTTCAATAATCACTTATTGTTTACTTTATTTGTTTATAACAACAATAGGTTAATGACCATTTTGATAGGGATATTAGATTTTATAACACAATGCTCTGACGATGATGACCTTACTATCGAAATGCGCATTAGTCTACTATTATAAACAAACAAATTAAACAATGAGTGATTATTAATTATTTTTGAAGTGAAACTTCTTTAGCGGCGTTGGGATAATTTTTTTACATACAACGGAAGTTACGTACTAAATCTACACAGCGGATATCTAGTATACATAGTATACATCGAGCATTGGGCAGAGGGGTAGTGAAGCCCATCACAAATGCGCGCTGGTTTAATATAATTGTAAAGCAATAGGCAGCACGTTGTATTTGCTATATTTTTTCACTGTTCTGTTAGTAATTATTATTTATAATTAGTCTGTGAATTGTGGTTAAATAAGAGTGGTGTTCAGTGTGATAACATTGATATTTTTGGTAAGTATATTAATTTATATAATCTCATATTATAATATCAAGCTAAATAATTATACAAATAAGACTACATTACATCCACGTGGTATTTAAAAATTTATCAAATCAACGTGAAATTGAGGTTATGGGCATGTATACCAATATATAGATATAGTATTTTATAACATTATGTATATACATTTAATCTATTTATCAAATAAAAGAAATACTATTAAAAACACGTGGTATTTAAAAATTATCGAAACCTATACAGTTTTGAGGTTATCTGTTGTTTTATTTGTAACAATTTCTCACAATAATTTTATTTATAATTATGATCAAATTATTCTACACTTTTATCAAAAAATGTTATATTAAAATTATTATGAATTCTTTGTTCTCAGGTGTCATTTTGAAGATTTATTGAATTTTACGTGGTGTTATAAAATTATCAATTATCTATAAATAATATCTAAATAGATGCTATTTATTGCAGTTATATATTATTTGTGAGTATTTCCTTTAATTGTTTTATTTTCAAAACATTGATCTAATTGTATATTATATATTATACAATAGTAATATAATAGTAATTAAAAAAAATGTTTTTTACAGGCTTTAGGTAAAGTCTATTGCGCAAAAATTTTATTTATCAAAAACCAATTGTATCGTTTATACCTACTCAGTCACCACCGGAGGAAGCAATGAAAATCGAAAAAATTCCAAACGAAAACGAATAAATTTTCATAATTCATAATTTTATAAAAGTTTTAATTTGAAAATAAATATTAATCTTACTTAACACATTGTATGCGGGCAACGTCTCGACGACAACTTTCGCATACTATTACTAGAGCACAAAAGATGTCATCGAGACGCGTTGTCCGCATACGATGTGTTAATATGAAATAATTGCAAAAATGTAATTTATTTAAAACATTGACCATTTTCTACTTAAATTTTCATCCCATGTATTTACCGCTTCTCTCCCTACTACATTTCTTCATTTTGTTACTTGCTTTATCCTAACGAATTTGTTCATTTACGAGTTTTAGGCATGCGCTTGTCCGTGTACCTTTTTATTACTTTACTGAAAAGAAATTTCACTTCTGGCATGGATACATAAGTACATATGTCCTTTTTTATATCTTGTAATATTCTATACTATAATATAAAATACAACTTTCGCCTCCTCCAGATAGTTTTTATTATAAAAATCACAAACAACTTCACTACATTTCGAAATACGCCATTTTATATTCAACGACCTAATAAGATAGGGTCATCCAAATGTGATGCATAGATTTGTGTTTTATTAAAAAGTAACATGTGTATAGGGTGGTGTATAGGAAAACATGTGTACAGTTTCTTTTATTTCTTTTTAATAAAACACAAATCTAGGCATCACATTTGGATATTCCTGTAGTAATATCGATAATGGCATTAGGAAATAAAAAAACAACCTGTTACTCGCGAATACGACTAAATATGAATACGACCATAGATATTTTACTGTATGCTGATGTTATATTACTAGCAGAAATTGAAAATTGGTTACAATATAAAATAATCACAAACACTACAAAGCTCAGTAGAAAATTAGAGTCGCAAGAAGTTATATTTTTTTCGAGATGAAGTTTTCAGACTTATTCCTAACCTCTAGTTATACAATAAAACTTGAAAAACTTTTCAATCGAGAATTTTACGCAATCTCGTGCATAAAAGCAGATATGTAAGCCACTACTACATCAACCAATATAAAATGTAAAATACATAGTCTAAATATAATCTATAAAGAACGCGACCTTTATATATCTATGGAAAAATCCAAGGTCATAGATTTTATAGAAACTTAATTGATACAGACAAAATTAGTTATATATATATATATATATATATATATATATATATATATATATATATATATATTATAAGTATCTCCCTTCCGCTTTTTTTTTTTTTTTTGTACATAGCTGCGAAATTCAAAAGACCAGAAGGCGGAAGGGAGATACTTGCCAACCTAATATATATATATATATATATATATATATATATATATATATATATATATATATATATATACAGCTGGGTCTGTTTTTGTGCGGATTATTTTAATGCAATTTTAAAGTTTTGCTATTCATATTTCTTCTTAGTATCTTTTTACATGATTTTTTTTTAAGAATTCCTTTAAGCAGTTATTTAATTCAACGAAAAGCTCTTCAGTTTTATAAACAAAAGAAGGAATCAGAGCCATTTACTTCCACTTCTCAAACTGATAAGGAATTTTCAGCTAGCATAGGATGGTTAACCGAGTTTTTAAAAAGGAATGCACTGCATAACTTGAAGATTACGGGTGCGATTGCATCGGCAGATGAAGAAGCTGCCAATTTTTTTTAAGCAATATTACGTTAAACGCACTTTTCAATTTATATTGGATAAATTAGAAAATTAGTCAATAACAGTAACTGACGCCTGGAAAAAATCTATCTTTGACTGTATAAATCATGTTGCATTTGCTATTACTCAAATAAAACACACACTTTAAATGCCTGTTGGAAAAAGGCTTGACCTACATATCTTGAAAAGAGTGCAGCTATTCACTTTCTTTTTTATTTTCTTATTTTTATTCTAAACAGTGCAGATATTATTGCGATGATAATTAAAATATGTATGAAAAATTCTAAAATAAAATTCACATATGTACATATTACTTTGAATAAAATTAAATAGTTAATTAAAAAATAAAGTAAAAAGCTCTGTTTTGTATCAATTTTTTGCAGATATTTGAATTTTTTTAAGCATTCTTTATTTCCTGATTTTTTTATGCGAATTTTAGAGTAATTTCACTTTGTAACTTTAGTTTTATACGGTTTTTGAAAATTACGGAACGTATCCCTAGTTTTTCAATGTAAATTAAGTCTTTTTTTGTGCGATTTTTTTTAATGCGGTTTTCTGCGAAACGTACCTACCGCATAAAAACAGACTCAGGTGTATATATATATATATATATATATATATATATATATATATATATATATATATATATATATATATATATATATATATATATATATATATATATATATATTATATATATATATATATATATATATATATATATATATATATATATTTATATATATATAAATATATATATATATATATATATATATAATATTTGTTTTAAGATCCAAGTTATCCTATAATAAGACTAATGATGTTAAAATTAAATTGAATACTTGTATAAGTCTATGCAAGGAAATAAAAAAAAATTGAAAACATGAAAACATACACATGAAAATAACAGTAGCAATTTTACTATACAAAAGTAAAATATGAATTAAAAATAAACAACTAGACAAACAAATACAATCAATTGAAATGATTTTTTAAGATCGATAAATAAATATACTAAGATAAAAAGAAATAATAATATGGATATAATGTAAGAATTGAATATGTATAACTTAAATGAAAACATAAGAGAAGACAGAAAACAATGATATAAACATCTAATCAAAATAAAAAATGAACGGTTACATTTAAATATAATGCAAGAAAATATCAACTTAAAGGAAAACTAAATACAAATAGACTGTTTAAAAGATGAATTAAGTAACAAGTCACTATAATCTATATCATGTGGTAAAGAAGAAGCAAAAAGAGTGCTCTAAATTTAAAAAGTTAAAATATTTTATTATAGAAATCGATCATCCAACTTATAAACTCAAAATGGTATGTTGTCACAAACATAACACATTAAACCAATTAAAACATCTAAGCGATATAATATTGTATTATAAAGAACAATAATTATAGATTAAAAGGAAAATAGACAGATATTTGAGTATGCAATAGCGACTCCGTCATTATTATAGTTAATATTCGAAATATGACTAATTGACAACGCACCGTAATCAATATTGAAACGTAATAGATAACTTTGTAAATAAAAAGCAATTTAATAATAACAATAGATGTTTCGAACGAATCGGTATTTGTGAAATGGGTTGGGTACGGTCTTTATTCAATTGAATTATTCATAATTGATTGGTGTTCGTACTCATTATTTTATCGGATATTGAATCAACATGTATGCAAATATTTGTACATAGATAAATACAATATTATATATATATATATATATACCATTCAAGTAGTAAAGAAAGTTATTAGTCTATGTAACGAAAATCCAATACCACTCTGTCCTGGGTTTATATATTATGAAAATCTTTCGACTCAGTCAATAGGTCAGCGCTATCAAATACATTATATAATATAATCAATGAATTGAAAAGCATATATTGAACCTCAGGAAATATTTAGAGAAATGTTAAATCATACGTACAAGAATTCGAAGAAAAAGAAAGGTTTATATTATGAATGAAGTGAGGCAGGGCAATGCGATACCTCCAAAACTAGTTTTAATACAACTATGTTAAAAAAAATAAGACACTAAACTACGAATATGATAGAATTAAAATAAATGATGAGATGCTTAGTTACTCAAGATTTACTGACGATAATGTTCTTTTTTCAATATGCCCTAATAAACTAGAAAAAAGAATATAAATTTAGATACAGCAATTTAAATTATTGGGTCTTGAAATAAACCTCAATAAGACAAAAATAATGTGTTATGAATGTTTAAATTAATAAAACTCGAACTAAAACAAATATAAATAAAAAAACTTAAACCTATATATACGAGGTCAGACAATTAAGTAATGCGACCGATTTTTTTTCTCGGCCTGTGGTAACACTGCGAACCTGTAACTCCGCCACCGTAATAGCAGATCCCTACTCTCTCGATTGAGACCTTGACCACCCTCGTACGATCATTTCTTCGCCAGCTGTTTAGTGTTTTGTAACAACGCGCGAGTAGTGCATGTCACGAAAATGGAACAGAGAAATTTATTACTGGTTATTACTGGTGATGAAAGTTATTACTAAAAAAAGTTATTACTGGTGATGAAAGTTGGTTCTTTCAATATGACCCCGAAACTAAACGACAAAGCCAACAGTGGCTGTCCCCTGGAGCACCAAGGCCAAAGAAGGCGAGAATGAGCAAGTCCAAAGTGAAAACCATGTTGATTTGCTTCTTCGACAGCAAAGGGGTGGTTCACAAAGAGTTCGTACCACCTGGACAAACAGTAAATCAAGTATTCTACCGCAATGTGCTCGAAAAATTACGAAAAAGGGTGCTCAGAGTGCGTTCAGAGATCGCGAAGACTTGGGTTCTGCATTACGACAATGCTCCCTGTCACAGTGCGTTCAGTGTCTCTCGGTTTTTGGCGTCTAAAGGCATCGCAACGTTACCACAACCGCCCTATTCACCGGACATGTCACCCTGCGACTTTTTCCTATTCCCCCATATGAAAAAATTCGTCAAAGGTCGACATTTTGACTCCGTTGAAGATATCCAAGAATCTGTGATGAGGGTACTCGGAGAGGTCCCACAAGAAGTATTCCAGAATTGTTACGAAAACTGGAAAACTCGCTGGAATAAGTGTATAGATGCGGGAGGGGACTACTTTGAAGGGGATCGCAGCAATGTACCTTAATTTTTAAATATACTCGATTTTTGAATTTTGTCGCATTACTTAATTGTCTGACCTCGTATATATATATATATATATATATATATATATATATATATATATATATATATATATACTGGTCATCCAAATATGACAGCTAGATTTTGTGTTTTATTAAAAAGAAACATGTGTATAGTTTCTCTTAACACTAGATTTACGGAGCGAGTCAATTTGACTCATTTAAGATTTTATTGCTATATACTCGTATATAGAAAACTTAAATATTATTTTTTAAAAACATATGTTGGTTTTTAATTACATAATGACATATATACAAATATTAATTCATTCCCTCCGCCCAATCCTTAATTTCGTATTTTCGAATGTTATATACTTATTTTTACTAAACCCGAGGATCGAATATTCCCTTGAGCGAATTTGTTGTGTATAAACTTGCAGAGCCATATTTAGGTTGTGGACGAAGTATCACCACAGACAATTTTTTTACAAGCTTTTCACTTGCAAAAAAACTACCTCGGTTAGTACTATACGTGCAAACCGAAAATAATTACCTAAAATTGCGAAAGCTAAGAAAGATAAAATGACACTATATTCTACAAAACTTTATAAATCGGAGAATTATTCTCTGACTATTTATAAAAAACGTATACCTGAAACAATAACATTTTATAATAGTACCAAGTATGATGTGGATGTACTTGAATAAATGGTCCGAAAATATAGTGTTAAAGCAAGCTCTCGCAGATGGCCTCTTCAAGTTTTCTACAATATCTTAGATTTAACAGCTATCAATGCTTGGATCTTATATAAAGATACCACCCAAGTAAATATTTCAAGAAAGGGATTTATTTTCCAATTGGCTAAAGAACTAAGAGGTGACTAAAGAGATGAAATCAATAACACTTTTATTTCATTGTCGAAAATGCAAAATATTGAAGTACAGAAGAATTGTCAAGTTCAAGCATTATGCAATAGAAATAGATATAAGAATCTTTGTTCTAAATGCAATAAAAATGTCTGCAGAAAATGTATTTCAAAAACAGAATTTATATGTAAAAAATGTTTTCAATAAAGTTTTTTTCAAAATAAATAAATCATTTAAATTAAATTAAAATTGTTTTTTTTAAAAAAAACTTAAATTTTGAAGTACGAGTCAAATTGACTCATTTAAGTAAAAATATGTATATAATCAACAGCCGTAAATCTAGTGTTAATAAAACACTATTTTAAGCGTCACATTTGGATGACCCTATATTTGTATATATGTGCTTTTAGTTATGAAAGTGGTCTAAGTCAAAAATTTTTAAAAAATTAGTTTTTCAGTTATTGCACATTATATTATTTCAAACTAAAATAATACAATGTAATTGTTACGAAATTTTCAAAAATTAACCCTTAAAATGTGTTAGCTATTGCGTCGTTATATGAAATTCATTTAGTATTTATTTTGATAGTGGACTAAGTCAGTTGCGCCATTGCGAATTTATTATCCATGGAAAAATAATTAATTATTTTACTATTATATCATCAGATAATGATTCAGATAAGTTCATGTCAACGTATATATGCGAATAGATCAATTATTTGGATGTGATTTGCAGATATACCACCACGAAATCTAAGTAATACTTCTAATAAATGGAAGCGAATAAGACAATTGTCATCTTCAGATGAATCAAACCAGGACTTCATTGCAAACATATTATGTGTAAATTCAAGAACCTCAAAAATGGAGCAAAGTAAAACAAAAAAGGAGGACAAAATATGAAGTTGATTATGCACGAAATATCAGAAAAAATAAGAGAAATAGTGGCGAAGAATACACGACAAAAAATTTAAAATTTGTTAGTGCTAAGGTTTTTGAAAATAAGGATTGTCTTTGTTCAAAAAAATGTTTGAATCTCACGAATTACTTATACAACCCTGATCATTACTATGAATTAATAGAACGATGTAGTAGAAAGAATCCATCTTCGGTAGAACGAATGATGTAGCAGGATTTTATTTCAACGAAACAACTGGAAGAATCAATGACAAAAAGAGTAAAGAATACCGTGAGAGAATGTCTCTTGGCTGAAAATACAATGGATGATTTTTTTAAAAAAATGACCCTTATAAGATATTTTATAAAACTTATTTAGATGATGATTCTGAATTCCATGTTTTAGACCTTTCACTCAAAAGAGGAATGCCAAAAATATACGGAAATATCCACTTACTTCCACTATACACCGATAGTCAATAATAGAAGAAAAACATTAATATATTATCTATTTACTGCCCTACATCCTGCTAATTTACCAGGAACAGTTTAAATCTCTCAAAACTTAAAATTCTATTTCCAAAGAATGATAAAAACCAGAAATGATAAAAATGAATTACTTAAAAACTTACTTAAAAAATGTGAATGAATTATTTGATTAAAATTTATGTTTCTAATAAAATTAGTAGCTTTTTTTATCGTTTTAAGTCATTTGTAGATCATTCAGTTAATTTTCAAATAGTCTGTCATTTCAAGTTTTAAAAAGCACATATCCTTATAAGCTTCACACAAAATTTCACAGCCATAATATTTTTTTATTTACCAAGACTAAATAATTTCTGAAATATTTTGTTATGTAGAATAAAAATATTTTTTTAATTTTTTTAAACGCAAACCTTTAAATATCTCAAAACAAAAAATATATGACTTAGACCACTTTCATAATTATGGGCATATATGATATATATGTATATATATATATATATATATATATATATATATATATATATATATATATATATATATTCTTATTCTGCATTTTAGTTATTAGATATTGCCTATTTCTCTATTTCGCTTCATCGTTTTGAAAACTGGAAATACCTAAGTTTTTGTAAGAGCTTATCACTACCCCGTAAATCTGGAGAACAGAGATTTTTCTTTTAAGAGTTGTTTCCTTTAATCAAGATATCCTAATTTTGAGACACTAGGAACTCGTCTTTCACCTTCTTCCATTAACGTTTGCTGAATGTCGTGAATGTGGAAATAGAAATTACTAACAGAGTTTTTACAGAGTTATATTTTTCCTGAATTTTAATACTAATTATCTTTTTTAGAACATTTAACCTTCGAAACTCATAACTGTCTTCACTTTCTTATATATATATATATATATATATATATATATATATATATATATATATATATATATATATATATAAACGCTAATTAATATAAATACGGCTCTCGTTTTACTGAAGTATAAAGTAAAAAAAAATTCTAATCAAGTCATTACTCATTGTTTGACATTTTTTTGAACACATTTGTACATTTAAAAAAAGATGTTTGAATTTATTCTTAATACTTACATTTTTTATGATTAATTTTTATTTCAATTACAAGCTACACATTTTGTTCCAAATAAATATTTCAAGATGGATATGTCTTGTGAAATAGCAAAACAATTCGGTTGAAAGAGTTTCGAAAATAGACAGAGAATCACAAGTTTAATTTTCATTCTTATAGTATTTTTGTAATATTCAGAATAGGAATAATTTAACCAAAAAATATTTTTTCCTTTTTCTACCCAAGAAATGAATGAATTGATATATATATATATATATATATATATATATATATATACGAGGTCGTTTGATAAGTCCGTGTAAATTCCGAAAGATGGCACCACTGGTGCATATCGAGGTTATTTTTAATTAGTAGCAGCTCTTGGAAGAACACACATCAAGTTTCAGCCATATCGGTCTATTCCTTTGTGTTTGACAATCGTTGGAATCAAGGAAATCGAGTGATTGTCAAATAATGGACGAAAAAGAATTTCGCGTGTTGATTAAACACTACTTCATTAAAGGCAAAACGCCTCATGAGACTAAACAGAAGCTTGATAAACATTATGGTGACTCTGCACCTTCGATTAGTGCGGTTTATAAGTGGTTTCAAAATTTTCGGAGTGGCCATATGAGCACAAGAGACGCTGAACGTTCTGGACGCCCTGTTGAGGTCACCACTCCAGAAATCATTGATAAAATCCATGATATGGTGATGGATGACAGAAGAGTGAAAGTGCGTGAGATTACTAGTGCTGTAGGCATCTCGTGTGAACGGGTACATAATATTTTGCACCAACATTTGGACATGAAAAAGCTATCCGCCAGGTGGGTGCCGCGATTGCTCACGATCGACCAAAAACGAGGTCGTGTGAAGTGTTGCAAGAACGGTTTGCAGCCGTTTCAGCGAAATCCGCAGGACTTTAAGCGTCGTTTCATCACTGTATATGAAACATGGATACATCACTACACTCCTGAGACCAAAGAGCAGTCTAAACAATGGGTTATCAAGGGGGAATCTACTCCGAAAAAGACGAAGACAATTCCTTCGGCCGGGAAGGTTATGGCGACTGTCTTTTGGGATTCGCAAGGAATAATCTTTATCGATTATTTGGAAAAGGGTAAAACCATTACAAGTGCATATTATTCATTGTTATTGGATCGTTTTTTGCAAGAAAAACGTCCCCGATTAGCCCACAAAAAAGTCCTCTTTCATCACGACAACGCACCAGCTCACACCTCAGCAGTTGTGGCCGCAAAACTAATGGAAATAGGGTTCCAAATCATTTCACATCCCCCCTATTCTCCAGACTTGGCTCCATCGGACTATTATTTGTTCCCTAATATGAAGAAATGTTCCATCGGACTATTATTTGTTCCCTAATATGAAGAAATGGCTTTTTTATTCGAACGAGGAGGTGATTGCAGGAACGAATGACTATTTTACAGACTTGGACAAATCCTATTATTCGTAAGGGATCAACAAACTAGAGCAGCGTTGGATGAAGTGTATATGCCTAAAAGGAGACTATGTTGAAAAATAAAAACGATTTATTCAAAAAAATGAAGCAGTTTTTATTTTTACACGGACTTATCAAACAACCCTCGTATATATATATATATATATATATATATATATATATATATATAAACTGTTGAAAAACTGTCAATCTTTTAAAGAAAATCAAAATCCAAGTGTGCTAATTTGGAATAATTGATAGTTAGAATAAATCAAAATCGTACATGTCGATCTGTCATCAAAATGGAAAAACATAAAGTCGTGCCGGACGTGATCGATCGACCGCCTGTTGAAAAGGCAATAATAGAATTTCCGAGCGGCGCGCGTGTCGACGAAGGGAATGAATTGACGCCAACGCAAGTGAAAGATAGACCGACTATTAAATACACGTCGAAGCAGGATTCACTTTACACGATTTGCATGACGGACCCGGACGCGCCAAGTCGCAAACAACCAACGTGCAGGGAATGGCACCATTGGCTTGTTGTTAATGTGCCGAACAACAACATAAACGAGGGTGAGGTGATCTCCGATTATATCGGATCGGCGCCGCCGGAGGGTAGTGGTCTACACCGGTACGTGATTCTCATCTACGAACAACCGAAGAAGATCAGATGCGATGAACCCAAGCTAAGCAGCAAGTCTGGTAACAACCGAGCTAAGTTCTCGATCAGAAAATTCGCAAAAAAATATAAACTAGGCGATCCGATCGCCGGCAATTTCTATCAAGCCCAATGGGACAATTATGTACCAACTATTTACAAACAACTGAAATAAATAGATAGATTATTTTTTTAATAATTTATAATAAATTAAATTTCTATAAAATTATATAAAATACTAAAAACTAAACTATACATTACTAGATGTATAATTATGTCAATTAAATGAAAAACTTCTTTGGTTTGGATTATTAATATTACTTATTAAAATCTTATATTTTTGCATTATAATAAAAAAAATATGACTATATACTCAAAATCTCAATCAAAATTTATTTAAAATATTTATTGAAATAACAGGAACATAAAAGTTATTATTTGAATTATTTAAACAATTAAAAGATATCATTATTTTTACCTTTTATATTTTAGAATATATTATTTAAATTTTAGTTAATTATTAAAAAACTATTCCGAAAACAAATATTATTTTTTTAAACTTAATGGGACTTTCCACACTAGTCAACATGCATACAATATTCACGGCCCATTACCACTCGTCTCACACGCTCTTACCCGGAAACTAATTTTTTTAGGTGGGGGAGTTTGATGATAAGAGGATATGAGACAAGCGGTAATGGGCGTGAATACTGTATGCATGCTGACTAGTGTGGAAAGGCACAATAACTAACAAACATTTTAAAATATTCTAATTTAATAACACAACCATACTCGTAAATGAATATATAATAAATTTAACTATAAAACATAATTAAACATACAAATATTAAGGTTTCAAATAATGATTTATTCAAATAATTAATACTCTAGCGAAACATTTAAGTTTTATATTTTTCTATGAATATTATTAAGTATAAATATAAAAAAAATATTGTTAAATCTAAATTATATACATACGAGTATTTAGCTAAATGATATTTCAATTACAAAATTAATCAAAATCATTAGTATAACATATGATTTTCTTGAAATTTAATTTTAATGTAATTTGACTACTTCTCTTTAAATTATTCTGTTTTTTATAAAACATTTAAAAAAATAATACTAATTAATTATTATTACGGTTTTAACAAATTCTTATGAAATGCTATATTGAATTATTAATATATGAAATACCTCGCATAGACCGGCTAATCGGTTCCATTGATTAGCCGGATTATTTGAAACCGGATTAATCGAAACATTAACTAAATACAAAAAACGTTAATTGGTTCTAAACAAATTTTTTTCCTGTTTTTCAGTAAATAAAACGAAGGTAATATATTCAAATGTTTGTCTGTATCAACAAAATAAAATCAGGGGTTTATACATTCATTTTAAATACATTTTAAATTCATTTTCAAATGGGTTATTAAAATTTAATTATCAAGAAATCGACTTTACTCTAGAGTTGAAAATCAAAAACTAATAGAAAAAGAAAGAAAACACACAAAACTAGAACTGCGAATGCGATACGCATAATGTGCATATACGATTTCGGTTTTCTTTTTTATTATGTTTTCATAATTAAGGAGAAAACTTGAAAATTTGACTATAAAAATAATTTTATGTACTCGTATTAATTTTTTGGGAATTTATCAAGAAAACCTTTTTAGTAGGATTTTGTCAAGTAAAAAAATTTTTTTTGAGAAACAGGACTATAGTGAAACCGGACTAATCGAAGACGAGCTATGCGAGGTATTACTGTATACAGGCCGCCCCTTCCATACGTGCAATGTGTGCAATGCACACGGGCGACCGAGCTTTAGGGGCGACCGATTCCAAGAAAAACACTCGGTTACCTTTAATTTTTAGATAAGTGAAACAACACATTATTTAAGTTTGTCTAGCCACATCAACCCTTATGTAATATTTTAACCTGTTTGACGTTATTTGATTATAGCGTTTAACTACATATTACTGAGAGACCATTTTCGAATACAAACACATAATATCATTATATTTCTAACACATTTCTCTGAAAATTTCGATTATCCTTTCCCTTAAAGGTAATAAATATCATTCAATAGTCTGCCATGGAAAAAATGCAATTTGCGAATGGGGGCGGTCGAAATATTTTTGCACGCGGGCGGCCGATTCCCTTGAGATGGGCCTGACTATATATATATATATATATATATATATATATATATATATATATATATATATATACAGGTAACCCTCTTATAACATGGCATTCCTACAACACGGTTTTGCTCTAACACGATTGGAGAAATCCCCGTATAATACGACATTCATACAACACGATTTGAGAATTTGAATGATATGAATCTTAAGATATTCAAGAATTACTGGTGGAAAAAGAGGAAAATAAAGCAAATTTAGTGGAAATGGTATCTGAAATAAACCAAATTAATGCAAAGGACGATAGCGCAGATGAAAACTCAGAAGTTCAAAATGTTATTCTAAAAAGTATAAAGAAAGACTTAAACTTCTTCTACTTATATCGCAATATTATCGACATTGTTACGACCGTCTGCCGATAAACTATTAAATGGTGGAAGTATGATTACCTTCCTGTTCCAACAGAATAATGCTCCTTGTCACAATTCAAAAACTTCGATCACATAATTATAAAGTCCGCGCTTTAGAATGTTTAAATGGCCATCCCAATCTCTGGATTTAAATCCGATTGAGCATTTATGATCAATATTAAAGAAAAATGTTGTAAAACATAATATGAAAACAGAAAATGAGCTGCTCATTGTACCAAAATGAAAAATAAAGAGGAATGGAAAAAAATTAATGTCGATATTTGCAGAAATTTAATTCAAAATATGCCAAAAAGGGTGGCTGCAGCCTTAAAAGTCAAAAGAGGTATAACAAAATATTAAAAACTTAATAAGAAATAGAAAAGCAATAAAATAATCCATCTTCTAAAAAATTCTGTTCTAATTTAATTTTTTTGGAATGAAAATAAAGGACACACACAAATGTGTGTAAAATGTTGTAGACATGAACTATTTTTATTCCTCTCAATATTATTACAACATATACATTGAAGACTGTAACAGTGAATAATAATTGGATTTGTGATGCGTGAGCTTATATACTATTCAAAAAGGTAATTCAACATTCCTGGAATAATCCAATATTGACCTTACTGATTAAGCACCATGTCTTGCCTGGTGGTCTGATTATTTTCCTTTTTACTTAATGCATTGGCAATCAATTGTTTGATAAGGGTATAAGTCATAAGTAACAATAAGTGCATTCTTTACATATTTTGGGTAGAATGATATCTTAAATTTTATATATAAATAAATAAATATATATATATATATATATATATATATATATATATATATATATATATATATATATATATATAATATATATATTAATATGATATTCTGTAATTGTTTTAATTTTTCCAGACCCGGCGCTTTACACTTTTCACGTGGTATAACCTTTAACAAAAATGTTGTAGACTGAAACCGCCTTATATTTAATGTCATCAATTGCATAAATAAATGGTTTAAAAAAATATATAAATAATGACGGTGGACATTGATTTTGGTGACCCAAAGAAATACCAAGAACCAATTAAACCTTTAAAAGTAAGAGAAAAAATCATGGAATTTAATATTTTTTTAGGTTATATTACTAATATAAACATTAAATTTGTTGACAGGAAAAATGGAAATTGGTACCGGCATTTCATAAAGTTCGGGGCCTTATCAAACCCCATATAGACTCATTTAATTATTTCGTAAATGTAGAAATAAAAAAAATCGTTGAAGCGAATCAAAAAATCCTCAGTGATGCTGATCCGTTATTTTACGTCAAGTAAATTATTAATATTTTCTGATGTATAACTACATCTACATTTATCTTTCCTCCTAGATATTTAGATGTTCGTGTTGGAAAACCAGATGTGGAAGAAGGTTTCGATGTTTCACGGCCAGTGACACCGCACGAGTGCAGATTACGTGATATGACATATGCGGCTCCTATTACAGTTGATATAGAATACACAAGAGGAACTCAAAGAGTGATTCGTAATGGGCTCGTAATCGGCAGGTATAATTAATTACAGTTATTATAAATAAATGTAAAGAAGTAAATAGAAATATTTTTTTTAAAAAAATATGTTTTATATATCTGATTCAGAATGCCGATTATGTTACGTTCTTCAAACTGTATATTAACAAACAAAACTGAATATGAGTTGTCAAAACTTAAAGAATGTCCTTTAGATCCAGGTGGATATTTTGTTGTTAAAGGTCAAGAAAAAGTTATTCTTATTCAAGAACAGCTACCAAAAAACCGTATGATCACTGAAGAGATTGATGGTGAAATTCACTGCTCAGTTAATAGTTCAACTCATGAAAAAAAATCCAGAACAAATGTATTTTCAAAAGGAAACAAGTATTATGTTGGACATAATACTTTTACTGATGTAAGATTTCATAATATTTTACAAAACTTCAATTTTTTACAAATCTTTTTTTTTTTAGTGTACTTACTAATCATTTTTTTTATCTTTAGTGTAAATATATATATGTATATATAAATTTGCATTTTATGGAATCTGAAATCTATAATACAAACTAAATTTCTGAATACATCCATTTGTTTTTTTTCAGCCAGTACCAGTATCAATAATATTCAAAGCAATGGGTATCACAAGTGAACAGGAAATCATTACTTTAATTGGTGCTGACAAACAGACTCAAATAAGATATATGCCAACAATGGAACAATGTTTTGATTTAAACATATTTACACAAACACAAGCACTGGCATTCTTAGGTTCTAAACTTGTTGCAAAACGTTTTGTAACTGCTTTAACAAAAGATAAAACTCCTATTGACGATGCTCGTGATATTATAAATTCAACAATTCTCTCACATGTACCAGTCGAAAACTTTAATTATAGATCGAAAGCAATTTACTTAGCATTAATGGTATGTATAAGATTTTTTGAAATATTTGAAATAATACATTTGTAACTTGAAAATAATTCTAGTTACGGCGAGTGATGGTAGGGCAAGTTAATAAGAAAATGATCGATGATAGAGATTATTATGGAAATAAACGATTAGAATTGTCAGGAATGTTGTTGTCATTAATGTTTGAAGATGTTTTTAAAAGATTTAATTATGAAATCAAACAAAGTGCTGACAAATTAATTCCAAAAGTTAGAGCGACACAATTCGATGTTGTAAAATATATGCGTCCTGCACTTATAACACAAACACTTGTTTTTGCTATATCAACAGTAAGTCGTGTACTTTCTAATTATAAAAAATATTTTGAGTTACTAACTTGGTCACAATAAATTAGGGAAACTGGACGATAAAACGGTTTCGAATGGAAAGAAAAGGTGTTACCCAAGTCCTCTCTAGGCTCAGCTACATATCGGCTTTGGGAATGATGACAAGAGTGAATTCACAGTTTGAAAAGACACGTAAAGTATCAGGCCCAAGATCTCTTCAACCATCTCAGTTTGGGATGTTGTGTCCTTCAGATACACCTGAAGGAGAAGTAAAATTTAAAATTAATTTTGTTTAAAGAAATATTGGAAAATGTTTATTTTTTCAGGGTTGTGGATTAGTAAAAAATCTTGCACTAATGGCTCACATTACTACAGAGTCAGATGAAGCACCTATAATTAAGTTCATCTATAATATAGGTATTCAAGATGTTCGACTACTAGGTGGAGAAGATATTAATAATGCATCTGTATACCTAGTATTTTTAAATGGTTATTATCATTTAATTACACACACACACACATATGTATGTATGTATGTACATACACATATGTATATATATTACTTCTAGGTGTTATTCTCGGAGTAGTAAAAAGTTATAGACATTTAATTCATATTGTTCGTTTGATGAGACGCATGGGGAAAATATCACCATTTGTTTCGATTTATCCAAATCTTCTCCATAAATGTGTTTATATTTCTTGTGATGGAGGCAGATTATGCCGACCATACATAATTGTTGAAAATGGATACCCACTTGTTAAACAAAAACATTTAGATGAACTTGTACAAGGAATTAGAAAGTTCAATGATTTCTTAGATGATGGTAGTATTGTATTTTTTTATATTTATATAATGAAAATTATTCTGATTACTTTGAAAAATTCAGGTCTGATCGAATATTTAGACGTAAATGAGGAAAATGATTCATTAATTGCGTGTTCAGAATCTGAAATTGAATTGAATACAACACATTTAGAAATAGCCCCATTCACATTATTAGGAGTTTGTGCTGGAGTTATTCCGTACCCACATCATAACCAATCGCCAAGAAACACATATCAATGTGCTATGGGTAAACAAGCAATGGGTAAGTCTAAAATAGGAAAATCTGTTATAAATTTGTACCTTTTGTATTTTTTTATTTTTTTTTTGTTCATTATTCTTAATATATCTTCCATGTAGGAGTCGTTGGTTACAATCAACAGCATCGAATGGATACATTAATGTATAATGCACTATATCCTCAAGCACCCATGTGTAAAACTAAACCAATAGAGCTAATAGGTTATGATAAACTTCCAGCAGGACAAAATGCAACTGTTGCAGTTATGAGTTATAGTGGTTATGATATTGAAGATGCTTTAATAATCAATAAAGCTTCAATTGATAGAGGTATTTCAATTTTCAAAATTTGAAATTATTTTTTATTCAATTAAAATTACAAAATGTCCTGAACTTTTTAAGGATTCGGCCGTTGTCTTGTGTTTCGGACAGAGAAATGTAGTTTACGACGATATGCAAATCAAACGTTTGATAAAATCCAAGGCCCTTTAATCGATACTACTACACGGAAACCAATTTGGTCGCATGATAATTTAGATACTGATGGTATTGTGAGCCCTGGAGAAAAAGTTGAAAATTTTCAAGTAAAATTCAAGAATATTTAATATATTATTAAAACATTTATAAAATTTAATTTCTTACCTAAACAGCTTCTAGTGAATAAATCTATGCCAACTGTTTCTACAAACCCTAGTACAACTCCTGGTCAACAACAAGTTGAATATAAAGAAATGCCACTGACTTATAGAAACAAAATATCAAGTTACATCGATGATGTTATGATTGCAGCTGATGAAGAAGATTCAGGTCTTATAAAAATTCGTTTAAGGCAAACTAGAATACCTCAAATTGGAGACAAATTTAGTTCAAGACATGGACAGAAAGGTGTTATAGGTACTTTGTCTTATTGTATTTTGATTTAATCTTTATACAAACACGTGTACGTATATGTGCATACAAATATACATATGTGTGTATATTACTTGTAGGTCTGGTAGTAAGTCAAGAAGATATGCCTTTTAATGATTATGGAATTTGTCCTGATATTATTATGAACCCTCATGGTTACCCTTCACGTATGACTGTAGGTAAATTGCTCGAACTTTTAACAGGAAAAGCAGGTATGTTTTGAATGTCTTTTATTAATTATTCTTTAAATTCTCATATTTATTATTATTAAAGGTTTAATGGAAGGTAAATTTCATTATGGAACAGCATTTGAAGGATCTACTGTAACAGAAGTCAGCGAAGAACTCAGCAAACATGGTTTTAATTATCTAGGAAAAGATTTTTTTTATTCAGGTATAACAGGTGAACCACTAGAAGCATATATTTATTCTGGTCCTATTTACTACCAAAGATTAAAACATATGGTGCAAGACAAAATGCATGCAAGAGCGAGAGGCCCTCGTGACGTAATGACTCGTCAACCGACCGAAGGTAGAAGCAGAGACGGCGGATTACGTCTCGGTGAAATGGAACGTGATTGCCTGATCGGTCACGGTGCAAGGTAATTCTAAAATGAATTTTAACTGCTTATTTCATCTCACTTTTATAATTTATCTTTTAGTATGATGTTAGTTGAGCGTTTAATGACTTCGAGCGATGAATGTACAGTTGATATTTGCAATATTTGTGGTCGAATCGGTTATGAAGGCTATTGCCATTCTTGTCGAAATTCAAATAGTGTTAGTAGAGTAAAGATGCCATATGCATTTAAACTACTATTAACAGAACTGCAAGCAATGAATATTACTCCATGGCTAACGCTGACGAAGCATTGTATCTAAAACCTCCATATTAAATATCTCAATTTGTTTTTTTTTATTTTTTATAAAAATGTGTAATTTATTATTTTGTTATTGTTAATTATAAATAAAAATAAATTATTATAATCAAATTAAAACTATTTTATTACATATTCAAATTATTCATAAATTGTATCATAATTTGACTCAAAAAAAAAACATATTAAAAATTGTGTACTTTATATATATATATAATTACAAGTTATGTTATTAACTAATTTTCAATTAAAACTCCTTGATACTATCATTTTGATATAAATTATCTTCTCTCAATGATTTACATAAATAAGGTTGCACTATAATTAAAAATTTCATTTATATCAATATAAATATTCAACATGCTAACAAAGTCAAATTTTACATGTACCGTTTACAAATTCATCTTATTACTTAGAAAAATGTAATTATTAATTATATTATCAATATCAAAATCTTTTATAGAAAATCAAAACAAAATGTAATCAATATGTACCTATTACAATCAAAAACAAAGTCACAATTTCATTTTCATCACACAGGAACAAATTCACATGATAAATAAGTTATAAGTTTTACTAAAAAAAACAACTATAATTACATTAAAAACACTCCCGAGGCCTTTGCATATGTGCATAAGTCGTAAGTTTACCAAATGATGTCATAATTTTGAAATCGATTTAAAAAATACTGATCTCTAATTAATTAATTTATAAAGGCTTCGTATTTCTATGCAAGGTTGAGGCATGCTAATGAGCAAATAAAGCAATCGCTGTATTATACGACGATATGAGCATACTATACGCTAGTCGCAGAAATACCCCTATTATTTAATTATACATACATATATATATATATATATATATATATATATATATATATACTATATATATATATATATATATCACATCACATCATTATATCATCATATTCAAGCCTCAATGAATGCTACCATTCACTGTTATTTGGTCCACCATATCAATCCATTATTGGACGACTCCCTTATCTTATATATATCATCATCATCATCATTATCATAAAGCCCATATATCAATCCACTACTGGACGAAAGCCTCAATGAATGCTACCATTCATCGGTATTTGGTCATATTCACCACGCTGAGCAGGTGGATTGATGAAGATTTTTTTATTCGGGGTTTACTCCCTTCTCGACAGTTATTTTTTACAAGATGAGGTTGTCGGCCTTCATACTCAACCCTCGAAAATGAGGGAATATATATATATATATATTTATAGGGTCATCCAAATATGACGACAAGATTTGTGTTTTATTACAAAGAAACAGAAGAAACTATACACAGATTTCCTTATACACCGTACTATACACATGTTTTTTTTTTTAATAAAACACAAATTTAGGCAACAAATATATATATATATATACGCACATTTGGAGTAAAATAAAATATTTCACTGAAGTAAGTATAAAAATAAACTAAATTTGAAATGAACATTTTTTTATCATTCAATTTTTATTAAAAAAAAATTTATATTTTATTAATTATATATTCTTTAATTGATTTGTAACTATCTATAAGCACATCAAATTACAAAAAAAATATATATACTCAATAATGATAAAAACAAATTTAAATTTATTTATATTTGTATTGCTTTCAATTAATAACTATTTATTGAATTATAACTTACAATCTGCAATTTAATTCATTGTATGACTTTAAGAAATGTAATTATTCATTGCATTTTCAATCAAATCAAATAAAACCTTTTATTTTAATAAAAATAACAGAAAATGTAAACAAAATATATATAAATGTAATTAATATGTATTTATTACAATTTAAAAAATTATCACTTTACTTCCATTGTATAAAAACAAATTAATTTTACGTCAATATGTTTTATTAGGAAACGGAAATAATGGATCAATAATGAGGGCATTATGAAAAATGGCATTAATTTGTGATTGAAAATCAGAGATCAATTACATGAAATTGTTAAAAATTTTCAACTGTTGCTACTAGTAATTTTATTATAAAACAAAGCAGTCCTAACATTTGAGAAGTTGTAAAACTACATTTTTAAGGGCAGTTGTTATTTTCAATTACAAAAAGTGCTAATACATTAAAATCTACAATTCGATGTATAGTGCAAAAATCTATATAAAAAGGTACAATTTAATATTCAGAAAAAACTAATTATCGACATACCTTCTCTCTGGAAACGATCGGAACTTTTGAAATAAAATACATAAAAAGTTATTTATTCATCAATATTTATTTTGTCGCCTTCAAAGTACTCCCCATTGGAAGCAATAAACATATACCAATGCTTCTTCCTTTCCTCGAACGTCCCCGCGAACGCGCTTTTTAGTATAGCCTTCAGTTCACGCAGCGAATTTTCTTTTACGGCTTTAATAGACCCAAAACGATATCCTCGAGGTGGCAACTTGAGTTTTGAGAATAGGAAAAGTCTCACGGAGCAATATTAGGCGAATACGGAGCTTTCGGAACGATATTGGTTGAGTTTTTGACCAAAAACTCACGAACAAATTCAATGTTCTTGGCACCATGCGAGAAGCAACGCGTTTCATGTCCAACATTTCAGTCAAAATGACATGGCGCTGTGCTTTTGAGATTCTTACTTTAGCTAATAACTCTCTGATGGACATACGACGATTTTTGAACACCAATGCTTTGATTTTGGCCACGTGTTCATCGTCAGTTGATGTCGATGAAAGTCGAAATCGTGGTTCATCATCGACGGCTTCACGCCCCTCTTTGAATGCCTTATGCCACTCAAAAACTCTTATTCGCGATAGATAATCCTCAGAATATACCTTTATAAATATTTCTAACTTATTCCTGAAGTTTATTTGGTTTGTAACACAAAATTTAATGCAAATACTTTGATCAACTGATTTCGACATCGTAAAAAATCGCCGTGAACAACAATCACCGTCTAACAAAAACCACTGTAAATTATTTACTAATAAATGTAGCGTCATGAAATTTGACGCAGATATCATTGATAGATGTACCAACTTAAAAAAATGTACATCATGACATTCCACAAATGCATGCAGTTTAAATGAGAAAGTTCCGTTAGTTTCCGAACAGAAGGTACTTTAAATAATAAAGAGAAGAAATGATAAAAACAAATTCGTGAGGATCAAAAACCTCCAACTCAACAACTGAAAAAATTATTCAATGATCATCAAAAAGATATAACGATTTTAATCATACAAAAACTTTGAATCGGCACAGACATTTTTCCGGAATAATCAAAAAACTCTTTTATCATAATGAAAATAATGGATCTAATGAAATTTGGAAAATTATTTATTGATGCAAAATTTACTTTCTGAAAACCAGTTATTTTTATAGATAGAATTAAATACAAAATTTTTGGTCATAGTGTACTCTCAAAACTAAGACGTAAATAGAAAATATCCTTATCAGCTAAAAATCTTCAAAATACAATAAAACAGAACTGAGGAAGTACTATGGTTTGGAGATATATAGTATGATCAGAAATAGGCAATTTGATTTTGTAGAAACTACAATGTATAAATGGAAATATCTGGACAACACAAAGACAAATTTGAAAAATCTGTTAAAAAATTATATTTTCCACAGAAGCGAATCTTTTAGTAAGACAATGATCCAAAACATACAGCCTTAAATATTAAAGCGTGGTTGTTTTATAACACTCTCGAATAATTGAATTCTTTTCCATAAAATCCAGATTTATATCTTATAGAGCATCTGTGTAATTACATAAAATGTAGCTGTATGAATACCAAATAACACAGAACATAATCCTCAAATTAGCAATACAAAAAAACTGTTATCAAATATTAGTCAATTTTATGTAAAAATTGGGTTAATCTATCCGAAATAAATTGAGAGAAGCAGATCAAAAAAAGGTTTTATGAGATACTAATGATATAAATTATAATAATTATAAATAGAAAAAAAGAAAAATATTTTTAATTATTAAAATGAAAAAGTAACATGTTGAGGATCGGACTCCAAAATGTTGGCTAGACCACATACTGTACAGGTAATGACTCGTGTTTCGCAAATAATCGAAAAGTTTCTAGATAGACAATATCACATGGATTTGGATTATTTCCAGAATTCCCAACAGGACTGATTTTCATCGTTTAGCTAGCGGAGTTGCAGACTATTTATGAAATCAAATCTCGTATTATCCAAATTGATAAAGTCACTTCACCATGACTAGTCAATCTTCCAATGAAAAGAATATGAACAATATTATTAATTTATTCATAAATGATGACAGTGAAATTGTAATTTTTTTTCTTAACTGGAGTAAACACATATTGATTCTATTTATATAAGTTTTGTTTCTGTTTTTTTAATTAAAATAAAAGATTCAAATTAATTTTATGGGAAATACACTGAATAATTTATATTTTTTAAGTCATGCGATGAAATAATTAACAGATTGTCTATAATTAATTAATTAATATATATATATATATATATATATATATATATATATATATATATATATATACATGTAAAATCGAATAAGTCTGAATACATCTATATCAAAAAAGTTTGGTCAAGAAAAAAATAAATACAAGTTAAAAATCTACATTTATTTTGGATTATCAAACAATAACTTGTTTTAGTATGAAAACTTAAGGCCTAACACCACTGTAGAAATTTCAAAAAATCATTTTTTTTTTATTGGCTTAAAATAAACTTTGAACCTTTTAAAATATAATACAAAAGGTTTCATTCTGAAAAAAAATTTTCTTTTGAAATTTCGGGACTTATACCTGCCGTCTTCGGCCGCTCCGAAACGGCCGATCGAAACTTTAAATTGATTTTTCTCGAAACGACTTTTTCTCAACGGGCACGCAGCATAACTTAAACAGTTTTTTCCAATCAATTTGAAATTTTAATCATGATTTTATTATTATATTTCGCAGTGAATCACGTAGGGGATTTTTAATAAATTGATTTAAACAATTTTTATAAACAAAAACGTGCCTTTTTTTATGAAAATTGAAATTTTTTTTTCAATTCGCTGCCAAATTTACAAAAATCAATATTTTCAAAATCCCCTACGTGATTCACTAGCTATTGACATCAAGAATAAGTGGAAGTTTTTTTTTTGTTCCAAGTTCAAGTGTGCGACAATTATGCTGCGTGCCGCGGAGCGCTTCCGATGAAAGGAGCCTCGAATTATTGACTCTAAATCAGCCATTTTGTATTTTTTTTACTTTATATTTTTAGTCAATATAGTATAATGTTAGATCAATAACGTATCAAAATATTTTTTCTTTCCAACTTTCCTTTCCATTCAAAAAAAATTCCCAAAAAAACGCTTTTTTTCGCGATTACAGTGGTGTTAGGCCTTAAATCAAAAAACCTGCATACAATGACTGAAAAATTGTAAAATTACAATAAAATAAAACAAATACTTTGTCTTATATCTTTTTTGAAAGATAAAGTCCTTCAAACGATTTTTCATTAATTTTACTCATTTTCTAACAATGATTAGAGCTAATTTTTTGCATATTTCTATAATCTTTTCATTTACCATATTTTTGGATACAATGCTATTTTCTTATTTGTCGTTCGAGCAATTCCCATAGATACTTTATAGAATTGAATTTGGGTGACTGGGAAAGTGCTCTGAATTGCTTTAAGGTGTGTGAATTCAACTATTCCTATTAACTTAAAATTGTCCAATAAGCAATGCATTAATGAATACAATTTTTTAATAATTTTTTCAATTTTTCTTAATACTTTATTTTTCTTTAGCAACTTATAATTTATTTCTTATTTTTAACGTGTATTTAATTCTTAAAATTTTCCATGATTCAACTTCGGTCCTCATTTACATGACCATTCAATCCAATGATAGTTATATATTTATATATATATATATATATATATATATATATATATATATATATATGTATATATATACTTTTTAGATTTTGTTGCATTGCTGTATAAACACTCTTATCAAGACACACACGATTGAATTTAAATGCTTTTGTCTATCACACAAATTGTAAATATTAATATATTTTTATACTTCAGAAAAATACAAAATAATTAATTATATAATAATTAAATTATATATTAAGTAGAAGCAAATTATATGTACCCAAACTTCTTTGAATAATTGTGTATACATTAATTTATTTTTTTCGATTTTGACGTTTTTATCTTTCTTAATAAATACTTATTAACAAGACAAGAAAAAAATTTATAAATTAACAATACTTGTACTGCTGCAATAGCCAATAAGAAGATAATAACATCAAGGAGATGTAATTTATACCATGGTAGCTGTGTAGAATAAGGTTTCAATTGTGGTGCACCTTTATGCCTCGCCACGTATTCAGTCCAGTAAATGGCAAGATCTAATGGTTTAAGTGGCCTGTCTCGGAAAAGTTGCGATATTTTATTAGCGTTCTCTTTGTATCTGTTTTAAACAACAATCATCAATTTAATTATTCAAAATGATACAATTCATTTGAAACTATTTCTAATTCACTTTCACAAAAATGAATCACTTATCACAATATTTCAAAATTTTATAAAATTGTTCACTTATTTTGATATACAAATTTGCATCTATCCTATTCCAATATGTTGTATACAACTCTTATCTACTCTCTGCAAAATACTTAATTATAATATTATATCTTTTCTACAATTAATTTAAACTGATAGTCATTGAGAACAAGATTAAATAATAATGATATTATATCAATAAAACTGTTAAGTTATATACAACTTATTGGATATTTTTTTCATTAATACGCATTTGAATTGCCGTGTTATTATCGTTAGATATTAACGTTATAAAATCTTATAGCATAATACTCTGAATATTTTAACGTGGTACTTTTATAATTCAATGCTTTAATAACGGTTCGCCTTCTAAATGCAAATTAACAAATAAAGTTAACAATAAATAACGACTAATTGTTTTAATTAATTATTATTCATTCAGATTTTATAACAACACTTTGATGATAATAACATGGCTATCTAAACTAGCATTAACTTTTAAGCGAATAAAGTGAACAATAAATGATTATAGAACAATTTAAAAAAAACTCGTGACAAGACGAGAAAACGAGTGATTTATTTGCTTCAATGTCAATAAGTAAAAAATCGAACATTTTTTTATAAAAACATGAAATTTAATATAAATGAATCACTTAAACGAACACCACAATATTTTATAAATTTGTTCGATAATCAGATACTATTAATTTTATTTATTCGTGCACATTTCAATGCCGTTATATTTAGATCGCTGCATTAAAAATTCTAGATTGTTAAGCTATTTGTTAAATTTATATTTTTTAAGAGGAAACTGATTGTCATTCGAGCGTTTACCACGATTAAGAGTTTTTAAAGTTAATTATTATAATTTATGAATAGTATACATATATATATATATATATATATATGTATGTATGTATGTATGTATATGTACATATGTATATAATGATTTTAATAGTTATAGCCAATTTTTTAAAGAAATTTTATTTATAGCATTTAATTGATGTAAAATTGAATGCCATATGAAAAGACAAAGAGTTATTTTAAAATCTTCCAAGATATCATACAGTTTTCTTGCTTTTTTACGATTTTTTATTTCAATGATCAAAGAGCGAAAATAAAGCTTGTTTTATAGTAAAAAATCGTCTTAAGGAGGTTGGTCTGTTAAAAATATGATAAGATTAGTCTAAAATTTGAATATAATGATCAAATTCTTTAGGAATTTTTTTGAAATTTTTCTCCATCCCATTTTAGAAAAATTAAAACATGAAAATTGTGTCTTATAACATGGGCTCTTATGGCGGTGTGGTATAAATTAAAACTTAAGTCATTAACTCCACAAAAAATGCCAAGAATTTTTTAAAAGATGTTTTATTGTAAAGCTTATATTTTTAATAGTATTATCACTCGAGTAAAACAAATCTTCACAACGCCGTTTGCAAGTTTTTAGTTGAAAAAGAATTGTAAATGAATGATTTTAAAGTTAGGGCAGTACAAATTTTACAGTCAGAACAAATCACGGCGCAGCACTACACTGACACATACGATGCGCGTGTTAGTCGTGTTCATATACCATTTATACTATACAGAATTATTTATTTGCAGTTGGTAATCATTATTTTAGACCATACAAAAGTGTAGACCACTAACCTTACCCCGCGGCCCTGTAAGACTATGACCAACCACCTTAACAAATAAAATTGCATCTGTTCTCGTAGACCATCTATATTATTAATTCTTTTTAATATTTTACTTCTTTTTGAGTACGACTTTATTAAACACCTTATTACATTGTTGATGAAAAGAGAAGTACAAATAAATTTTGAATAAAATCCGAAAAATTACTTTCTTCTTAACAAATACTCCACAACTGATTTTTAACCAAAATGTAAGACATGAGCTGAACACAATATTAAAATATATTTTTACTGTAGTTCTTAATTTTTGTAATGTATTGTACATACATGACATATTTGCCGCATAGTCGAAAAATTGTCCGCAGTAGTTTTGTATATCTAGACTATAATTCATTAAACTTGATATTATAATATTCTCTAAATATCATCATATTTTTCAATATATATAAAAGATAAGAAACATTTCTATATTTGGTTTTGTTTATCTACATACATTATGATAAAAGATAACTGATCTCAAGCCAAGTTTTTCTAATAAAGAAACTCATTCTTCGTATATTATATACTAATACCGGTAACGAATTTTTGAAAGTTATTTTAGCCCTCTTCCCACTTTCGAAGCTCTAGACAAATATATTTTTTGTTTTTAAGATAGTGCCACTGCATGTGTGTACATAAATAAAAGGTCATCCAAATGTGATGCCTAGATTTGTTTTTTTATTAAAAAGAAAGAAAAGAAATTATACACATGTTTCCTTATACACCATCCTATACACATTTCTTTTCAATAAAATACAAATCTAGGCGTCATATTTGGATGACCCTATATATATATATATATATATATATATATATATATATATATATATATATCATACAATCCTAACATAAAAATAAAAAATATTACATTTGAACATTCAATCTTAAACAGTCCTCATAAATTATAAAAAAACATTAAAAACTCTTTACTCAAAATAAATGTGGTAAACAATTTTTTCAAAAAAAACTTATAAATTCGTTACAGGCATCTAAAAAATGTAAATAACGTCCCTTGATCTTAAAGTAGAAGAACATTATAATACAATATATACATTTGAAACCCATTGTTTAGACTGCTCTTTGGTCTCAGGAGTTCAATCTACAGTGATGAAACGACAGTCCTATTTCGCTGAAACAATTAATACTTCACAAAAAAACATTAAAAAATTAGCTTTATGTCCAAATGTTGGTGCATAAATGATGCCTACAGCAAATCAATTTTTCACTCTTCTGTCATCCATCACCATATCATGGATTTTATAAATGATTTCGTTAAACAGGCGTCCAGAACGTTCAGCGTCTCTTGTGCTCATATGTAAAACCACTTGATCTTAAAAGGTGTAGTCACCATAATGCTTAAGAACATTATAATGAAGTAGTGTTTAATCAACATGCGAAATTATTATTTGACAATCACTTAAATTCCAACGATTGTATGTATTAGAGGCATTTATGCGTTGAAAACAATATATACACTTTAAATAAATGTATGTATTAGAGGCATTTATGCGTTGAAAAAATTAGAGCCGACTACTAGTTAAACATATTTTCAATAAAAACAACAATATATACATTTATATATATATATATATATATATATATATTATATGTCACAATTAATTATTTAAGATTTTTGATATTTTTTTCATATGTTCGATATTAAGATCATAGGCGTATAGAATAAGATAATTCGAGTAAAGGAGATACTGGTTGGATATAGGAATTCATCTCCAAGAACGAAGATATGGAAGAATATGGAGATGAAACAATTATCAAATTCAAACTAAAAACTAATTTAAACTAAAAACTAATCTCGAATTATAATACAAAACTCTAATGATGATAACAAGGTCATTGAAACGCGTATTAACTTTTAAGAAAATAAAGTGAATATAATTTTGCAGTGATTCATTTGTATTAAAAAAAAATTATTAAAGTATTGAAACAAATAGTAATAAATCACATAATGTTATAATGAATGATTCAAATAGACATATAAATATATTATAACATATTTTTTGATAAAACTATTTAAAATAAATAACAATAGTAACTAAAGCAAACCTTTTATCATTGATAACATCATTTACTGCATCGACCACCTCTTCTTTTGTCATATTATGAAATTCTACTTTTCTTGCTAATTTCTTCGAAACATATCCACCGATGTTCAAACTTTGATCTCCAAATAAAGGAATGCCAACTAAAGGAACACCGCAATATATAGCTTCTTGAGTTCCCATCAAACCTCCATGTGTTATAAACACTTTAGTATTTGGATGACCTGTACTTAAAAATCTAAACGTTATATATTTAAAAATAATGATAAAAATTGACTTTAAATTAAGTACAAATATGTAAACAGAAGTAAATAAGCAAAACACATTTTTGGAAAAATAAGTTTTTTAATAAAAATAGAGGAAAAATTCTGTATATCAACATAACATTTCAGTTTCATTATGGGACGTAAAAACATATGAAAGATACAATATATATATATATATATATATATATATATATATATATATATATATATATATATATACACGAGTATATGTATATATACACTACACAAAAATATTTTATATTATAATAGTTTAGATAAAGATTTAGGAATGTCTATAATAACTAAATATAAAAAAAATAAAACCATATTGTAGTTTCAATTACATAAATGAATTACGTAAACTTACACAATATATCGATTTGAGGAAGCCACTTCTCGAACTGGATGTTATCAGGAATTGGTCCCGGGAACTCTTCGCGCACACCTTTCCAAAATACTGTATATGGCAATTCTCCCAATGCTTCTATCAGAATTCTTTGTTTATCTCTTGGAAACGATTCAGTTCGTACCATAGATCCCATTGAGAAATAAACAATACCTTTTTTTGCTTCATTGATTATTTTTTCTAGTCTCTATAAAAGTACAGTCATTAATAAATGATCATCATACAAAATGTATCCAATTTTAAAGTATACAATACAAAAAATATAATAACACAATAGAAAAAAAACATACTGGGTTTAATCCTTTAGCTGCATTTATATGAAGACCTGCTACTTCAATAACATTCGGACTTACAGGACGTGCACCAGTGAGACTAAAATGACTATTTACCAGCAATAAACTCATATTATTCGCAAGAAAATCTAATGAAGGCATATCGGCCGCAATATACTTTTTTACGATCTCTTCTTCTGGTAGAATTGCGAAATAGTGATACCTATTTAAAATTTCCAAATGATTACAAACGATCAAATATATTTCAATTACACATATAATATATTGATAATCACATTGAATTATTCTTCATTTAGACTAATAATTTATCAATATTAAAAAATTTATATATATATATATATATATATATATATATATATATATATATATATATATATATATATATATATATTTTTCAACATAATCTCCTAATATTTTCCCAGCGATGTTCAATAAGTTCGATATTTTATAATAAGAACTGTCTTGCTCCTCAAAATACTCATTAACTGCCGAATCACTTCTTCATCTTGGGAAATCTTTGACCACTGAGCCATTTTTTCAAGTTTGGGAACAGAAAATAATCCGAGGGGCTAAATCTGGCGAAGGGTGCATGAGGTAGCAATTCAAACTTTAATTCATTAATTTTGGCCATTGCAATAACGGATTTGTGAGCTGGTGTATTGTCTTGATGAAACAACACTTTTTTCTTAGCCAAATGCGGCCATTTTTGCTTGATTTCTTCGCTCAAATGTTGCAATAAGTTTGCATAATATTTGCCATTGATAGTTTTTCTTTTTTCAAGATAATCAATGAAAATTATCCCACGCGCATCCCAAAAAACCGACGCCATAACCTTGCCTGCAGATGAAACGTTTAAAAATTTTAATTGTTCTTTTGCCTCGGGTGTGAAGTGATGGACCCATGTTTCATCCATGATTATGAAACGGCGCAAAAATTCTGCTTTGTTGCTGTGAAATCATTTACTTGAAACATCTTCACTTTGCTTTTGCTCGAGTGTGAGCAAACGCGGCACCCATCTTGCACACAGACTTTCTCATGCCATATGCGATTTTTTGAAATGCCTACTATGTCTGCTAGCTCGCGCACTTTCAGTCGACGATCATCCAGTACCCCTTTGTGGATTTTCTTCACCATTTCTGGAGTCGTCACCTCATTTGGTCGACCGCTGCGATGCTCGTCTTGGCAGCTCGTACGGCCTCGTTTAAACTCTGCTACCCGATATTTCATAAAACGAAGGAGCAGACTCACCCAGAGTCCTTTTAAATTGGTTGGACTGAGACAAATAAAAGTATTGTATCACAAAATGACCAATATTATATTATATTGACAAACAAATACTAAACAACGTGGCGTCCTCATATGCTTTATAGTTGTGTACTTTCTAATACAAAAACTACCGCCATCTATATTAACTAACACATTACGGTCCGATTTTTTTCCATGCGAACCTGTAACTCCGCCACCGTAATAGCAGATCCCTACTCTCGTGACCACCCTCGTACGATTATTTCTTCATACTTAGTGTTTTGTAACAACGCGTAGCGCATGTCACGAAAATGGAACAGAGAAATTTAGAGCAACGGTGCGCGATAAAATTTTGTGCAAAACTCGGCGAAACCGCGACAGAAACTTATGAAAAAGTGCTTAAAGTGTATGGTAGTGATGCCCTGAGTCGTAGTTAGGTGCTTCGGTGGCATGCCGATTTTAAAAAGGCCGTGAGAGCGTATATATATATATATATATATATATTAGAAAGATTTTATATATATATATATGTCTCTCATTTTTGGCGTCTAAAGGCATCGCAACGTTACCACAACCGCCCTATTCACCGGACTGTCACACTTTTTCCTATTCCCCCATATGAAAAAATTCGTCAAAGGTCGACATTTTGACTCCGTTGAAGATATCCAAGAATCTGTGACGAGGGTACTCGGAGAGGTTCCACAAGAAGTGTTCCAGAATTGTTACGAAAACTGGAAAACTCCCTGGAATAAGTGTATAGATGCAAGAGAGAACTACTTTGAAGGGGATCGCAGCAATGTACCTTAATTTTTAAAAATACTCGATTTTTGAATTTTGTCGCATTACTTAATTGTCTGACCTCGTATATATATATATATATATATATATATATATATATATATATATATACATATATAAGATTGCCCAAATGAGATTAAAGCATAGTAAATGCTAGTAAGAAAGTAAATATATGTCTAAATCTTTCGATCTTAAATGAAACTATCATCTTCCAAATGAGACTGAAGGGTTTAAAAATACATTTATTTCCTTACCATCATTTACTCATTTTTACTAGTCTTTAATGACTTAATGCCATGTTTATATATACATATATATATGAATGTATATATACAATTTAAATATAAAATATAATTCCTAAAAAGACAAATAACACAAAATATTATATTATGCAGATAATCATAGTGTACAAAAATATATTAATTAACACATTACGGTCCGGCCATGCGTAAACGTGTGTTTCATACTGTGTTTTTGTAAATTCGTTCACGCGTTAACGCGTGTTTCGTTGTATGACGCATATATATATATATATATATATATATATATATATATATATATATATATATATATATATATATATATATTATAATGTATTTTTTCTAATTCTATCAAATATAGTGGTGTATATATTCAAAATATTGGTAATTTATAAAAATTATGAAAAATATTTCAGATATATCAAATGAAGGAATCTATCCCTAGTTCTGTTTTTTGAAATGAAATCGAAATTAGTTCTCTAATTTTATTCTAAAAAATTCTTTATATAGAATATATACTTAACGTAATTTTTCATATTTTTATCCCTTCCAAATGTTTTTTTACGCTAATAAATGTTTTTTTTATAATAAACTATGTTTATTATAATGTATCTTTTTTTGTACTTTATCACGCTGGTACACTCATCACCGATTGAAAACTACTGTTATATATATATATATATATATATATATATATATATATATATATATATATATATATATATATATATATATATATATATATATATATATATATATATATATATATATATATATATATAGATAAATAGATAGATAGATAGATAGCGAATCCTTTTATAGGCAAATATGAAATTTCATTTCAAAATGTTCATTGCTTTAAGAATTACATCGATTTTATGAAGAAGTTATTTTTGTGCATTTTTTTGGGAAATTCGCCGGACTCCAGATGAAGTCTAGCGCTAAATATTCCAGACCGTAATTTGTTGAACAATTAGAAAAAAATATTCCACAATTAAAATATTGTAAAAATAAGAAAGAATATGCACTTAGGTTGCTTCAGGTAAATGCATGTCCGAAAAATATATCAGAACATTTTTTAGCTAACAAAGGAATAATTGTTATTATAAATGTTAATAATGATTATTGATAAATGAATTGTTTTGTACATTTGTAAAAGTCTAAAAAAATAAAAATACTTACACCCATTTAGAAATGACTGTCGTAATAGTATTCAAAACTCTTTGTAAGAATGTCATATCAGGTGTATACGACAATAAGTAACTAGGAATATATGACGGGTTATCAGGATTTCCCATTCGATCATTTACCCACGGCAACAATACGCTTGTAATAACTCCAATGGACGGTGCTTTGAACAAATGTGCAAAACCCAATTGACATTCTCCTCCAAATAATTCTACTATAACAGCGTCATACTTCACGGTCGAATTTCTTAAACTTTGGACTACCGGATGTTTAAATACTGTTTCGCACATTTCTGTTCCAGCTTCTTTTATAACAAACTGTAGAACGCCAATTGTTCCCAATGATTGGACAACATCAAACGACATGTTATTAACAAGCATCGGCATGCTTCCTCTTACATTTAGATCATTGAATCTGTTAAAATACTTATAAATTTAAATTTCAAATTATATGCTATATAAAATATAAAAAATCTAAAGCCTCGTATACACAGCGACGAATAGTGAAGCGCTCGCTGAACTGCACGAACTGCTCTACGAACCTTTTTTTGAATATTAACAAATGGTGGTGGCGTTCGGTTCGTTAGTTTTCTGTCATCGAATTAGTAGATGAAAAGTTCAATAAAATTTAATGTAATGATCTTAAATTTTGTTTTCGAACGGAAATATAAAACTATATAAAATATCAAACCATCTTCCTCAACATTTGCTTAACACTCCACTAAAATACAATTAATCAAAAGAAATGATCTTCTAAGTATTCTTAGAACTATCCACACTTGTTTAAACAAGTTCGTCGAACACTTTTTAATAACGCGCCACAATATCGTCATATGAAACTCTAAGTTTTGAAGTAGTTTACACATATTTAAATTTTTTTTACAAATTCAGGTGTATGTCCGAAAATATTTATCGGATTTACTTCAAATTTTCAGAGAATATACTAAAATATATGTGCATTCCGAAAATGCAAAAAATAAAAAATCGATTTTTTGAAATTTCTAACTGCGTATAACCCCTTTTAAACAAGTTCGTCGAACACTTTTTAATAACGCGCCACAATATCGTCATAGACAAATCGCCGAAATATTACTCGCTTTTGTAGCAGATTTGTTGAAATGGTTTGAAACTTTGCTTACTAAGATGTTCGGTTCGCCGGAGTATACGAGACTTATAGATAAAAATATAAGAAAAATATATAACAACTAAGATTTTAAAATAATGAGCATAATCATCGAAATACACAATAGTTTATAAATAAATAAAGTAAAAAATAAATAATTATTGAACAGTTTTAATACACATTGTGCTATTGGAGTGAACATTCTTTTATATAAAATTGAATTCATTACAATTCACTACATAATAAACAGTTACTTTGAATTAAATTACATTCATGATCCATTAACTATAATCCATTAACTATAATATGATAGAAAAACTATAGCTAATCATAATAATTATTAAATATTAGGTTGGCAAGTATCTCCCTTCCGCTTTTTTTTTTTGTACATAGCTGCGAAATTCAAAAGACCAGAAGGCGGAAGGGAGATATTTGCCAACCTAATATATATATATATATATATAATTATATATATATTTATATATATAATTATATATATATTTATATATATATATATATTTATATATTTCTAATTCGGTTTTGATAAAATTATTGATAATTATAATTAAATAAAGTAAAATCATTTTTATTGACCAAAAAAGCTTGTTCAAAAATGAAAATAGCAATTTATTAAATCAAATTAACAGTTCTTTTGTTTTAATCACTTTTTTCTTATATTTTTTGACATTAATAAAGTTATTGGATTATTCAAAAAGTTCATAGGAATTTCCAAAAAATGGCAATAACCTCGTATAGACTTGTAGACACTTAATGTTAGATTATATTAGGTTGTGTAATATGAAATGTCGAATTTTTAATTTATTTCTAACATAATAATCCAACATTTCATATTATACGACCTAATAGTATATACATTATCGTGCATAAGTCATGGCACACAAGGATAACATAAGCAATTTATCGATATCATTTAATGAAGTCGTTAAATTAAAAACACACACACACACACACACACACATATATATATATATATATATATATATATATATATATACATATATATATATATATACATACATATATATATATATATATATATATATATATATATATATATATAATTGAAAATAAATATTATATAATGAATAAATTTAATGAATATTATATTTATTTTCAATTAAATATTTTTTTAATTTAACGACTTCATTGAATTATATCAATAAATTGCTTATGTTACCCATGTGTACCATAACTTATACGCGTCAATTTATATTCTTAAAGGTTATGACGTTTCACAAAAAAATTGCGTACAAACAATGAAAGAAATATATACGATTTACAGAAAGGGTGTTGTAGGCAAAAGTACCAATTGTAGCTCGAAAAGAAAAAAAGACCCATTCTTGACCCATAATTGTATACAATAACATCAATCGAAAAACAAACGAGATGGACCGCCATTAATGACTGCGAAGGTCAATTTGCACCCGAAAAATATTATATTATGCAAATGTATGCAATTGGAAAGAATCCGTTTACTATGAACTACCGTACAACTAAAATGATTATTTTCAGCAATAAAATTACATCAAATACAACGTATTTATGGTACATGAATGGAATATAAATTAACAAATACAATTTTTTTTCTTCATATATTTACTAATAATGAAATAAAACTTATTTATATATAAAAACTATAACCACGCGAATTTTTGTCGAACTATTGTATATACACGTCTAATGAGATATATGTACAAATTATTAACAAAAAAATTAATATTACTAACCTTGATATAGGTTCCTTTTGCGGGAAATGATTTATTACATCAACTTCATGACCTTTCGCTGCTAAACCTATCATTAATGCCTCTGTCATCGAATAATGACTCTTCCCTTGATACATAAATACTCCTAATATACGAAAACTCTGACAACTCTGTATAAACAGGATCGTCAATACGAATCCTAATTGAATAAATTCGGTCCTCATGATAAAATTCGAAGTTTTTCAAATGTTATTCTTTTAAACCTATTTTCACTTTAAAAATCGATTTTCTTTGTAACTATAATATACGATAACGAGATATGAAAATTAGGAATTCATGCAATAAAATGTAAGAAAGTGAATGATATATATACATTCTTTGATATTAATTAAACTATGAAGGTTTAAGGTCATCAAAAAAACAAACAACACTTCTAAATTATTAACATTTTACCTGCCATTTACGAATTAAATACATACAGTATGTCGAATAAAAATAACTTACATTTTTTTTGTCGAAACTTGCAGCACCATTAATTTAATGAGTGCTCTTTATTCATCTCTATCTCCCCTACCAACCATCGAAATTCAACCAAATAAGTACTGTCTGAAAGTTTCTAATTGAACTAATAATATTATTTATTACGTTTTCTTATACAATAGAAACACAATAGAATAACGTGCAGATTTTCAGTATTATTTTAAACTTAGTAAAAAATTCACAGAAACACACATTTCAATTGATGCGTCAAATTTACTGTGATGATTAGCTGTCATGCATACAAATTTACATGTGATATAGATGTTTAAAGATGGAAGAGAAGACGTAAATGACAACTCAAGATCAGCCCGTCATAAAAACATAACCACCGAAAAACTCATTAAAAAAATGTGCGAAATTATTGTTGTTGATTCGAAAAGGACACATACAATATTTAATGTGTATATCTAAAGATATAATTTATGAAATATTATTAATAAATAATTTTAAAATGAGAAAACTGCGTTTACAAAAGTAGCAATTGAAGACAAATTTCATTTCATTTCTTTTTACGATTCAAAAAGCATCATTCATAGTGAATTTGTTCCGAGAGATAAAACTGTTGCTAGTGAGTACTATTTAGATGTTACGGAGTGTATGTGCTGAATGATAACAAACATTAGTTAAAATATCAAGAGCATGGAAGCTGAAACTTATTGTAAGAAAATACATCATCTCACAAAGCCATTGCTGTATGTATTTTTTTTATCTAAAAACAAATGTTTGTTATCCAACATCCAAAATATTCCCCAAATTTGTTAAACTACTTTATTTTCACAAAAATTGAAAAGGTGATGAAAATAATGTTGTACAATGACATTGAATCCACATAAGTCGCCGTGACAAGGGTCATTGAAGTTAAATCGAAGTCCTAAAACAAACTAATTAAAATCTATGGGTGTTATTTCAACGTCCCCAACGTTGTATTAAACAGAAGGGATATATTTTAAATAAATGTTTTTTGGCAAAATGTAAAAAAGAGTTTTTATTCAAAAATTTTAATTCCAAAATATTGTGTATTTAAAATAGGTTAGCTAATTCGGATACGGATTGTACAGTCATACAGGATCACTTTTCGTTATCTCATGAAAATATTTTTATCATAAAACTCTGCAACTTATATATTAGGTCTACCGGATAGTTTTGTCCGATAATGTCATCTCAAATTTCAAAAATGAGTCATTCTGCAGAAATGGAATTCACAAATTATCATCACACTGGGAAGAAGTCATTAGTAACGAAAGAAAAATTATATTGTTCAGTAAATATTAAGAAATATATTGAAAATGTATTATTTTTTTAATTCAAAAACAGACAGAACTTTTTGATAGACCTAATATATATGAAGCAATACTTACTCTTCATATTGAAGATTCTATGTTTAATTATTGGCAATTCAATGAAATCATATTAATAAAATTATTTCGTTTTTTATCTTTATATTTATATATATATATATATATATATATATATATATATATAATTCGATATCATTAATCTATTCCCGTCACAAACGATTACCTCAGAATTTTAACGATCGCAAATAAATATCATTCACGATTGCAAGAGTCACGGGAGGAGCGATTGAAACAAGCGGGAGATGTAGCCATCCCGAAGATTAAAGAACTTAGCAAATGGAGAACGTAACCTCCACAGGGGTCGATGAGCCAGTAGGCGGAGCCCCCTGGTTTAGTAAAAAAATAAAATTGTTATAATATTTGAGTAATATAATGATTAACTTTCAATATTTTAATAAAGTATGGTAATAATCGTAGTAAACACTCTTATGTAATGAAACATTACAAAATAATTTCTTAATTTTCTCGATGCTCAAATTCTACATTGTCTTTAAGTAATTTTATTTTTATCAATTGTTATTATTTTTACAAGCTTATGGTGTTTGAAATTGGTTAATCTCCGTAGAGTGGTCTATTTTGGACGTTTATCTTTTGAGTTCAGAAATGCTATACTAAAAGTATTATTATACTAAAAGTACTTGATACATTAGACTCTTCCATTCTCTTTTCAAATGAAATTTTCTGAGTGTTGACATATCTTATTCAATAGTTAGTAATCCATTCAATTCCAGCTTCATGTAAGAATTTCTTATGTGATTTCTTTTTTATTTAATACCGTACATACTTTAAACGAATTAAATATAGCACAATTGTTGAAAAAATGTAATCTTTTTTATCCATTTGTTAATTTTTTTAAAATAGTATATAATGCGAAGTACTGATTCTCCAAATTTATTTATTTTAATATTTATTGTAATTTAATATTGATTCAGATTTTTTTATTAGTTATTTTGTCCTTTTAATGTTGATTAATAGATTATCCGTCAAAAAACGTTAGAGAAAAATAATCTATTTCTATTCATCCCGGCAGATAAAGTGCTAAGTAAGTCATTTAGTATTTCAACTATTATCAGAGAAGCAATGACTAGACGTAATAAAACTGATAATAATATTATTTATACAATATATATACTTTTGTTTTTTTAATTAATAAAAAAATTTTGTTTATTTATTACGTGACGTCATCGCTTCTCTGATATATATATATATATATATATATATATATATATATATATATATATATATATAAGTTATATGAATATATGCAACTTTCCCAAGGTTGTTCCCACGGGAACAACATACATAATTCATACGTTAATTGTTGACGAATAAGTCCGTTAGTAATCATTTAAAGCTATAATAAACGCGACAATCAATTTCTGATTGTCGATAAAATACCGCGATAATGAGAACTAGAGGTTTCTTTGTTATTTGTTACATTTAATAAAATCAGTTCTCGAGTAGATATGCTAGAAGCAACATCTAATTCTAGCAACGAAACGGAAGAACTCCTCGAGCAACAGTTGGGCTGATGGATTGATGATTGCTCAGTATTTTGTTGTACGCTGTTGATTGATTGGAAAAATAAATATGTCTTATACGAGGTGTGATCAAAAAATAAGGTGAATTTTTATTTTTTTGAAAGAATATTTATTTATTCATCAATTTTTATTTTGTCCCCTTTAAAGTAATCCCCCTCGGATATAATGCACTTGTGCCAAAGCTTTTTCCAATCCTCAAAGCATTTCAAAAAATCATTTTTTGTGATCTTGTTCAGCTCCTCTTTCGATGCCGTCTTTATTTCCTCAATCGTTGCAAAACGCCGTCCTTTCATGGGCCTCTTCAGTTTCGGGAACAAGAAGAAGTCACAGGGGGCCAGGTCTGGGGAATACGGTGCCTGCGGCATCATTAGTGTGTTGGTTTTAGCCAAAAATTCGCGCACAAGCAACGATGTGTGAGCAGGGGCGTTATCATGGTGCAAAAGCCAATTTTTGTTCTTCCACAAATTCGGACGTTTCTGGCGGATTGCTTCGCGCAAATTGCGCATAACTTGCAGGTAATATTCCTTATTTACTGTTCTACCCTGTGGCAAGAACTCATGATGCACCACGCCCCTGCAATCAAAGAAAACTGTAAGCAAAACCTTCACATTTGATCAAACTTGGCGTGCTTTTTTTGGTCTTGGTGATCCGAAATGCCCCCACTGGGACGATTGAGTCTTAGTTTCGACGTCATAACCGTATACCCATGTTTCGTCACCTGTTATGACCCTGTCGAGTAAATCTGGGTTGTCGTTGACGTCATTCAATAGCTCTTGGACGATGCTCATACGATGGTTCTTTTGGTCGAAATTGAGCAATTTCGGAACAAACTTCGCTGACACACGTCTCATGTCTAAAACACCCGTTAAAATTGATTGGCACGAACCAAACGAGATGCCAATATCATCAGCAATTTCTCTAATGGTAATTCGACGATTCCCCAACACTATTTTCTTCACTTCTTCAACGTTCTCATCAGTTGTTGACGTGCTGGGGCGTCCAGAACGAGGTTCGTCGTTGGTGTCTTCTCGGCCTTCTTGGAAGAGTTTATACCACTTGTAAACATTTTTTTGGCTTAAAGTAGACTCATCGTATGCCACTTTCAACATTTCAAGTGTTTTGGAGCACTTGATTCCATTTTTCACACAAAATTTAATGCAAAGTCTTTGATCCATGATTTTCGACAGCGGAAAATCGTGGAGCCTGCAAAACACTTCTAACTTTTATGCCTCTCACCAACAAACTAAACATGCTACATAGCTGAAATTTGGAACATATATTCGAGACGAGTGTACCAACATAACCAAATAAAAAAATCGAAGATCGAACAGATGTAGCCCGCTAAATTTCAAAATTCACCTTACTTTTTGATCACACCTCGTATATTTGGATTTCAATTATTTAAAATAAAACTTATATATATATATAAACCGACTGGGTAGCACAGTGGTTTGCATCACCGCGTGTCATGAGGGAGATTGCGTTCGACAGCAATGTTCAGCGGACAACATTTTCCAGAAAAAATTGCACCCACAAAATCAAAAGCACGTACAATAACTAAAACAATATGTTTTTTTTATTAGAAAAAAATAGAAAGGTGACTCACGTGTAAATATGGCATGTGCTAAGTATCATTGTGCATTGAATTATTTTTGAACAAAAAAAAAAAACACTCCAGAGTCTATTAAAGTGAAGTATATTGAAAACATGAAAAAATGATTGTCTTTTTAATAAAAAAATAAATTCTACAGCTATATTTCATTGTATTGCTGAGTCAATATATCTTATCAGAAAATTCGGTAGAGCTTCGTACCAAGTACACGTGCAAAGCGAAATTGTAACTAGAGTCTCAAGTGAGTATTTGTTTATACCCGTTACATTATCGTACTACCTAATATTTGGGCCTAGTAGCGTGCAACCGGCTTGCCACTGACCCAAAGAACTATAATATTTCACCAAGTTTTACTGAACTAGTGAAATTTAACTTTAAACGATGATCGACTGCGTAATTGAAAGTTGGAAACTTTTTGCACATTTATGTTAATAATGTGAATTATAGAAATTGTTCCAATAATACAAATTAGCAGGTTCAAGTTATCCTTCGAAGAGTTATATAAAACAAAAATTCTTTCCTACAAATTTATCTAATATAAGAAAGTTGAATTTGTTATTCAAGATGTTTTAAAAAAATGCATTATGCATTAGTCAGTAATTTTATATTCAAGGGTATATTATATTTAAAAAAGGTAACCTTTAATGCAAAAAAGTATATTAAATAAATATTTTTACTATACAATGTCATGACTGATAATGTATTAATTATAAAACAATAGCATAGATAAAATGTTAAGCAAAGTGGGACAAGTAATAATAAACGTTAACACATTCGATTTAGAATACAAATAATGTCGTATTAATTATCTAATAATTTAATAATTATCGAATATTTATTATTGATCACTACTGATAATTAAAATAATGGTTGGCAATATTTGTCTCATCTTACACACTTTTTAAGAAAACGCGTTATATTTCTATGTCTGTCTCATAAACAGCTGTCAATTAACAAGTTAATCTATTAAGTAGTTTGTTATAAACAACTGTTTAAATAAAAAAAATATCTTATTTTACTTTTAGAATGAATAAAATTGAACATCGTACAGTAATAAATATTCTTATTGAAATGGATTTAACACCAATGAAATGTTTAATAAGATAACAATATGTTGGTCTATGGATACTTTTATTTGCAACTGTAAAAAAATGAAAGACAGAATTTAAAAGCAGTCATACAAATTTAAAATTTGATTCCCCAGTAGGCATCCAAAAAGTATTACGACGCAAAAAACATCAATAAAATGTATGATATTATTAAGATAGAAAATTAAAGATACCTGATATTGTACAATAAAGGTTGTGAGCATCTCAGATGAAATAGCATTTCATATTTTAATCAAAGAATTAGGTATAGAAAACTATTAACAAAGCGGATTCCGCGTATACTAACAATCAAACAAAAATGCATTTGAATGCAAATTTTTCAAGAATGTTTGGCCCGATTTAAAAAGAATAAAACTGATTTTATTCGTTGATTTATAATTACTGATTAAACTTAAATCCACTACTACACACCAGAAACAAAATTACTGTCAAAACAATCGAAGCATAGTGATGCCCTACCACTAAAAAACTAAAAAAATATTTTGTTTCAAGAAAGGTTATAGTTTTCATTTTCAACGTTAGTAATTGATTGCCTTTCAAAAAGTCAAACGATAAAATAACAGTATTATACTAACCTTTTGAATCAATTGAATTAATTTTTAAAAAAAGAAGACCGAAGTAATCAGAGAAAAAACATATTTTTCATCAAGATAATGTACGTCTCACTACTCTCACTAATGTACGTCTAACATACGTGTCGTTTTAATGATAAAACTCGCTAAATTGAAAAACTATTTGCTTTTCTATTAACCTTCTTCACCGTATTTAGCTCTACTTGATTTCCTGTATTCTCTAACTTTAAAAAATTCTTTAATGAGAGACAATTATCTTCAAATGATGAGCTGGAATCGGTGGTAGATGGATATTTTGATGGAATTGTATTTCTTGAGTGAGAAAAAAACGTTGGAGTATCACTGAACAACGTGTATTGATATTCAGAGAGATTATATTGAAAAATTGAAGAAATTCTAAAAAGGTAAATACAATCTTCTATTATCAAGTCATGAGTTTCACAAATGACCCTTATATAAAAATTTAACTTTTAACGATTTATTACAAAAACGCTTTATAGTAAATACACAAAATAATAATTTTGTATAAGTTTTAACTGTCCGAGATTTACTCCTTTTTTAAAAAAATATCGGTTTAATGAAAAATAAAATCAATTCACAGATGAAAATATTCATTTTGCATACTAACAATTAGTGCATTCCAAAAAAAAACGACGTAAATGGTATAAAGGAAGCGAAAGTAATCGATAGAATGAAAAAATCGCGTTAAAATATATTAAATACCCAATTTCTGGTGTGAAATTCTTATTATTTTCAAATTACATTCTTTAATTGTAAATGTTATTTTTTATAAACGCAGCTATTTGAATTAAATAATCATTTATTATTTATTTCCTTAGATTATATATATATATATATATATATATATATATATATATATATATATATAGATAGATAATTATACCATCATCATCATATTAATGATCTAATTTAATCTATACAGTTTTAAAAGTTCTTGATTCTATCATATGAAATGTCGAATTTTTTTATTATTTCCTATGTAATAATCCGACATTTCATAAAACATAACCAAATATATGTTACTAGAATTGTGTTATTCGTTTATGTTAAAGTAAATATGCCACACAGTACCATAACATAAAACTTTATTGAACTAATAAAAAAGAAACAAAACTCAATAACAACACTATTTAAAATCGATGCATTCTATTAATTGAAATTATTATAATAATTTAAAATGCGTTACAATTTGAAACAATACAAGCCATAATTTGTTTATATATAAAAAAGCTGCACAATGAACAGTTTTAAGATTATACAGAAAACAGTTACACTCAATTGTTCTCAATACATGCATAAGTTATTACCATTATTTGTAATAAAATCACAGATATTACTAATGTTATCATGTTTTTCGTTTCCTTAATACGTAATAATTGATAGCAATCAATGCTATCAGACAGACAATTGTTAAAACCACAGCGATCCATATTGACGTTTTGCTATATGGTTTCTTTGTCGGTATATCGTTTTGTTGTTTTAAATATTCATACAAGGGCCTAAAGTATTCCAGCAGAGGTTCAGCTGAAAGATCCATTTCACCGGTCATTATCTCGAGAACTTCAGGCCAATTTTTGCTACTTCCTAACGAAAGACCAGCACTACAAAATTTAAAAATATTAAACTATAATATATATATATATATATATATATATATATATATAAATGTGTGTGTGTGTATGTATCTTATGATGAACCATAAAAACACAATTAATGTACAAAAGAATTGAACTAAAATGAATAAAACTATAAGTTGATTACTATGTACATTTAGAGTAACTGAATAATAATAAAAAGAAATATTTATAGATAAAATGAACCAGAGAATAAAAATAAAATGATGTCAATTTGGAAGAAATTCTCATCATGTAAAGCTCAATATGCCTCTCTCTCTCTCTCTCTCTATATATATATATATATATATATATATATGAGATTGTTTGATAAGTCCGTGTAAAAATAAAAACTGCTTCATTTTTTTGAATAAATCGTTTTTATTTTTCAACATAGTCTCCTTTTAGGCTTATACACTTCATCCAACGCTGCTCTAGTTTGTTGATCCCTTCCGAATAATAGGATTTGTCCAAGTCTGTAAAATAGTCATTCGTTCCTGCAATCACCTCCTCGTTCGAATAAAATCTTTTTTATTAGGGCGAGCCATTTCTTCATATTAGGGAACAAATAATAGTCCGATGGAGCCAAGTCTGGAGAATAGGGGGGATGTGAAACGATTTGGAACGCTATTTCCATTAGTTTTGCGGCCACAACTGCTGAGGTGTGAGCTGGTGCGTTGTCGTGATGAAAGAGGACTTTTTTGTGGGCTAATCGGGGACGTTTTTCTTGCAACTCGGTTTTCAAACGATCCAATAACAATGAATAATATGCACCTGTAATGGTTTTACCCTTTTCCAAATAGTCGATAAAGATTATTCCTTACGAATCCCAAAAGACAGTCGCCATAACCTTCCCGGCCGAAGGAATTGTCTTCGCCTTTTTCGGAGCAGTTTCCCCCTTGATAATCCATTGTTTAGACTGCTCTTTGGTCTCAGGAGTGTAGTGATGTATTCATGTTTCATCTACAGTGATGAAACGACGCTTAAAGTCCTGCGGATTTCGCTGAAACAGCTGCAAACCGTTCTTGCAACACTTCACATGACCTCGTTTTTGGTCGATCGTGACCAACCGCGGCATCCACCTGGCGGATAGCTTTTTCATGTACAAATGTTGGTGCAAAATATTATGTACCCGTTCACACGAGATGCCTACAGCACTAGTAATCTCACGCACTTTCACGCTTCTGTCATCCATCACTATATCATGGATTTTATCAATGATTTCTGGAGTGGTGACCTCAACAGGGCGTCCAGAACGTTAAGCGTCTCTTGTGCTCATATGGCCACTTCGAAAATTTTGAAACCACTTATAAACCGCACTAATCGAAGGTGCAGAGTCACCATAATGTTTATCAAGCTTCTGTTTAGTCTCCTGAGGCGTTTTGCCTTTAATGAAGTAGTGTTTAATCAACACGCGAAATTCTTTTTCGTTCATTATTTGACAATCACTCGATTTCCTTGATTCCAACGATTGTCAAACACAAAGGAATAGACCGATATGGCTGAAACTTGATGTGTGTTCTTCCAAGAGGTGCTACTAATTAAAAATAACCTCGATATGCACCAGTGGTGCCATCTTTCGGAATTTACACGGACTTATCAAACGATCCTCATATATATAAATATATATATATATATATATATATATATATATATATATATATATAAAATTGTTCAATGCATCCTACCTATTCTCACTTATGACAGTATCTTGAATGCTGAAATAATTCAGCGACTCCAGAAAACACATAAAAACATGGAAAGGTCTTTTTAGGAGATGGATAGAGAACTAAATGTATTAGAAAAGATCCAAAATTACAGATGTTGTAGTAAAAATAAAGACATTGAAATGAAAAAGGTACAGTCATATAATAAGAAAGAGATAAACAAAATAAATTATTGATTAGAATACTAGATATACAAAAAGACTATGGAAAAAATACAAGGATAAATGGTAGAGAAATAAGAAAGTCCAATGGAATGGACTAAATAAAAAAAACAATAGATCAATCGAAATGAAAAATTTTAGGACAGGCTTTTATCTAGCAATGAGTAGAAACTAATGAAAATGTTAGTATATATATATATATATATATATATATATATATATATATATATATATATAATATATAATAGATGTGTATGTATCCTCATCAACCCGCTTGGTAAATTCGGTAAGTAATCAAGTACCATTAAATGGTCATATGCAATGAAACTTTCATCCAATAATAAGTTAATATACGCCGATGTAATGATATACTCGTACATACATATACGAGGGTCCTTTGATAAGTATGGTAAAAAAGTAAGAAAAACTAAATTCAAAAATGTAATAAAATTAATTAAATTAAACAATAAATAAATTTACCATATTTATCGAACGACTCTTGTATATATATATATATATATATATATATATATATATATATATATATATATATATATATATATATATATATATATATATATATATATATATATATATATATATATATACATACATATGATATATTGAACATTAAACACAAATATAAAACGAAAATTTTTGACAAACCAAAGAAGTATGGAGTAGATAGTATTAGCATTACCAAACGTGATCGAAAAACATGTAAATAGGTACGAGAAGAGACAAAAGTAACTACTTATAACATGAACCATATTGTAAAAAAACAATATATAACATCTATCTACTTAAATATGACAGACTTCTTAGATGCAGACAAATCAACAGTGAGAGATATGTATTGCATGCACGTATTAAATGATGAAACAAAAAGAAAGAGTCAATGTCCAGTTAAAGATGGATTGAAAAAAGAAAGAAAATTGTATATAAGTAAATTTAAACAATTAGTCTAGATTTTATAACAAAAAGGTTCTGACATTGACGGAATTGCCATCGAAATGTGCATCAGTCCATTGTCATAAACATCAAAGTGAATTATCTTTACAACATATTGTAGTGTTGAGGATAAAAATGTATTAGTGTTAAAGTGAAATCAGTTAAAATATTTTTTTTATTTCTTCTTTTTATGTTATTCTAGCTGTTCTTTAGATGAATGTGAATCAGCGAAAAAATGTTCTTAAATATAATATAATTGAAAGTTTTAAAAAATTGAAAATAAAAATGTACCTAAAACACAAATACACACTTAAAGAGGACCGAAAGACCTAGTTATATTCTTAACGAACATATTTGCTTTATTTTTTCGAATGTAAAACAATAAAAAGACTATTATTTTGGATAACTTCTTGAAACGTTAAGATTTTTTAAAAAAAACTTGAAAAATATGAAGAAAGATAATTGTCTTTATTCAATTAATAATAATTTATTATTTATCACTACAAGTTTGAGAAAACTGAACGAAAAATTTCGGAATTATTCTGAATATCTAAAACCATTATTAAATATGTAAACTAACTTACCGAATTAAATTTCCAACTTCTTCAGATTCATAAAAATCGCATTTATGCAATGGTTGTTCGATATTATTATTGGGATCGTATTGATCGGCCGACATACAAAATGCTTTAAAAAACTGGAATTGTAATAGCTGAGCGACGAAATAACTAGAAATATATATAAATATATTATTTCTAGTTTTATATATATAGGTGTTTTTACACGTGATAGAACTTTAAATTGATCCCTATCGAAAGTACTATCTAATCTAAAAAAACACAGTATATATGTGTATGTGTGTGTATATAGGTGTTTTTTTTGTTAGATAGAACTTTCGATAGAGATTCAATTTAAAGTTCTATCAGGCTTAAAACTCTCTCTCTCTCTCTCTCTCTCTCTCTATATATATATATATATATATATATATATATATATATATATATATATATATATAAGCAAATAGTTCAAATATAAACGAGAAATTGTTTCTACGAATTTTATTTACAGTACAATATTTTGCATACTATTTTTCAAAATAATCGTCTTCACTGGAATGCAGTTATTTTATCCGTGTAGAAACTTCTTAAATCGTATTTCATAGTTTGTTTTTTTTTGTTGCTTATCAAACTAACTCTTCACAGCTCCAGTAACTTTGTCATTATTGTAGATTTTTTATCCATAAAATTGCTACAGCGATCCAAACAAATGGTAATAGGAAAAATATAAGTCAGGACTATATATAGTAAATGCGGAGAATATTCCACTTGACTTAACAGAAAGTTATCATCGTTAAAGCAGCTATATGGGGACAAGTATTATCCTAAAGAAAACAAATTGAGTGTTTCGTTTTTCTTTGTTTAAAGCGGATTACTGGTTTCATTTTTTCATTCAAAAGAATTAAAGAATAGTGCACATAACATTTTTTTAACTTATAAGAAAGTCCAAATAGATGACACCTTTGAATCACAGAATGATTATAGATTTCTTGCCTGCTGAAGAAATTGTTTTGGAACATTTTTTAAAAAAACTAACTCTGTTTCTACTAGATATTTGCTTTTTTAAATTCAGGAGTAAAATAGTGAATTATGTCTTTTCATAAGTTACCATAGAATCCAAAAAATCTCTTTCTTTTCCAAAATGTTAAAGAAGTTTGGTAACAATTACTAAACATTTTTCTTTGTACTCCAATATAAGGAACATAAAACTCATACATAATTTTCTCTATTTTATTTCTTTTTACAGTATTTTCTCATTATTCTCAACTCTAATTCTTAACTCCTGCTATAAATGAACAACAATTATTCGACAACTGATCTGAACAATCTCTTCAATTTTCAGAATATTTTTTCCCAGTCACACTCTTGCCTGTAACAAACATTCAGTCGCATACTATGTTTGATGTCTAATCAACATTTCAGAAGGCTCGACTTTTTCATTTGTTAAAAATTTAATAACGATTTGTTAAGCAACACAACATTTCTTACCTAAACATTGTACAGTAATTAACCAGTGAAATAGTGAAAACGTAAATCGCTTTACTTTACAAATTAAACATATCTGAACCGTCACAGTCTTCACGGCTACATTTTTTGATTAAGGTAAAAGAGGGAACTAAATTATCGTTTATATTTGAACCACCATCGTTATGTATGTATATATAGGGTTTTCCAATAAGATTGTCAGAACTTTGACAGTTGGTGACAGCCATGTTTGAATTTTTTAAGCTCCTTTTAACATTTCAACTAAGTATAGTTTGGTAAATTATCGTCAAACATTTAACACTTTAACAACGCTTAGAAATTGTAAAAAATTATCATAAAAATCAATGTTCAGTTCGTAAAACTTATCGTACGCTTCGTGAAACTTAATAATCAATCGTCCAAGTGAACGTGCCATTTATCTAATTGTTGAAAAATTTAAGAACAATTTTATTCTATATGATACACCAGTGCCTGTAAAACTAAGAAATGTAAGAAATGAGGCAAATATTGCTTCTGTTAGTGAAAATTTCAAAATGAAGCTGGAGATCATGTTACAGTAAATAGAGTGTATTACCGAACCATTATTAATGATTTTTTCCACAAATGATTTGCACAATATGTGATTTTAACAGGATGGTGCTATGTGCCATACATCTACGGAAACAATAGACTTATTGAAACAAATTTTAATGAGCCCAATATTTTACGAAATGGACCATCAATTGGTCACCAAGATCCTGTGATTTAATTCCATTGGATTATTTTCAGCGAGCTTATGTGAAATAATTGATTTATGCTGATAAACCACAAACAATAGAAGCATTAAAAATAAACATTGAATATGTAATTCATGAAATTGGACCACAATTATGTGAAAGAATGACTAAAAATTGTACTAAACGAATGCACTGTCAAGCAAAATCGTTGTGGTCATACAAGTGAAAGTTTATTCCATCATTAATGCCATAAAATATGCTTAAAAATAAAAATAATAAATAACAAATTAGTTAAATACTTTTTATTTTACTTCCATTCAAAATTCTGAAGCGCTTATTGGAAACCCCTATAATATATAAATACACACACAAATAGAATTACTTTAAAAACTATTAGAATTATTCGAAATATCAATTCCCTTTTATCAAGATAACAAAATATACACTCTTCATTAAATAAAATTCTATTCAAAGTACAATTCGATATTGAAATACATATCAATCACAATGGATTACCCAGTCAAAGGTCATGTAACAGGTAACGTTATTCGAGACTTTATTGTGTGTGTATATATACACAATATAATTAAAATCTATTACACCATTTCTAATCTCATAGATTGAATACATCTTTTCAGGTAGTTAATAAAATTATCTTTTAAAGATCCATCTTAAGTTTTAAATTAATATATATATATATATATATATATATATATATATATATATATAAATTTTATTTTTTTCAAAAACACGTATTCAAATAAAACGGTAATTGTTATTATCGTTTCATACAAATAATTGCAAAAATATAATAAATTATGTTTTAAACAATAATTTTAAAAAATCAACTTTTATTGTTGATTTCATTAAAAACTGATAAAAATATTAGTTTCGTTAAAGTTATTCTCCATTAAATAAAACTTACGATATGAATTGATAATCCGAAACTGTATGGTACTTCGATCCTGGATCAAAATCGTTCTCATTTCGATCGACCGGAGGTTTGACTCCTTGTACATTTTTCCTAACCAATCAAAAAAAAAAAATAACTTGCATAAATATAATCTTTTATTACAACCATAAATATTGTGTCAATACTATACCTCAATTCCCACCAGTGTTCATTCCAAATATCCTCAGTAATATTACCACTAAATACGTCCCATCGCCATAAATCGAGAACCATGCCAAATGGTAAAAATGCTACATTTTCTAACGCCATTGACATTAAGAAATTTATATTGCTTTCATATGTATCAGTGTAATTTTCTATTAAATTGATCTTTTCAAGATGTTGTGGAGTCGCTACAGATAAGCCTATTGTATCGCCAATAGCTTCGTGAAAACCTAATGTAATTAAATATAGTTTATTAAAAAAATACCTCAAATTCATTAATTGTATATAATTTTTTTTAATATATTTGGTGTACAAGTATGATTCCGTCGTTTTTCGTAAATAAAAACACTTTTATTTTAGAAAAATTGTAAATAATTTTTTATTTAATATAATTTCTTTTGTTAACTACAATATTTTTCTATTTTTTGATAACTTATGAATTCCATAAAAAAAATTCTTGTTTTGATACGATCCATCTATTAAGCCTATTTTCAACGTATTCAAAATAATTCAAGTGCTGTTTTGAAAGTGAGTATGCCATCGACCAAAATAAATGAAAATCAGAAGGAGTAACATCTGGTAAATATGGCGAAAGGGATAAGATTTCCCAGCCAAGTGCTTCTGAGATTTCTTTCACTAGTTTGGCAGCGTGTGATCTAGCGTTATCGTGCAACAAAATCACTTTATTGTGTCTATTGACTCATTCTGATCGTTTTTATTTCAATACACAATTCAAATTGATTAGTTGTTTTCAGTAGTGATCAGCAATAATTGTTTGACCAGGTTTCAGAAACTCCTAGTAAACCCCACCTTTCTAATTCCATCCAATACACAACAAAACCTTTTTTTATAGATATTTGATTTTGAAGTCGATATTAATGCTTGGCCTAGATCTACCCGCGATTTTTTGCGTTTAGAATTGTCAAAATGAATCCAATTTTATCCCCACTGACAATTCGATGCAGAAACGATTTTCTTTCGAATCGTGTAAACAACATTTCACAGGCTGTTGTTTGCCTTTCAACATTTCTTTCTTTCAATTCATATGGCACCAATTTTTTTTTTTAATTATTGCCATTGCATACAAATGATCAGAAATGCTTTGCTTGTAATGCCCAATGCTTCAGCATTTTTTTTGTGTTTGAGTGTCATATTCATCTAATAATGCCTGCAATTTTTTATCAGCAAATTTTTTCGGTGGCTTCTCACGTTCTTTATCACTCATACCAAATCACAACTTTTAAATCGTTGAAACCATTCTCTATACATTGTTTCAGATAAAGCATGTTCATAATAATCGTCCATAAGTCGATGACTCTTAACAGCAGATTTCTTTACAATAAAGTAATGAAGTAAAACTTCTTGCATATGCTGTTTTATTGGCACAAAATTCGACATTTTCAATGTACAAAAAAATTGTTGTTTACACTTCTATCACGTATGATAAATCGAATGGTAAAGATTTTTCACAGCACATCAACATACAATAGGAGGCAATTGAGTATTTGATCTTAACATATAACTGTAGCCATCTATTTGTGAACGGTGGAATCATACTTGTACATCATATATATATATATATATATATTGAATTGGTCAAGAAATAATATCGTAATTTTCAGTAAGAAACAGTAGTCTTTTATTTTTATACAAAGGAATCTTTATTAATTAATGTATTGACCATTTTGATTCCCAGCCTTTTCATAATTCTACCCTGTCAAAATTTCCCATTTTTTTCTGTAAAAAGTCTTGAAAGGTAGATTTTGAAGACTTTCAGAAAATCAAAGTTCTTACTAACAAGTAAGTTTTGCAGAAATAAAAACGAACGGTAATCTGAGGATACAAGATTAGATGAATATAGCAAATGGACAAGAACATCTTAGTCAACTCTTTCAATTTTTATTGAGTCTACAAATATACGTGTGATCTCATGTTATCTTGGTAGAAAATTATTCTTTTTCTTTTGGTTAGTTTTGATTGTTTTCCTGAATATTTGTCTTCAGTCGATCTACTTAGAGATCAATACTTCTCAGAATAATTATTTTTATTATACAGTTTAAGCTTATAGTAGAGTATTCCATTTTAATCCCATTATATGCATTGCATGACCTTTTTGAGATATAACCCAGCCTTAAAAGTGGTTAATGGAACTAATTTTAACTTACTCTAATATCTTTTTCATTCCAAATTGTTCTAAACAAACAATTTCTCATCTCCTGTAACAATACGTTTCAAAAATGGTTCGTTATTATAGTAATTCAATAGTGAATTATAATCCGAAATTCTATCTACTAAAATTATCTCACTCAAATTATGTAAAATCCAAACATCATATCTGGAAACATTCTTCTAAATTGATGAAAGTGATTTTTAGCAATAAATTTCGATATTTTCAATATCTTATTAATATTTCGTGATATATGACGTAGATTACTTTTAATTGGAGTATATAATTGGTTGTTATCTATTTCGATAAGCATATCACAACGTTTATAATCAAACGAATTAAAATCTCCATCATGATACTTTTCAAACCATCTTTGAAACATTCAATTATTTACAGCGTCGTCACCATGCACATTGATAATCTTTTTTGTTGTATGTATTGGGTTTTCTCCTCTGTGGAAATAAAAAGCATAATTGCACGAAAGCACATCTTCTCGTTGCTCATTTTCAAAATAAGGCCAATTCAAGAAAACTGAACAAAACGTAATGTATATATATATATATATATATATATATATATATATATATATATATATATAATAGGTTAAAAACAATACTTTGTATTGAAAAATACAAAAACGCTATCTACTACAAAATCCGATATTACTTTTTGGCTAACTCAATATATAGCATGCATATAGTAAGATTGGAAGGGAATAATTTATTATGAGCGTCTACCATCTAATAAAAATTAATTCTGAGAAATATTGTTTTCAACTAAACCAACCGTAAGCAAATATTAAAAAAATCTAAACCAGCCAACATGAAAAGAGAAAAACAAAGAGATCTTCCACTAAGACAACACGAAACCAGGCATATCTCAGCAAACTAAATAAAATTGAGGGTGTTGAATTTGGGATCTTCTCATAAATACGAGTACACCATGTTCAACTAATCTTTCACCCTTAAATTACCATTCATTTCTATCTATGAAAAACTCGCTCGATAATAAACTTTGATTCCCTGGAAGTCTACAAAACACACCTGTTAAGATTTTTTTGTCAAAAAAGATGAAAAAGTCTAAAAATATGGTAATAACAAAATGCCTGTGGGATGACAAAATATAGTATGTAGATAAAAATAATCAATTTATTATTTAATAAAAATATCTCTAAAAATAAAACACTATTATTTGTTACTGAAATTTCTAATATCAATTTTTGGACAACCCATACACAAGTGTATATATATATATATATATATATATATATATATATATATATATATATATATATATGTCTGCGGCACCGATGGTAACATCTGCCGACCGTCCGTAGCAACTACGGTCGCGGCAAACGAAAGCCATTGTCTACCTACAAGAGCAAATCCCAGGTAGATAGCATAAAGGTAGCGTCGGCCAATTAAGGAAAAACTCAGACAAGAAAGCAATTGTCCGCCCGTACCGAATCATTTGCGAGCCATCTGTGATAGCTACGTCCGCAGCGTCAAAGGACTACCTGCCAGCGTCGGGAAAACCAAACGAGCGACCGCCGATATAAATAGGCCAACAAGGAACACAACATCACTCAGTTGTATCAGTCAGTTATCTCAGCCAGTAACTTCACAAGCACAAGACGAGGCACTAATCTCACGTACACGATAC
>CP092092.1:15888255-15925755 GCA_029203775.1 Neoneuromus ignobilis | reverse complement strand
ATGTTTATTTTCAATACATGACTTGAATTTCTCAAATAATTGATAACTTATATTTACTAATATTGAAAACTAGTTAACAATAAAAACAAAACCCATTGTATTGACCTTAAACGATCAAATGAATATAAACTGATAATAAAACAATAATGTCAAATACTATATGATAAAATGAAAAAAAATCGTTATTTATTGTACTTTATAAATATAAATACTAGAAAAAGATATGATTTTTTTGCGTAAATTTATATATATATATATATATATATATATATATATATATATATATATATATATATATATAGTTTTATTTTGATATATAATTCGTTTCATACCATACAATAATCATTTCCAACTTTGAAACAAATCAAAACCAAAAAGTTTTCGACTGTGAATTTCTTATTTACATATATATAATCAATTATATATATATATATATATGTATGTATGTATGTATGTATGTATGTGTATGTACGTGAATTCAAAAATAAACAAAAAATACGAAGGTTAAAAAAGTGAAAAGTTTAAAATGGAAATGACCAGGTCACATAGCAAGAAGAAAAGACCATCAATGGAGAAAAATAATTGATTGCAAACTCCAAAATTTAAAAATTGTTCAAGAACAGAGCTGTGAACATATGAGACAAACATATAATTATATGTTCGTCAGAGTGGAATGGAAGAGAAGATATTGAATCACTGGAAGTTTCAAATATATATATATAATTACAAACCATAGTCGAAATGTACATAATAATATAAATTATGTATTTAGTTTATACTTTACCTAATAAATGTGCAGGTATGAGGTCATCTTCAACGTCCATTTTATCCCTATAGAACGATTTCAGTTTACGCCTCACATAAATATGTAATTCTTTATAAAGTGGTTCTAATTGTGTCCATAGATTCCACACGTCATTATCGAAATCGAAAGAACCGAACATTCCTCTCCACATTTCACCGGTATCACAATAACCTATTTGTAAAAAAAAATTTACTTTACATCAAAAAATTAATATATAATTTAATGTTAACAATTAAAACTTGGTATAAATCTTGACTCTAAATAAATATTCATTTTTTTATATAATACAATAATTAGATTTTCAACATAATTAATTTTAAACAACTGTATTAACCAAATCATGTGAGAAATGGTGTTACATGATATGTATTTTCATTTGGTTATTTTTTCAGTTTAACTCTAATTTTATAGTATTTTATAAATATACTAATTTTGTGACTAAAAAAGTTTATAATGGTGTTGAATTACAAGTGATTATAACAAAGCTAAATGATTTCAAAAATGTCTATTTTATTGAAAATGAACAACATAATTACATACTATTATATGTACATCATTTTAAAAGACAACTCAGATATTATTTTTATAATGTTGATAATAATGACAAGTAAATTATTAAATATATGACAACTGTTTTTTTATTTATTTACAAAATGACTACTTAACAAGAAAAAAACATTTTATTCATCTTCAGTCTCATTTAAACCACCTGTGTATTACAAGAGAACCTTTAACTTAATCGATATATCAGCAATATCAAATACATTGAAGAATCAAGAAATTGAAGAAGCATGTATAGAATCTTAGAAAATATTTGTAAAAATACTACACCCTCTGTACAAATGCATGAAAAACAGGAAAGGTAAAAATTATAAAATGAGTAAAATAAAACCATGTGATATCACCAAAACTATTTATATCTGCGCTAAAAAAAAGTATTTAACGAATTAAATTGGGAATGTGGAGAATTAAAATTAAACGGAGAGATACTTAGTCACTTGAGATTTGTTAACGACATTATTTTCTCATTTTCTCAATAAAATCAGATAAACTTTGGAAGAATTACATAAAGCAAGTCAAAAACTTAATTTTATCACAAACCTCAACAGAACAAAAGAAATGTTAAGTTAAATTATAGATTGAAAAAATCGAACTAAAAGCAATAAAAATAGAAAAAACTGAAAACACGCATACCTGGGACAACTCATTAACACTAAAGGAACATTTATAGATAAAATGAACATGAGAATGAAAATTTAATGACGGCACTTAGAATAAATTCACATAATATAAAATCAAATATTGCTCTATGTTTAAAAATAAAAGTTTTTGATCAATGTATCCTATCTGTTCTTATCTATGACAATAAAACATGGGTACTGAATATCAAAATAATTCAATGATTCCAGACAGCATAAAGATACATATTAGGAAATACCCGTGGAGACAAAAAAATAATCTAGTAGATTAGAAAAAATAAAAAAGTTATGGACGTTACAGCAAAAGTGAAGAGATGGAAATGGAAACAGACCAATCTTATAGCCAGAAGTAAAGACCGCCGATGCAAGAGAGAAATTATTGACTATGAACGTAAATACATAAAAAATCCTAAGAAGAGATTCATAGTTAGATAGGACAGAGATATAAGAAAATTCATGTATATATATATATATATATATATATATATATATATATATATATACATATATATATATATATATACATATATATTAGATGTACAAATAAATTAAGTACCCTTTTGATTGATCCAGTTATAATACCATTTTAATTAAAAATATATTCTCACCCTTTCATGATTTTAAAGTGTTAACAATTTAATATTAAAATTTTGAAGTTAACATGCATTCCGACTTATATATTTTTTAATAATATTATAGTTTACTTATATAGAATGGCCCAAATAAGAATGAAGAATAGTAAAAATAACTATTAAATAATAATAAGTAATTAAATATATATTATATCCTTTGGTCTCATTTGAGTTACCTTATATTTAAACAAGCATTAAATAACTTCTAAAATGTGAAATAAATATTAAGTCGGTTAATGGATATACAGAAAAATGTAATAAAAAAATTGTTTTTTAATTTTTAATTGAAAATTTTCTTAAAATTTATCGATTTTAACATACTTTCCAACGTTTCTACTTCTCTCCCTCCCGCCCTCAATCGCTCTCTCTCTCTCTCTCTCTTTCTCTCTCTCTCTCTATATATATATATACAAGGGTCGTTTGATAAGTATAGTAAATTTATTTATCGTTTAATTTAATTAGTTAATTAAATTAATTTTTTCAATTTAGTTTTTCTTACTTTTTACCATACTTATCAAACGACCCTCGTGTATATATATAACATTATTAGTAATAAATACCGTTTCTATGCGATACTGTATTCGATAAAGTAACATATTTTTTATACATAGGGCGAATTTTAGCACCAGTTGCATCTCGCCATGCTTTCCATATATATTCAAGTTCTTCATAGTTTCGTGAAGTCGATAGAACATCCTCTATCCCTTAAATATAAATGCATTCATATATATCTATAAGTATTTATCTATATCTATTTACCTATATCTATATCTATATCTATATATATATATATATATATATATATATATATATATATATATATAATTATTTATAATAAAGTTTATAATACAAAAGAGTCGTATTAACTATACAAAAGTCATATAACATATATAAAAGAGTCATTATTGATAACTAAATATTTTCGCTATTTTTTCCCAAAAAACACTACCTAATTTTTTAAGAATTTTAAAAATGCCACTTAAAATCATTTATTTCCATTATAATTTTCATATTCAAAAAAGTTAATAAACTAATCTAAAAATCATTGTATTAAATTTACAAATGTTATTAAAAAAATTATAAAAAAAAATTTAATAAAAAAAAATTAATTTCAATAATTTAATTTATAAAAAAAATCATATCTAATTACAAAATTAAACACGTTCACATAACATTATTTTATAAAATAACTATATAAATATAATTAATAATTACTGATTAAAAATCAATGAAAATTAAATGTGTTCAGTTGTTTGAAAAATTTATAATGATTTTCAAAAGATGACATTGAAACTCATATAGACTTGTCATTCTTAATACAACATTATGGTGTTATACATATTCTGAAAAGAGTTATTTTGATATATTATTTGAAACAAAATTTAAACTATTCGTTGATTTTTATTTATTGTGTGCAATTTCAAAAATGACAAAAAATAAGAGGTATATTTAACATATAATATATTTCTATTACTAAGAAGGTAAAATACCGTTCAAACAACAATAGAAATATATTCTGTTTATGAAAAGTGTATCATTGGCAAAAGTGGCAACCAAAAGTGATTTGCTCAATTTCAATACAACGACTTTAATCAAAAGACTGGAAACACTGAGGCTAACATACAGCTGTTGACAATCAAATTAAGACATTGATTGAAAATAATCAGTAATATATAACGAAAAAGCAGGTATTTTAAAACTATCAAATAGTACCGTATTTGACCATCTTCATAATCTTGGATACATTAAATAGTATAATATATGGAATACCATTAACTCGTTCGCTACCAGTGCTTCGGGAGAAAAACCGCCACCGCAACCCAGACGTTTCACAATCCGTCACAGATCCGATACACATTTGTGACGCTGGGCTGAGGTAAGAAAATCGAGTCGTCACACATGTGTGACGCTGGTAGCGAACGAGTTAATCTTAATAAAAAAAATATTAAACTGCATCTCAATATCCGATTTGCTATTCAAATGAAGTAAAAACTATTTGTTCTTAAAACAGATAATAATAAGCGATAAAAATTAAATAGTCAAAAAGTCATTTACACCAGAGATGGATTTAGTTATACAATATATATATATATATATATATATATATATATATATATATATATATATATATATATATATATATATGCAGCCAGTCGATTATAAACTCTTTCCATATAACGAAATAATAAAATCCGACAAATATTATTCCCAAATACATCGACTAAAGACAACAATTGACAAAAAACATCTAAAATTTGCCAACAAGTAGAACTTTAGATTTCACCATGACAATGACAGATCTTATGTTTCTCTGCAAATACAGCAAATTTGTTGTCATGAATGTCTTACCTCTTCCACGGTATTAATTTAAGCATATATTACAATTTATTTTACTCCCTACATAGTTTTTTTAATGAAAATTTTTTTTATACTGAAGCACTGAAAAGAACACGTTAAGATGTTTTTAAACGAAAAACGGGAAGGCTGGTCGTAATATGAAATTATTGGAAAAATGCAGAAAGACGTCAAAGAAACGAATATTTTTATTCAATAATATATTATTGAATAAAGATGAAAATAAATATTTAAAAAATCTTATGGTAATTTTTCTTTAAAATCCAAATGAAATTTTAGATTAACCCAATTATTTTTTAATAAATAATAACGATATAAATAATGTTTGATTCAGATAACAAGTACTTTTCTTTTATGGAAGTATAAAAATATAAGCGTAGCTAATAGTTTTGTTCAAGACTATATTTTATAATATTAATAAAATAATAAAATCATGTTTGACTTTTACTGTAGTGTACTTTAATATATCAATGATTAAATGAAAATGTCTATATATAATTAATTTATTTAAAAAAATAATAGTCATTAATTATTAGTTTATAGCATATGAAATGATTGATTTTCTAGTGAAACTTCAGACATACGAGGGTGGTCCCAGAAGTACCCGACCCAACAAAGAAAACACAAAAATTTTGGAAAAAAATATATTTATTTTTCAACATAATCTCCTTTAAACTCTATACACTTTTCCCAGCGATGTTCAATAAGTTCGATACCCTTTTTATAATAAGAACTGTCTTGCTCCTCAAAATACCCATTAACTGCCGACATTACTTCTTCATCGTTGGGAAATCTTTGACCACTGAGCCATTTTTTCAAGTTTAGGAACAGAAAATAATCCGAGGGGGCTAAATCTGGCGAATAGGATGCATAAGGTAGCAATTCAAACTTTAATTCATTAATTTTGGCCATTGCAATAACGGATTTGTGAGCTGGTGCATTGTCTTGATGAAACAACACTTTCTTCTTAGTTAAATGCGGTCGTTTTTGCTTGATTTCTTCGCTCAAACGTTGCAATAAGTTCGCATAATACTCGCCATTGATAGTTTTTCCTTTTTCAAGATAGTCAATGAAAATCATCCCACGCGCATCCCAAAAAACCGACGCCATGACCTTGCCTGCAGATGAAACGGTCTTCGCCTTCTTTGGAGCCGGTTCTCTCTTTTCAGTCCATTGTTTTGATTGTTCTTTTGTCTCGGGTGTGAAGTGATGGACTCATGTTTCATCCATGGTTATGAAACGGCGCAAAAATTCTGCTTTGTTGCTGTGAAACTTCACTAAACACTCAATTGAAACATCTTCACGACACCGTTTTTGCTCGAGCGTGAGCAAACGCGGCACCCATCTTGCACACAGCTTTCTTATGTCCAAATTTTCAGATAATATGCGATGTACCGCACTTTTTGAAATGCCTACTATGTCTGCTAGCTCGCGCACTTTCAGTCAACGATCATCCAGTATCACTTTGTGGATTTTCTTCACCATTTCTGGAGTCGTCACCTCATTTGGTCGACCACTACGATGCTCGTCTTGGCAGCTCAAAGGCCTCGTTTAAACTCTGCTACCCAATATTTCACTGTTGTAAACGAAGAAGCAGACTGACCCAGAGTTGAATCCAGTTCAGCTTTTATATTGGTTGGGCTGAAACCTTTCAAATAAAAGTATTGTATCATGTAACGATAACCAATTTTCTCCATTTTCACAAATTCACTGAAAACGTTCACTATTGATGGCTGCCAAACAAATACTAAACAACGTGGCATCCTCAAACTTGAAACATATGCTTTATAGATTGTGTACTTTCTAATACAGTGATATTTTTCAAACAACTACCGCCATCTCTAGGTCAGGCCGGGTACTTATGGGACTACCCTCGTATGTAAATTTTAAAAAAAACTTTTTATAATACAAGATCAACACTTCTGGCACAATATACTTCTTTTAACGAGGTCACATATATTCATGCCAATAGTATAAAATTTCAAATGTTAATACTTCAGAAATTCCTTGAAAGAATTTTGAACTGTTATTTCATTGTTGAGTTTCTCCTTGGCCCCAAAAATCATCTAAATGTTTAAAAGGGTGGCAATTTTTGTCAAGATGTCTAGTGAACATGATAAATAAAAAAGAAGCTCATACTACTGCAATTTTGTAACTATTATTCTCAAAACATATAATCGAACATTATCTTGAAGCAGTGTAACTCCATATCTATTGACCGATGAAAGTTGCTTAACGCGTAATTGTTGATGCATTTCTTTCAGTTACAGTATAGTATTTCTCCACATTAATGATATCACCAAGTTTCAAAAATCAATATTTAATCAACCCAACTGCACATTGCCAAACAGTCGCCATTATCTTTACTCATCGAATGAAATCTTGGTTTCAATATATGTTTCGAGGTCTTGATAGAATCTAACCATTGTTCAGATCAACAATAATTGTCATATAGAATCAACTTTTTATCATATGTCACTCTTCTACTCAAAAATGATCTATTTCTTCACTTTTCCAAATGCTTACAAGTGACTGGAAACTCTCGAGTAGTGCACTTCTAATTTTTCTACAATATTTCTTTTAGATTTACGAGGGTTTGTCTCCATCAGTATACGCACTGATTGAGACTAAACATCCACAGAGTTCACTTTCGAGGTTAGTATCATATAATTATTATTTTTTTAAGATTGTTCTACGATTCATTTACTTACTATCAACTCCAAATCTTATGTTGATATTCTTGATTACCTTAACTGGGTTATGTTCAAGTTTAAACTCTTAAAGAAAAAAAGTATATATTGGGCTAATTTCCATATTTTCAATCTGTTTTATTGTACTATACATTTTCACTGAAATCTGACATATAATTGACTTAATAATTCTGTGAACCGACAATTATTCTGTAATACTAAATACAATACACGCCTATTGCTGGCAATTTTTATTATGACTATCATATCTATCTTCATTACAGCACAATATTAGCCATTGCATAAGCAACGTTAAAAAAATATTTTAAAAATAAAATAAATTTAAAAAATATTTTTTTCAAATTAAATAAAATTAAAGGATATTTATTAAATTTTAGAAAATAATTTCATATAAATATTTGATTAATTTTAAAATTAAAAAAATCATTTCACATAATATACACTTGTGTTTAAAAAATAGCAGTGGACAAAAAATTACCTAGTTGTATCAAAAACCTGCAAATAAATATTAAATATTTTTTGATAGTTGTTTTATCAACCCAATAAATAAATCTCTAAAACATGATCAAATAATTTGCAAATATAAATAAATAATATATTTATTTTATTAAACATCTAATAATTAATAATTCGTAGAAAATCAATAATATAAGTAATCTTTTTATTCTTTATTTCAAGTAAATCGACATTCAAGTTGTTAATTTAATCAAAAATTATACAAATTATTTTCTGCTGACTTCGCCAAAATTTATGAATGATGTTTTAACAATTTTTATTGAAGTAATTCTTCGAATTTTAATAAAAATAAATATATATTTAAATGAAGTTATTTATATTATGATTTCAAATTGATAATATGTAAAAAAGTTTAATAAATAATCAATTCATATATTTTTATATCATACACATCTAGACGTATGATTGTTTTAAAAATAATTTTTCTTTAATTAAAGTACAGAGTTCTAATTTTACATATATATTTTAATATAATAACAATTTTTTTTATTTCTCTTGCTTAAGTTCTTTAAATGTTTTATTATATTTGAAAATTTCAATGTAAATAATTTAAAAAAATAACAATTTCTTTACTCATTTATCAAATATAGACTGATACAACTAACAATGGATTGAATTATTTTAGTTAGTTTTATTAATTTTTATAGCCTTTAAACGATTCGGGATGGATTTAACTAATTTTTCACAATAAACTACATCAATTTCTTCTAATAACGCTTTTTTAATATTTGTTATTAATACGTGTTCTAATGGAAATCGTTCCATAGATTTTCAATCACACTTATATCAGGTGATTATGGTGGTGTTTCAATTTGGGGTTGTTATATAACAATCATTGTTTTATAAGCTTATCATTGTAAATTTAGAAGCTTTGGCTTTCAATTTTTTTCTTAATAGATCAATATATAATTCCATTATAAAATTAAATTTCCATTTCACTGACATTTTAGGATAAGTGTTTTTAAGACATAATTTAAAATACATTAATTCTCCCATTGGATCCAAATAAATTATATTTGCTTTCGTCCGTAAATAAAACATCTTTCCAATAATTCTTATTAACATGTTCCCAAACGAAGCTTAACGTTTTTTTGTGATTAGCTATATGAAAGTTTTTTTCTGGCAATATAAAGCATTAAACCCATATTTATTTAGTATATTGCGAATATATATTTAGATACTTTTAAACTTAAAGTCAATTTGAGCACGCTAATATAACGCTCGTTATGGTCATAAAAATCTTGCAATTGTTTTGACTATTTAACACTTTTACCATTTTAAATAAATTTATTACAAATTGTATTGTAGCGTGGTTTTTACTAACTATTTTCCCAATAAATATAGATTTTTAATTTTTGTAATGAAAAATCATCATAATTCGTTGTCCATCGATGATTGTCCCCTTGTCTACTAAATATTTTTACAAAATGATTATAAACGACTTTCAATAAGTTTTTTTAACTAAAGTGATTAAACACATATTTGAAGAGTATACTTTCTTAACACAGCAGTTTTCAAGCGAATGTATGAGTTTAACTTGATGTATTTTTGTTCATTTTTCAAAATAATATATTTTTCTGGAGTAAAAGTATTAATTTACGATTGAAATTTTCAAATATTAAAAAGTAACCTTAATAAAGAAATTAATTCAAATAACTAAATAAAATTCTTATTATAATAAATATGAGTTTCAACCCACTAATTTTAAGTGGATGTTAAAACTTTTTCTTATTATAAATATATATTTCTTGTTTAGTTATTCACATTTAAATAAATATTTAAAATTATAAGCTCATTATATAAACATTAACAACATCTCGATAAACGCTTATTAAAAATTAATAAAAAAAAACATTTTATGTAGGAATATGTATATATTGTTAATATAATAACATTTAGATGATTAACATTTAATATAGATAACTTTCTCCAATTCACGGACAAATGTATTGACTATAATATTCATAATAATTATTATTTTCAAAAATAAATAATTTTTTTGATTTCAAATTTAAATATCTCTATAAATCAATAATACTTTAATAAATTTTCACATTTCAGTAAAATAGTGTTTTAATAATTATTTCAAATGTCTTGATACAAGGTTTTTAAATAAAATAATAATTAATTCATATTTACCAAATTCTAATGAGAGTCCTTCCTTGTAAATGTTGCAACTTTTGTTCGAATATGGGCACACTTTTGCAGTACTGTAAATATTCGTCATAGTAGAAATTTGATCAGTCAACTGAAAACAAAATATTGTAATATTATAAACATATGCATTACACGATTTAAAAAGGTGGTTCAAATATAAATAAGAATTTAATTCTCTTTTCTGTCTTAATCAATCTGTTACCGTGCACATTCTGACACATCCAGATATGTTTAAGCTTGTAAATCATAGCGATTCGCGCTTTTTTCACTTCATCAATTAGTCACTCTTACCATGTCTGAGCAAGAAATACTAAACAGTGTTACATAACGAATAATTATCAAATTTTTCACCAACGAAAGAGTCAAGCTTCCTACAATCGTAACCAGCTTTCAAACATAGTTCGCGAATGAATATTTGTCACAGAAAAAGTGTACTATTAAATATTTTTTTAAAAAAGAAAGCAAACACTCTATGGAAAAGAAATCTCACGTTTGGCAACCAAAAATTCTGTTTAGTATTTCCAGAATTGAAAAGATTGTTCGGATTAATCGCTTATTAATTATTGTTCAATTATTATAAAAGTTAGGAATTAGTGTCGATTGAGAAAATACTGCAAATGGAATTAAAGTACAGCAATATATTTACAAGATGGTTTCTACATCTCCTTACACTGGGGCACAAAAAGAAATTTAAAGATTGTTACTCAACTTCTTCGACGTTTTTTTAAAAGTACAAGATGATATTTTAGACTCCATCGTAACCTATAATGAGATATGGTCAACTATTTCACCCCTGAATCTAAAAGAACAAGTATGGGGTGGAAACTCGGTGAGTTTCCTTCTCCAAAAAGAGCCAAAACAATTTCTTCAGTGATCAAGATCATGGGCTATCATGTTCTGAGATTCAAAGGATGTCACCTATCTGATTTTTTTCACAAGTTTAAAAAAAATATCAATGTACAGTATTATTGCGAATTCATTCCGGAAAGTAAAGTCACTGGCGAGTATTATTTGGTGTTGGGAATAGCAAGAATTAAGACAAAACATCGAGAGCATGAAATTTGGTACCTGTTTCATGGCAATGCACCGTCTCACAAAGTTGTTGCTATACATGAAATTTTGGCCAAAGAACAAAAATGCATCTTCCGGAATCTACCATTTTTGCTACATTTATTAGCATACAATTATTTTTTATTCACAAAGATGAAAATGGTGTTAAAAGAAAGGCTTTACGATTATATTGAAGTCATACAAGTTTCCGTGACGAAAGTCATTGAAACCATCCCAAAAATAGACTTATTAAAATCCATCTATGCGTTATTTCAGTGTGCTCAGTATCATATTGATGAAGAAAAGATATATTTGAATTTTTGATAAAATATACATTTTTTTATTTAAAAAGTTGGGGTTCATTCCTATAAACTGTATATATATATATATATATATATATATATATATATATATATATATATATATGTAATACCTCTCTTAATTCATCATCAGTTACTTCGACATTCCACATCTTATTCAATCTTCCTACTAATCGTCTCAAATCTTCATCTTCAAAATCTAAAGGGTTCAAATTTTTAAAATGTTCTTCCCATGCTTGTCTTTTGAAATTTGCTAATTGAACAGTTGCATTTATCTGAAAAAATATTTCCAAAAATACATTAAACCATTTTATTGAATAAACGATATGAATCTTACCAGTTTTTTTCTTTTCGTTTCATTTCTAACATCTGTATGATAAGACCACTCGGCCAATATAAGTTCATTGTATATTTTTGATACTTTTGTCTCATATTCTCCTTCGATATACAAACGTATCTCTAACTGCTCTTCTGTACTTAAGGTTGAATTGGTTACCGTCGAATTGGTTAAAGTTGAATTGGTATCATCTAAATCTTGTGATAGGGCGTTTAGTATCTGTTATTAATAAATACATTTCTGTATTATTCATATATTTTTAATAGAAATTCAAATAGAAAATAACTAAGATTGATAATAATATTAAAAGAAAATTTTTATAACAAAAATATTATAAGAACTATCATGTAAATATACTCTAATACATATTAAATTTAACTACATATTCATTTGTCACACAAAAATATTCAAATTAATTAAAATACATACAAAATTTGGTTAAAAAATATAACTAATCAACGACATATAGCAATAATTGCCAAAAAATAATTTAATTGCTGTTAATGTATTTTCAAATATAATTTTATAAATAATCTATTATAGTTAAATTTTGAAAAAAGTTTTTTTTTATTTTTTAATATTTTAAGCTTACTTTTACTTTAAAACCAACATTTAAAAATAAATTTTATACTCTTGCAATTTTATTTTCTTTGTAGAAGTATTTAACATTGCCTTAATTTTTAAAAAATTTAAAATATGTCTATTTAATTTTAAAATAAATCTAATAATAAATTCTTTCATGCATAAAGTGACTTATATTCTTCTCATTTTTATTAAATTGTTTCATATAAAATAACGAATTTCAGAGTGAAGTTGGTTACAATTTTCATAATAAAAACCGCCAGTAGGAAACGCAAATTGTGTTTAGTATCACAGTATAACTATCAATGAACAGATCTTTTCTACTCTAGATTTTAGTGTAAACGGGTAGTAAAAAAGGTTTAAAAAATATATAAAAAGTAACCAAAAATATATCAATAGAACATTAAGGGCTAATATAGTAAGCGAATGAATCACGTGAAATGATCTAAAAAATCATTTAGAAATATGAACCGTGAAAATACACCCCGTGAACACCTATCACCAATCGTCGAGAACGATGAATAGTATATATAGAATCTATCCCTTACCAATCTCTAATAAATATTTTAGAGAAACTAAACACACATTGGTTGATATATTCCCACCATTGTAAGTACTTGAAAAACTCAAAAAACTGAATGTGTTTTTTTCATAAACGCACTAAAAAAAAAAAAATATGGCACACCGATTGGATATTTGCAGTTCTCTATTCACCCGAAGTAGAAACGAGACGATTTCAAGCTGAGTATGGTATGTAATGAAAAATAGATTTTATACGATAATCGTCGCTGATTTGCATAATGGGTAAATTCTGAATAGGTTCCAAAACATATATCAAAATCAAAACTTCATCCGAAAAAAATAAATGATGTTTGTTGGATGATCTACAACTGGCATTATCCACTATTCCCTCTTTAAACCTAGTAAAATCAATCATACCAAGAAATATTATCCCCATCTAAAGAAATGTTATTGTATTAGTAATTATGCAATAAACAATCTGCGTTAATCGACAAACATGAAGTGTCACTACTTCATGACAACGTTAGACATATCTTCATGACAATAGTTCAAAAATGTTGGGAGTTTCTAGTATGAGACTCTTCATCTGCGATGTTCACCAGACCTTTAGCCAATGGATTACCATTTTTTTTAAAAAAATGCATTATTTTTGACTGATAAAAAATTCAACAATAAAGCAGCATTCAAAAATTCGTTCGTAGAATTTCTTAAATGTAAAAATTCAATTTTTTCAGAATTGGCATGAATATGCCTGTGTCTTGTTGAGAAAATGTATTTTGTCTGATAGTGCTTATTTTTATTAACCCTTTCAACCTTAAATATTTTATGGCATAGATACTCTGTGAACCGAATATTTTCTATTTCAAAACAAGTACTGAACTATATATACTTTATTTCGGATACTTACAATACCAAATATACGAGGGTTGTTTGATAAGTCCGTGTAAAAATAAAAACTGCTTCATTTTTTTGAATAAATCGTTTTTATTTTTCAACATAGTCTCCTTTTAGGCTTATACACTTCATCCAACGCTGCTCTAGTTTGTTGATCCCTTCCGAATAATAGGATTTGCCCAAGTCTGTAAAATAGTTATTCGTTCCTGCAATCACCTCCTCGTTCGAATAAAATCTTTTTCCCGCGAGCCATTTCTTCATATTAAAAAAGTCTGGAGAATAGGAAGGATGTGAAACGATTTGGAACCCTAATTATTTTGCGGCCAAACTGCTGAGGTGTGAGCTGGTGCAAAATATGAAAGAGGATTTTTGTGGGCTAATCTTTTTCTTGCAACTCGTTTTCAAACGATCCAATAACAATTTTGCACCTGTAATGGTTTTACCCTTTTCCAATGATAAAGATTATTCCTTGCGAATCCCATTTTTTGTCTTCGCCTTTTTCGGAGCAGATTCCCCCTTGATAACCCATTGTTTATTTTTGGTCTCAGGAATGTAGTGATGTATCCATGTTTCATCTACAGTGATGAAACGACGCTTAAAGTCCTGCGGATTTCGCTGAAACAGCTGCAAACCGTTCTTGCAACACTTCACACGACCTCGTTTTTGGTCGATCGTGAGTAATCGCGGCACCCACCTGGTGGATAGCTTTTTCATAAATGTTGGTGCAAAATATTATGTACCCGTTCACACGATTTTTATTAGTAATCTCACGCACTTTCACTTTCAATCACCATTAAATATTTTATGGCAACAGGAGCGTAGATACTCTCTTGTGAACCGAATATTTTATCAAGCTATTTCAAATGACAAGTACTGATTTCCTTGATTCCGACGATTGTAAACACAAAGGAATAGACCTATGATGTTAAGAGGTGCTACTAATTAAAAATAACCTCGATATGCACCAGTGGTGCCATCTTTCGGAATTTACACGGACTTATCAAACGACCTCATATGTATATTAAACTTTTTTAATATAATATTTAAAAATTGAAGAGAGTATTCAATAACTACTTATTATAAAAACAAAGAAATAACTTCAGTTTTTTGTTATTACTTTTTTCACTTTCAATATTTATATTTTTTGCATATAGTATATTTCGAAGCAGGGTTCAATACTTACTCCAATTTTCACACAAACGAACTATCACTCCAATACCAAAAGGTATTGAACAAGTGTTAATTAGTTATTTATTGTACACTTTCTTTGTTTACAGACTAATACGCATTTCGATGACATTATCATTATCTTTAGAGTACTGCATTATAAATTCTAACTTTAGATTTTAAATTTGATAATGCAGATTTATAACTCTTATATTTTATAACGCAATGTTTTGATTATAATGGCCTTCGAAAAGCGCATCAACTTGGAAATAAAAAAAGTGAACAGTGAATAATTATAGAACATTTTTTTGTAATGTTGAAGTGATAATTCATTTATGTGAAAATGAATTCGCCACAATTCCAAAACAAATAGTGACAGACAAACGTTGCATTTTTGCACTCAACCCAAATCTGCTCTTTTGTGCTCGTGATAAACGAAATCGACACACTGAAATAATCAAGCTTGTTGAAAAACAAACACATAAGAAATATTTCCATGATTAACCATTCTATTGTAATATCATAATAACACCAGAACGAAAAATTATGACACATACTGCTACACATATTTATAATGAACACTGATATTGAACAAAAAGATTGGGTGCAGTCCGCAACGCGCAGTTTCGGTCTAATATATTAGACCAATCAATAGGGCAAAAAAACACCTGTTTTTGACTAAAATTCCGGAATGGATGAGGCCGTTTTTTTTGTTGGGGGCGATGTTACAAGTAACAATATGTGTTTTGCAACTGAAAAAACCGCAGCATAAAGGTACTAGGAAGGTGCAAAGTTGGCGAAATTATGTTTTTCGTTCTTCAAGCATAGAAAATGCATTTTAGAGAAAAAAGTTTTAGATAAAAGTTGTAAATAATGAAAAAACCTTTAATTTGAGCCATTACTTGATAAATTACGTTGATTGATTATTGCAAAAAAAGCGAAAAACCATAAAAATGGCCATTATTTACAAATCAATTATTTATTGCATTTTTCACTTTTTGAAACTTTTTCGGCATGCATAGTGAAGCTTATACGAATTTAAACAAAATACCGTGTTGAAAATTCGAATTCGTTCATTAGTTGCTAACTTACTATAAATTGTTTATCCCGAGATGCCCAATGTACGAGGCTATAACTTTCTAATGGCCGAAAGTTTCCAGTTTGAAAAGGGCTTAAACTCTTTAGCAAAATATATATTTTTATGTTATATTAGCGGCGTATAAAAATTTTTGTATTTTATTGCATAAAAAGTCATTAGAAAAAGTAGTTCCTTATTTGCTAATAAACAATTAAATTTTCAGCGATCCTATACATTGTGGCAATTTATAAAATAGAAAATCTGAAAGCTTATTGCAAGACGCAGATTTTAAAAAAAATCTGCCCAATAGAAAGCCAGATACGATTTTTTTAAATAATAAATTATCAAGAAATTCTGTGTATGTATATACCTATATACATACACAGACGCAGATAAGTTATCGCCATATGGGTAACATAAGCAATTTATTAATATAATTCAATAGTCGTTAAATTAAAAAAATATACATTTAATTGAAAATAAATATAATGAATAAATATAATTAATATTATATTTATTATCAATTAAATGTATTTTTTTTAATTTAACGACTTCATTAAATTTTGTCAATAAATTGCTTGTTACCCATATGGCGATGACTTATGTGAGTCAGTGTTTGCACAATATATGATTCCATTCTTCAAAACACATAAAATCAGTCACAAAAGTCATTGTACATCCCCATATTTTAAAGTTTTTATATGAAAGAAAACTCTGGACAAAAAAAAATATAAATTTATTGAATACTACTTAAGTTAAATAATTTTAGTACAAAAATAAAACATATTGTTGAAATAATAACAACAAAATGAAAAAAAAATAAATTTTCAGTGTCACAAAAATGATCGTACACTTGCAAAAACTAAATGTAACAATAGGTACAAAAAATTTAGTACTTGGTTGAACCTCCCTTTGCTTTTAACACTGTCTCCAACCGTTTCGGCATCGATTGAACCAGCTTTACTCTCACTTAATAACTAAGACATCAAAATTTATTGAAACGTCGCTACAAATACGCGATACTATTATAAAACTGTACAAAGAAAAAAATTCCTTACGTATAATAACAAAACCGTAGGCAGACAACTTTGTGCTATTCATTCAATAATATAAAAATTCAAATCCGCCGGAAATAATACAAATAAACGACGTACAGAAAGGCCGAACCTTCTGAATTCAAGAGAAACAAGAAGAATACTGAAAGAAGTCACTAACAACCCGAAGATAAATACCCCAAAACTAACCGAACACCTTGAAGTAACTTGTGAAAAAGTAGTACACCCAGAAACAATCAGAAAAGTTTTAAGAAAATCAGGTTATCATGGTCACATGCCTCGTAAAAAACCTCTCATTAGTAAAACAAATAAGAAAAAAGGGGTTACTTTGTAAAGCTCTATTCCGAAAAAGGAATTGACTTTTGGAAAATGGTACTATTCACGGATGAGAGCAAGTTCAATATTTTTGAATGCGATGGAAAAGGAAAAGTGTGGAAGAAACCTGGAACTGAGCTGGAGTTGAAGAACTTAGTACCTACTGTGAAACTTGGTAGAAGGTAAGTAATAATTTGGGGGTCAATGGCAACAACTGGACTGAGAAGTTTGGTGTTTATTGACACAGCAATGGATAGATGGCAGTATATAAATATTTTCCGAGATAATTTGAAAGAAGATACCCGAAAACTTAATTTGGAAAATGAATGGATTTTCCAACAAGATCGATATTCCAAGCACACTGCGCTAGTTTTTTGTGAATGGATCCTATATAATGTACCAAAATAGTTGTTTTCCCCACCTCAGTCACCAAATATAAACCCTATTGAGCACATCTGGGACTACTTGGAAAGAAATGTTCGGAAACATTCAATTTCTAGTAAAAAAATACTTGAAAATTGTACTACAGGAGGAATGACGGAAAATACCTGAAATTTTTACAAAAAAGCTGGTCTAATCGATGCCGGAAAAGTTGGAGATAGTATTAGAAGCAAAGGGTGGCCCAACCAAGTACTAAATGTTTTGTAAACCTATTGTTACATTTAGTTTTTGTAAGTGTACGATCACTTTTGTGATATTGATAATTTAATTTTTGTTAATTTTTTTGTTATTATTTCAACAATATGTTTTATTTTTTTACCAAAATTATTCTTAACCTAAGTAGTATTCAATAAATTTATAATTTTGTTAACCAGATTTTTTTTCATATAAAAATATTAAAATATGAGGATGTACGATGATTTTTGTAACTGACTGCATATAGGTTTATAGTAAAAATGTAAATAAAATATATTTTTAAAACGTTACAAAAATTTAAATTTTAGCTAGAAAATCAATCACTTCGCATGAAAAAACTAATACCCATTTCACATATAAAAAAATATAATTATTTTTAATATTATTTGAATATGAAGTAAAATCAGGATATCATCAAGGTCGCTCGATTAGAAATTTTAAATATTATTCTACCAAAGTAATATTTTAAAAAAACTAAACCTAGAACAACGTCTCTTCCGTACTTATATTTTTCTATTTAACAGAATTTAAAGTAATCTGAACAAATAAAAACGTTAAAATTATTTAAGACAATTGAATCTTTTCATTTATAAGAGTTTAAAATGAAAGATGATCCAAATTAAAGGTAACTTAAAATTTATTTTTTTTACACAACTGGATCCCTTTTTTTAATTACCTATTACATAATAGGATATAAGATTATTATCAAAGAATATCAGGAATGAGGAGAAGATAAAAAAATTGTTACATATAATAGATTCGTATCGAAATCAAATGAGTTTAATCATTGATTACTCTAGACCAGAATTCAGTAATCCAAATGACAAATACCTCGAAGCAAATTTTCAGTAATCCAAGTATGTCTTCAGAAATTGTAGAAGTCGACAACAAATTGATTATAAAATTTCATATAATTTTAATATCGTATGACTTCCTTAAAAAAATATTACTTGATGAACCAGAAATAATATACTCTTTACTGCTTGTAGGTCACTTATTTTAAGAGGCACAGGAGGTAAGAAATCAATATTTTAAGAAATAAAGCAAACATTTTTAAAAAATGCAATAAGAATATATTAAATTGAATGTTAACTAGTTCTGACCAATTCATTATAAATCAAAGACAACATTTATCAAAGGAAGCATTAAAACTAATAGACACTCTTGAAATGCAATTGTTTGAAAACTCACTCCATGAATATGACAAAAATAGATATATCATCAGCAGAATCAAAATATTAATAACTTTATTAATTTTAATGTTAAAAGAGAGTAATAAGGTTTTATCAATTACATAGGCAAAATAAATATTGAAGAAATAAAAATGTTCGTACAAATTTATAATTAATATTTATTTTTATTGTTAATCAAAATTTTATAATTCTTTTGAAATGTTAAAAACATTCAATTCTTTTATTTAATAATAAACTTATTCAAGATATGAAATTTTGCACAAAACAGCAATGAAATATTTATTTGAATTTACGCCACATTTATATGATTTCTGACCAGCTGTGCGACAACTCGAACGCAGAGTTCCAAGTTCGATTCCCGTCGTGTACACTTTATCATTGTTAAAATATTAATAATAGCAAATAATTCTGTTATATTTATAATTTTTTTTAGAGACGTGTACATATTTAAAATTTTATCTAAATATAGCTCAATAAAATCTCGGTATTTAACAAAAAGTTCTTATCTAAATGAAGAAAATACATGACAGTCTAGTACGTTTTAAAATATAAATCTTTGATAGCATAAATGTTGGCAGCACTTGAACATAATCAGGGTCATTGTTGTCAATTCCAGCGAACTGACAGTAAGCAAAAAAATTACGTTGTGCGGTAAGGTGTCTGTGTTTGTTTACATAAAACAACCGTAACATATTCAAATAATAATAAAAAAAATGTTGACAAAACGACCGCACCACAATCGTAACAGTGGCAAAGTGAAAGACGGACAAACACGTGGGTCTGCAGTAAGACATGGTAAATATTCAAATCATACGGAAACGACAGAGCAAGAAGTCAACCCCGTTTGTCAATTCCCGTTCATAAAAACGACTGAAAAATACCTCGTCTCTCAGTATTATCAAGCTCTGGAGAACAATGATGATATTGTATTCGAAGACTTATGTTCACTACAAATGGATTTAGAAAAATTACTATCTTCTGTCGCGATTCGAAGTAGGATATTTCAAACAGAAATCAAATTAATCGAAAGAACTGAAGAATCGAGAGAGAAACGAGGTAGAGCGTCTGAAAAACAATCCGGTTCAGGTAAGCGTAAACGACACGACGACAAACTCATAAGCCAGAAAGAAACGTTACGTAAAATAAGTCAGAACCATTACAATTCGAAACCTAGTAAGAGCGTTCATCCGAGTACGAGTAACATAGGTCAGACGCTAGAGACTGTTGCGGACGTTCGAAAATTAAGCATACCGAAAGTGACTTTACCGAAATACGATACGGCAAATAAGTTTTGGATGTCGATAGAACCTTATTGTAGACCGGTGACCGCCGAAGATGAAAACCTCATCGATCAACTGATAGAAGAGTACCGTGAAGAACCGGAATTGAAAATACCTGAACTCGGAAAACACTATACGTACGACTGGAGCGAGGTAGATCTTTCGTTTTCGGAGTTTAAAAACTTACCGCCGGGTAAGAAACTCGACGTTAAAAAAAACATAAAAACGAACGGTGAATCGTTAGAAATGATAAAGAAAGCAGAAAATTCGTTGCAGTCTGATTCCGTACCGGGTCCGCTAACACAGCGGCTCGTGCTGGCGTTGATGGAAGAGAATATTCCAGGTAACAAAGTCAAACACGACCGAAAAAATCCGAGAGTACCCTTACCGTTGACGAACGCCGTCTGTATCGAAAGGCGGTTACGGAAAGTACTAGTCGAACAGGGTATCCTCGAACCGGACGACTTACCGAAAGTCGAAAGTGACGATATCGTTGAAGAAATGAAACGCGTCCACGCGGAACTTCTCGCTGTCAATAAACAAAATGTCGACATTCTCACTCGACTCAAAGAGGATGTTAAACTCGAGATCGAACGCCAGAGAGTAATCAGAAGACTTGATGAAATCGATAAGGAAATCATTAACCAGTACAATAAGATCTTAACATGTAAGCTGAAAAACGAAGAACCAGCTCCACAAGATGTGACGTATGCTAAAAAGTTGGTATTGAAACAGATTGAATTGTGCAAAGAAATGGAAAGTGTCACTCCGCGAATAATGAGATGTTTTCCATATGAATAAAAAATAACGGTGCTCTAATTTTATTAACTTATCAATTGCTTAGGTAAACAAACACAGCACTGGAATTTACAAACATTCTGAATCGTGGATCATATTTAATTAAAACATATATAGTAATATAAATTGTCGATTCAATGATAATATACATGTTTGAAATATTGTATATCGAAAATAGATTATTTCAATAAAGATATACAATTACTTAATTTTAACCAACATAACCCATGTTGTGTATTATTTTAATGTAATAAATTTTATTTATCTGTTCATATCTATATTTTATGTAGATGTAAAATATGTTTGTGATATGCATACTGTTATATATAAATGTGTATGTGTATATATATATATATATATATATATATATATATATATATATATATATATATATATATATATATATATATATATATATGTATATGTATGTATATATATACATATATATATATATATACATATACATATATATATATACACATATATATATATACATACATACATACATACATACATGCATACATATATACATACATATATACATACACTGATGCGCATAACTCATGGCACACATGAGTAGCATAAGCAATTTATTGATATAATTCAATGAAGTCGTTAAATTTAAAAAATATGTATTTAATTGATAATAAATATTATATTCATTTTCAATTAAATATTTCTTTTTAATTTAACGACTTCATTGAAGTATATCATAAATTGCATATGTTACCCATGTGTGCCATGACTTACGCGCATCAATGTATATCGTATATATATATATATATATATATGTGTGTGCGTGTGTGTGTATATATATATGTGTTGTGTATTTATGTATGTGTGTATATATATATATATATATATATATATATATATATATATATATATATATATATATATATATATAAAAGTACATACTACACACATTTTTCATAACAATTTCATTATCATGTAATACCTGGCAAAAATATTTAAATATACAAATTTTTAATCTATCTTTTTTCAAAGCAGTATCTAATGTAGACATATAACAAATTACAAACATTAAAGTAACTTAAAAATATTGTTATAAAATAGAATATTATTTTATGTAATTTATCTCTTTTTATATAAATTTTATTGCATCTATTTTATTTCAGATTTATTGCTGTTTATTAAAAATTTCTTATAGTTTATAAATGGTTTATGTTGTTTTATATTTATTTTTTCGCTAATATAATACTCATTAAAAATATATTTAAACTAAAAATACATGAATATTTTTAACCGAGCGAAATTAACAATTTTTTAATTTTAGTAGTTTAATGGAAGTGGATAAACATAATTTCGTAAATGAATTCAACCTAATTTTATATGAAATAAAATACATTAAGTACATATAAAATTCAACATGGGCGATAGTATTTTAAAAACAACACAAATTTTTAACAAAATATTTATTGCATCAAAACTTAACCATCAAAGAATAATTATAGAACAATTTTTTACTTGCAAAATAAAACGTATTTTTAATGTTACAATTATAGTATAATATTACGAATATAATTTAATATAGAAAAAATATTTTCCAAGTTATGAAATTATTTTACGTATAATTTTGAAGTTAAAAAGGATTGAATTGGTTCTATTATTAGTGAGAATTTCCAACTTTGTACGAATTTATTTTTTTTAAAAAAAGGTACATATTCAAAAATTGAATTCGAACTTATTACTTATTGATCAACATTTACTTTTTTACCCATTTACTACATCTAGATAAATTCAATATCTCCAAAGTACTATATAATAAATAATAAGTTAAACGTTAAGATGATGTTAACAAGACAAATTTAAGATTTCAAGAAAAAATTTACAGAAAAATATTGAGAATTACTCTATTCATAAATTATTTATTTCAAAGACGATTAAAAATTACAAATTGTGGAACCGTCTAAAGTCTTTTTAAATCTGGCCAGTAAGAAAGGACTTCTCTGAGACAACGGAAAAATTAACATTTATCGACAAAAAATCCTTTTATACCTGCTAAGAATAATAATTACTTATCTTGATTTAGAAAATATAAGCTCATGCCCAATTCAGCATAATTTTTTTTATTCTAAATAGTACAATATCCGGCTAAAGTTCCTTTAATTTTAAAAAATCAATTATCCCGTATAAAGTTAGCCACAATATTTAGAGTGCAACGTGAAAAATGGAAAACGTTTTATTTTTCGATAAATCCAAATATAACTTATTTAATATGAGCCAAGCAAGCAAAAACTAAATCCTCAATTTACTAGACCGATTGTTAAATACGAAAATAATTCAATAATGATACGCAACTGCTTTTTGAATTTTAAAATGGTCCAATTTGTGAAGTAACAAATCTTTTTATATACAACAACGTTTTAAAAAACGTTATGCTACCTCATGTGGAAGAAGAAATGCTTCTTAAGTGACGTTTCCAATACGACAACGATCCAAAAAGTATCTCTAAATGTAGCAAAAATGGACTTTTTGACAAAATCCGGAAGTTTGGCGGACTATAGCAAATTTGAGGAGACTAGGCAGCTCAATCGCCAGATCTAAATCTTATAGAAAAATTATGGTGAAAAAATTGAATGTCACATCCAAACTAAAGTATTTAATACAAAACAAATTTTCATCAAAGTATAAAAACAGTAAATGCAACTGATAAATCTACAATTCAAAAATAACGCTTTCAATGAGAAATCAGTGTAATGTACTATTCAAAAACAATGATTATACAATCCTTTATTCGTATTTTAATTTGTGTTTAAATTACTGGTTTCTTCATTTTTATCATAGATTCAAAAATGTTTTTTTATATAGTAGTACTAATACTTAATTAATTATTTCTTAATGTTAATACATATTTTTAGAACGGCAATACAATTTTTATTTATATTAAATACTAATTTTAACATAGTTCAATTTTGTACATAGTTATCTACTTTAACCACGTTAAAGGCAACATTTATTTCGATGTAAATCAATTTTAGGTAACTTATTCAATTTTGTGTTTATATATCGGAAACCGATCATCCAATTAACTAATTTTTTGTAATTAACTTTCAATAAATTTTATTCTATATTATTATCATTAAAAAAAATAAATCAAAACAATTAACATTTTTAAAAAAAAATCGTTAAAAATGCAGAAATATAGTGTAATATATACATATTTAAATGTTTAAAATAGCGATATTTTATTATTTCTTAGATTAAACTATTAAAACTGGCATAAAGGATCATCACATTTATACAGATTAGAAAAATTATTCATTTATTAACACGTACGCTACACCATTCATTTAAAAAACAGTCCGTCATACACACGTCACTTTTTCAGTAGTTTATTCATCAATATACTGTTATGTTTGTAATTACACGCTCATAAAATATATCAACGAAACCAACTGAACATTCTAAATAATATGTCACGCATATGTGACACTAGTCTGTAGTTAAAAAATGTAACTATAGTCCATACGTCACAAATACATTAATCTTGAAAGCATGAAAGCCGACAACCCCTCATCTTGTAAAAAAATAACTGTCGAAAAATTAATGGAGTACACTTCGAATCAAAAATCTTCACTAATCAGCGTGGTGAATATGATCAAATGCTAGTGAATGGTAGCATTCATTGAAGCTTTCGTCCAGTAGTGGATTGATATGGGCTTTATTTATTAATTTTAACTTTATTTATTAATTTATTAATATTAATTTTAACTTCATCTGAAATAATAACATTTGTCCTATGACAATACCCTTTAAATCAATTTATTTTAGTCTCAACTAAGAAAATAACATTCGCCCAAACATTAATTATAAATAATTTGTATTTTTTACAAAATATCAGCAAAATTTTCTATGTCGATCTGTGAGTAATTACTGTTTTTACCTTACTTTGCTCTTCAATTCAACTTTTTGCATCACACGTCGCACGGATTCTACATTAATGTCAATATCTCAATAACTGTTACAATTAATTACATTTTCAAACTCTTCTGTAATGATCAATTGAACTATTTAACGTTTAAAGATATCTAACAGTAACGATTATGAACCTGATTTCCTTTTTGGAATATCTGAATCATTTTTTTGTTAATATAGATAGAATGATACCAATGAAACAAAAATATTTAAATTCAATAGTACAATTCAAAACCTCTTTTTGTAACGAATATATAATCTTTTTAATTCTGGAAATTTGATACATTATTTCATGAAAAATAACCAAAAAATATTGACAATACCTTTAAAATATAATATTATCAAAAAATTAAATATTAATAAAAATTAATTCATAGATACACTTAATTTCAAAAACATTTACAGGGATTTTTAATAAATTCAATAAGATAGTTTATTTAATTCAACATTTCCATTACGTACATACTCTGTATTAAATATGATTTCAAAAAGTACATACTTTCAACATTATAAACATTTTTTAAGTATAAAACACGGTAGTTTTATCTTCGAGACACATATTACTATCTACTAGTGAAATGACAAGTGGAATTTAATAATAACCGCATTAACAATCAGGATGATTACTCCACACATTTCTTTGTGCTTCAATTTAAATAATTCCAGTGACATATTATTTATGTGTATATAGATCAATGACGAATCCGCATAATCAAATGCACAATAAGCTATCATTTGATCTAAATCTAAAATATTTGTCTGAGAAAAAAACTAAAACTTTTGAATGTTAAAAACAAGAAACAATTTTTTTATACGGAATATTAAATAACATGCGTTTCTTGTTAATATCCAAGATGCAATTTAAATAATATATAAAAATTAATGAATATTATATATATATATATATATATATATATATATATATATATATATATATATATATATATATATATATATATATATATATATATGTGTGTGTTTGTGTGTGTATGTGTGTGTGTATATATATATGTGTATGGGTATATAAAATTCTAGAAAAAGTTAACGCAAAATATCAAACTTTAAAAGGATTATGTTTTTGTTATATTTATTCTACTGACATTTAAAAAAAACATTTTCATACTAATGTTTAATTTTACTGAAAACCCCATAAGAAAATATAACTGAATTAAAATTCATTAATTTAAGAATGTGTAAGAAAAATTTCTAATTATTCTTTATGAATATTTTGAGATTTATTTCATTTTTTGATGCTTTTTGATTATTTGACAGAGGCCTACTTTTAATTCAGTATATATATTACCTTCTAAACTACAAAGGTCATTTTAAATGTACGCAACCTGATAATGAAAGACTATATTCTTCATTTTACACAAATGAATTTAACCCCAACACCACAATAATTTAAAGTGTTCAATAATCACTTATTGTTCACTTATTACTTATAATTATATAGAATATAATTACATCGGCTGATGCATTTCGATGACGACGCCATCATCGTCAGAGCCTTTCTGTCCAACAGATATTAAAAAATCTTTCGTCCAACAGAAAGGCTCTGACGATGATGGCGTCGCCATCAAAATGCATCAGCCGATATAATTATAGACTATATAATTATAAATAATAAGTGAACAATAAGTGATTATTGAACACTTTAAATTATTGTGGTGTTAGGGTTAAAATTCATTTGTGTAAAGTGAATCAGCCACTGTTCCAAAACAACAAATACTATATTCTTCTTTCTGAAATTACTTTTATTTTTCAATATAATCTTCTTGAATTTTAACACATTTTGTCCAGTGATGCTCCAATACTTTTCTCTTATCCCAAAAGTAGAATTCATCAAGACCATTAAAATAAATGTTTACCGTCGGTTATGCCAAGAAAATCGTTTGATATTAAAAATTGTGTTTTTAACAAAAAACACAATTTTTGGATCTGTGGTGAATTCACTTTATCACAAATGAATTTTTATTCCCAACACCACATTGGTTATGAAGTGTTCAATAATCACTTATTATTCACTTTTTATTTATTAAAATAGTCGGCTGATACGCATTTCAATGGCTATGCCATCACTGTCAGATCAAAAATGCAAGAATGCTTTGACGATGATGACATTTCCATCAAAATACGTATCAACCGACTATTGTTATAAACAAAAAAGTGAACAATAAGTGATTATTGAACATTTTATAACCTATTGTGACAGTAGAGGTAAAAAATTATTTGTGTGAAAATGAATTCGCCACGGTTACAAAACAAACAATAACTTTTAACGTCTTGAAAAACAAAATAAAATTGAACAGTACACAATCCAAAATATACACAATAATTGAGAAAAATCACAAAAACATAATCTATCTTGTTTTCACAACAAATATTTGTAAAACAAATAAATATTAGTGATCGTAGTAAATATTGCTAATACCAAGAAGAAAAAAATTAATATTTTTAGAAAAAGACATTGTTACATCAATTTTTCCAAGAGTATATATATATGTGCATATATGATGGTTCAAAATGAAATTCGAATACTTGCATATTAATCATAAAATTCAATAAAATATAAATTTATTTTTATTAGCATTTAATTATATAAAATGATATGAAATGCATATAGAAACATAATTTATACATATGAAGTTAGAAATAAACTGTTAAATAATCTTAAAACTTATCTCGAAATGAATCTCGGACAACTGGCAAATCATTTATACATCCATCAATATAATAAAAAAAAATACGAAATAACTTATATTATTTGTAAATATACATCTTAATGCTAACCTTATATTGAAATTCATTCAATTTGTATAAAAGATTTTTGTTAAAAAGCGATTACGACGTATACAACCAATATTAAAAAGTGTTGAGCTTCTAATTAGAAATTTTCGTGAAGAAAAATCAATTCGTCAAATACGAAATATAATAACCAGAAGATAGTCTATTATTGAAACAAAATACGAATTCAAAACGAAATCGCTTTGTTTTTTCGACCTTTTATACAATTCTGTTTCATTAGTTCTATTCCGTTTACTCATAAAAAGTTTTCTTGCACTATATGCTATTAAATTAATGTTTCCATAATAAAATGTTCATTATCTTGTGATAATCGTTTTTTTTTTAATATTTCTTCACTCTGTTGCTAGTTGTAAAGCACTTCATTAATGTTCTTAATTTTCTTGAATCCGATGTTCATTCAATTATAAGAGTTTATCTAAGAGTTTTTCAATTATAAAACGTTTTATAATATCATGTGCGTTATAATAGCTTTTTTTCATTTTATAACAAGTGGTTGGTAAAATAACATTGAAAGTAAAGTTACAATGTGTAAAAGTGTAAAAATGGCAAATATGAAAAACTAACCGAAGAAGATAAACTTAATATTTTGGCTTTATTGAAAAAGAACTTAAGTGTTCGTAAAATAGCTGATAAATTCGGATTCAGCAAATCGTCCGTAGCTGAAATTTAAAAAAATCGCGAAACATGCTCTATTAATCAGAAAAAGGGATCCGGAGTCAAAAGGAAAAGAACGGTCCACCAAGATCGCACCCTTATCAAGCTGTTTTTGAGAAATCGTTTCAAAACTGCGGCAAATATAAGAAAAAAATTTGTGGATGGAGGTGAATTGAAAATAAGTATGCGAACAGTTAGAAGAAGGCTTCAGGAAGCTCAATCATGTTCTAAAAAACCCGCCAAAAAGCCACTACTCACAAAAAAATGCTTCAAAAACGACTTCTGTGAACCAAAGATCATTAGAATTGATTGAAATGGACTGGAGAAATGTATTTTTTCACACGAATCCAAATTCAACATCTACAGATCCGATGGAAGGCTGCATGTCAGAAGAAGAAAGGGTGAACGTTTCAGCGATCAGTGCATCATAAAAACTGTTAAGCATGAGGTCAGCCGAATGGTCTAGGAATGTTTTTCTTTTCATGGGTTCAGTCAACTAACTCTAATAGATGATACTGTAATTGGGAATCAATAAGAAAAATGGATGAAAGTTTTGTGCCATTAATGGAAGCACACCTTTCACTAACAGGAGACGTTATCTTCCAACACAACTCTGCACCATGCCATCGTGCTCAACTATGAAGTATTAACGCTTACGTCTTCCTGCTTATTTAAATAACTGGACAGAACACTAATTTTTTAATTCAATGTCTTTTTTCTTTTAAGGAGGAAAAATATCTTGACGAACTAAGGGTTTCAAAGCTATCATGGCTCAAGAATAGCCACGATTTGAATCCCATAGAAAACCTTTGAGGGCTTATAAGGTTAAAGTTGCTGAAAAAATCCCAAAAACATTAAAACAGTTGGATTACTTCATCCAAAACGTTGGGACGAAGAAATCACGTAGGAAACTTAAAAAAAATAGTCGATTCTATGCCGAACCGCATTAAATGCGTTAATCAAAAAAGGAGAGGTTTAACAAAATATTAATAATAAGTCTTTTTTCATGTTAATATGTCTACAGCTAAAAACAATTTAATTTGTAACAGTTTCATGTCTCCATTATATGATTTGTTAGAGCTTAAATAAAACAGAAAACAGAGCTTTAATAAAACAGAATTCCTTCGCTTCGCTCATTTTGAACAAAACTGGTTTAATAAAATGGATACTTCTATCCATTTCAGAAAGAGCATAAGCATACAAAACATTTCTAGAAGGCACGTTTCACCTATCTACTTACACGGAGGAGAAATGCCGAAAATAACGTTTTATTTGTGTGTCCGGATTTCAATGACTGCGACTATATATATATATATATATATATATATATATATATATATATATATATATATATATATATATGTATATACGAGGGTGGTTCCAGAAGTACCCGACCCAACAAAGAAAACACAAAAATTTTGGAAAAAATATATTTATTTTTCAACATAATCTCCTTTCAGCTCTATACACTTTTCCCAGCGATGTTCAATAAGTTCGATACCCTTTTTATAATAAGAACTGTCTTGCTCCTCGAAATACCCATTAACTGTCGACATCACTTCTTCATCGTTGGTAAATCTTTGACCACTGAGCCATTTTTTCAAATTTGGGAACAGAAAATAATCCGAGGGGGCTAAATCTGGCGAATAGGGTGCATGAGGTAGCAATTCAAACTTTAATTCATTAATTTTGGCCATTGCAATAACGGATTTGTGAGCTGGTGCATTGTCTTGATGAAACAACACTTTCTTCTTAGCCAAATGCGGCCGTTTTTGCTTGATTTCTTCGCTCAAACGTTGCAATAAGTTCGCATAATACTCGCCGTTGATAGTTTTTCCTTTTTCAAGATAGTCAAGTTATCCCACGCGCATCCCAAAAAACCGACGCCATGACCTTACCTGCAGATGAAACGGTCTTCGGCTTCTTTGGAGCCGGTTCTCCCTTTTCAGTCCATTGTTTTGATTGTTCTTTTGTCTCGGGTGTGAAGTGATGGACCAATATTTCATCCATGGTTATGAAACGGCACAAAAATTCTGCTTTGTTGCTGTGAAACTTCGCTAAACACTCAATTGAAACATCTTCACGACACTGTTTTTGCTCGAGTGTGAGCAAACGCGGCAACCATCTTGCACACAGCTTTCTCATGTCCAAATTTTCAGATAATATGCGATGTACCGCACTTTTTGAAATGTTTACTATGTCTGCTAGCTCGCGCACTTTCAGTCGGCGATCCTCCAGTACCGCTTTGTGGATTTTCTTCACCATTTCTGGAGTGGTCACCTCATTTGGTCGACCACTGCATTGCTCGTCTTGGCAGCTCGTACAGCCTCGTTTAAACTCTGCTACCCAATATTTCACTGTTGTAAACGAAGGAGCAGACTCACCCAGAGTAGAATCCAGTTCAGCTTTATATTGGTTGGGCTAAGGCCTTTCAAATAAAAGTATTGTATCACGTAACGATGACCAATTTTCTCCATTTTCCCAAATTCACTGAAAACGTTCACTATTGATGGCTGTCAAACAAATACTAAACAACGTGGCGTCCTCAAACTTGAAACATATGCTTTATAGATTGTGTACTTTCTAATACAGTGATATTTTTCAAACAACTACCGCCATCTCTAGGTCAGGCCGGGAGTACTTATGGGACTACCCTCATATATATATATATATATATATATATATATATATATATATATATATATATATATATATATATAATAAATTCTAAAATATTTGAAGATAAATAAGTATATCAAGAACTATATAACTTTATTTTATTAAATATAAATATTTAATTCCACAAAAAAAAATATTAAAATAAATAAATATAAATATTCTACATATTCATATTCAAAATTCTGTAATGTAAATAAAATATTTTTACTTGAAAAAGATTCTGAAAATTCATCATTTTATCGAATTTATTTTAAGAGAATTATTATTCTGAAAACATTCAAACAAAATTATTTTGAACATTATCTCCTAAGGTAATGAGTAATTGTAAATTGCATTCAGTATGTTTCATATTGAATTTTTAATACTTTGTAACATTTCTATTTTAACGAATGACATACTAGTCTATTTAACATGGATGCAGTTACAATAATTTTCTAACGTTTTATGTATTTATATTGTTTCATTATTTTATAAGCGTTTTCTTTAAGTCACTGTTGTTTTTTATCCAATATTTTAAGATTTACTTATTCCATTAATTGTATATTCGAAGAATGGATATGTATTGGGGCGTTCGAAAAGTTTTTAGAGATTTTAAGAGCAAATGGAACACGATTTTCTAATATTTATATCTACTTTTGTTCAATAATATATTGATTGTTTTTTCGATGGATTTCTCCGATCTTTCCAGTAATTTTATAATTTGATCCGCCCATCAGTTCCCGTTTTTCACTTAAAAATTGCTCATTATGACTTCTAGACTACTCCAAAAAGTGGCAATTCTTACCATTAAGAGAATTCTGTAGGGAGAAAAATAGATAGTAATTTAAAAGTACAATCATGTGAATACAATGTATGGAGTAAGATACATCAGTCAAGTTGCAACATCTTTACCTGGACTCTAAAGAAACATGACATCTAGTATTATAGTATTAGAACGTAACACCCATATTATTATCAAATTCTAAATTGCAAATAATATTTATCCGAGTTTATAGTTTCGTTATATGGTAAGAGAAGACAGTTTCACGATCCCAAAAAATCATGACCATGATTTTATAAACTAACAGTATCTGCTTAAAGTTTTTCGTCTTTAGAGACCCAGTATATTGCTATTGTAAGTACTCCTGCTTTCTATCTAATGTGATATAGGTAATCCAAAGTTCATCGCTAGTCAATATGTGATCAGGAAACTCATCACTGTTGTGTTAACGCTCCAGAAACATTAAAGCCATGGACATCTGTTAAAATTTTTAGCACCCATCTGGTACAAAATTTTTTACAATGATGGTGCTCTGTAACGATTTCATAGATCAGCAATTGAAAAACAACTGGATTATTTTCTTAATTCAAAAATGTATATTTATCTATTTTCTCGAATTTTTTCATCCACGCCTTTCTTCAAATCATCTATGACCAAAAACGGGTGTTCACTTTATTCTTCATCATACACATTTATTCTAACTTCTTTAAATAACTTACACCATTTTCTCATATTCACTTTGTTTATCGATGTTATAAAATGCATTATAAAATCTAAATTATATAGCGCAACATTCTGGCGATGATGGAAATAATATAAAAATTGGCTTATATATTGTATATAAAAAATGAACAATAAATAATTACTGAACACTTTTTCAATATCTTGTGGTGTTGGGGTAATAGATCATTTGCATGAAAGTGAATTCACTACAATTTCAAAGCAAATAGTGAATTCGAATTTATTAACAAAAATGACATTTTTCAAAATATATATATATATATAGGAATTATTGTCGAATTTTAATCACTTCACTTTATTTTTCTCTCTAATATATATTTTTTATAATAACGCAACCTTTTTAGTACACTTGTTAATTGTACTATATTTATTTTATAGACGTACTCATTTATTATAGTACATTTTCTTTTCATTCTGATTTTATAATCACTAAATTTAAAATATTAGTTTTCTTTTTCTGGGTAACAATTACTCATTTAGGCTAAGGAATTTTATTTGGTTCAGAATCAACACAATTTTAAATACATAATTTTTTTATATTCTCTACTAACTTCTATTAATACTATATTCTTTATTTTATATTCATTACTAACTTTTTTTTAAAAAAAATAATCAATAAAATATAATATATATATATATATATATATATATATATATATATAAAATCAGTAATTTTAATTATTTTTCCTATTAACATTACAATGAATAAACTAGTTATCGGAGATATTAATACACATATTTCTTAACGACATAAAGGTATTGAAGTAAATTTATATATTCTTCTATATAATTACCAATTTTTCATAATCGATTATATAACATACATATTTTCTCGATCAAGAGGAAAATTATTTTTCTACAATTATTTTTGTATACACATATTTATTCTAATTAAATAAAATTTCATTTTGTACAATATGAATTAATGTTATGATTTTTTTTTAAATATAATATTATATATATATATATATATATATATATATAATCGTAACAAATATAAAAGATAAAACGAGACAAAGGAAGAAGCTTTATAATATCATATATGGAGGAATAAAATTCTAAACCGTAATCTAGGTGAAGAACAAATAAAATTATTCATGTACAGAAAAACATGGAAGAACCTTAGAAACAAAAACATTTAAGAAAAACCAATAACTTTCGATAAAATTTTCGCCAATTAGCTGATGTGAGTTTATATATATACACCATAATTAATTAGAAAATCTCTACTGAACTAATCATAAATATTATTCTTAACAATAAAATGCTAAATTGCCTTAAAGTGATTATTTTCCATTTAGTAAATAATAAATTAAGGATAATTATACATATATATATACATAATTATTTGAAAAAGTACAAGCTATAAAAGATAGGTGCTATTAAGTGTATGATTAAATTGTAAATGTTATCGATGTAATATAAATTAACTTTACTTTCAATTTGTCATATAAACGTTTGCAGCTTAAACCATAAGTAGTGTACCGAGTTTTTTAATTAAATTTTAATGAAATAATAAAGCTACAATGTTGTTTATTTCTTTTTTTACGATAATAATAAATTTATGATAAACATAAATAATTAATAAATGACAAATAAGTAAATCGTAACAGTTATTTATTAATTAGAAAACTGATAATAACTCTTAATGCACACTTTAAAACGATGAAAACATTTCATTAAATATATTTTATTTCTTTTTCACTACCCTATATATATATATATATATATATATATATATATATATATATATATATATAATTGAAATTATTATCCATATAAAATAATAAATTAGTTAATGACAAAACGATATTTTTAACACGTTATTGAATGTAACCAATCTTATATTAAAAAAATAAATAACCTATGTATAACATATATATCAAAAAATATTTATAAACTTACAAACAAGTTCCATATTAATATGAAATAAATTATCGACATTGCAGCACACGTAGGGTAAACAAGAACGTATTGTTATCTATTCAAGTCAATTGTTGTTACATCACAATGTATTCATTTAACGACACAACACACGTTTTTAATAATCCACTTCGTTTTGAGTCCTCTTAACGTGTCAGTAGGACGCTGAATACAAAGACACTCGCAAATTGTATCATCATCAACTTTGAATATGATCTCTCTGGCGTAACTTCTAGAATTAACAATATCATAAGATGATCTTAAGATTGCATATGTATTCCAAGCATTCAGGTGTACATCATAACTGCACACTTAGATATTAATATATGTACACACACACACGTATGTATGACATATATATATATATATATATATATATATATATATATATATATATATATATATATATATATTCTTGACTACAGATTGATTGTCTATCAACTTTAAATCCAATTAAGTTAATAACCATTTTCAATTTTTTGTGCAAAAAATATTATCCTATTAATTCATTACCGTCTTCTCAATAAACTTAAACCATACTTCCTGTAATTTCTATTCCTTAAATAGTGCTGATATCAAACCCATTTTAAAAATAATAGTTTTGAAAAAGGTCAATTTAAAAAGAGATTTCAAATAAACATATTTCTAAATTTATAATTAAAATTGTTTAAAATATAATTGTCTATATATATATATATATATATATATATATATATATATATATATATATATATATATATATATATATATATATATATATATATATATATATATATATATGTCAGGCACATATAAATTTATAAAATACTTTATATTAAATAATTTCAATATGTATTTCATTAGTGTCTTAATTTATACAAAATTCCAACTCTATTTAATATTAAATTACTGATTATTACCGTTTTCAAATAATTTAAATTGAAATACAAGCTTAGGAATGGTAGTATATTACCATATAAAATATTTTTTAAAAAAATATATAAAACATACACATATTAAATAGGTAAAAAAATTTTAAATATTCTGATCAGTAAAAATTTTGTTCATTCAAATAAAATTAATACAATTTTATTTATGCATAAACATATATATATATATATATATATATATATATATATATATATATATATATATATATATATAAATAGGATCATCCAAATGGGTGTCTAGTTTGTGTTTTATTAAAAAGAAACTATGCACATACTTTCCTATACACTACTCCTATACACATGTTTCTTTTCAATAAAATACATATATATAATATATATATATATATATATATATATATATGATATATCACATATATATATATTATATATATATATATATATATATATATATATATATATATATATATATATATATATATATATATATATATATATATATATATATATATATATATATATATATATATATATATATATATATATATATATATATATATATATATATATATATAACAAATTCACTTTAACTCAAATTTTCGCCCCAAACACCAGAATATATTATAAAGTGTTCAATAATCACATATTGTTCACTTTGTTGTTTATTATGAACAATAAGTAATTATTTAATACTTTATAACACATTGTGGTATTGGGGGTGAAAATTCATTCGTGTTAAATTAAATTTATAATTCAACATTTTCTGATAAACAATTACTAGAATAAACAATATTTAAAAAAATATTTGTGATTGTAAGATGAGATATTTTAATATTAGAAAAGAAATAAATATGCCTAAAAACTGTACCTCATTAAAATATAAAAACTTTTTTAAATTAATCCTAATATTAGAACTTGTTATAAATTGTAATGTAATTAAATAATTTTACAAATTTTTGAAAACAAAATATCATTAATTTTATAAATAAAGAGCAACAGAAAAAAGTGGGTTTTCAAATAAGACTCTTAGTTTATAATAAAAATTCTCTTTGTCTATGCTACTAGATAAATCCCTCTCCCAAAACTGATCACATTCAACAATTCAATGCTCTTCCCTTCCACTACACTCTGAAAATTTTTCTTGTCTGTAACTCATATAATCATGGGTCTCAACTTTGGTCTTTTTATATTTCTAGGCTTCCATTTAATATTTTGGCCAACAGTAGCCTATTATTCTTACTATATGACCGACTCATTTTCATTTTAAATTTTTTACAGTTACTATAATATATATAATTTTGGTTTTCTTTTAATTCCACTCGTTTCTCTTCTTATCTTTATTCCTAACATACATCTTCGTGTATATATATATATATATATATATATATATATATATATATATATATATATATATATATATATATATATATAAGTAACGATCAGTGGAGTAGTGACATATACCACCACCTATCAAAGTAGAGATTACGTTCAATTCACGGTCATAGAA